>OX359245.1:51368482-51907830 GCA_947179485.1 Allacma fusca
ATACTTGGTGGAACCTCCGTGATTCCTTATTGTCCTCACTGGTTTCAGAAAAATGAACACCAATTATGTTGTTGGTAGGGTTAAAATATACTGGGTTTGCCTTACGTAAAACCATTGTCAGCATCATTTTTCATTCAATTAATACCAACTATAGTCTCTTCGGAACGGAATCAATAAAGAGCAAAGTGCTTTGATAATTTTTCGAACAATGCATTTTTGTGGCACGTTTTGTCATAAATAGTATTAATAAAGTGAGTATTTAACTAATCATCAATACTTTGGCAGTTTTGGTCTATTATTTTTGCATTTTCTATTATTAGCCGTGGCGTTTCAAATTGAAATAAATATCGTTATATCGTCCTTCGATATCGTTATCGTCATTTTTAGGATGAACGATAACGATATTAACGATATTTAAAAAATCACCAATATGCCAATGCCTAATAATTATATAAAAGTGCCCCCTAATTAATTCCCAAATTATTTTGGATTACAGGGTATTTGTCGGAGCTCCCAAATCTAACGTTTCCATAGCTGGAAGGAACCCAGACTATTTTGAGCCTGGTGTGATTTGGAGGTGTCATTTGGGCCCGAATGGTCAGAAATGTGAAGTTCTACATTTCTTACATGAGCGTAAGTTAATTACGAATTAATTACAAAACTGGAATTTAATAGGAGCATTAATATATTTATGGAAAAAATATTTTCTTCATAAAACACAGGCTGTGAAGTCAGACCCCATTTACTCTCTTCCTTTAAAATCTTAATGTTTTGTAGTTTGCAAGGACCAAGTTGTCAAGGAAAACAAACAAGAAAAACTTAACTTGGGCATCTGTGACTCGATTTTAATGGGCGGGTCCTTGACCTTCGAAAACGATGTTCTGGTTGCCTGCGCTCCCAATTGGAAACGGGAAAGGAAAGGTAGTACGGTGGGTCTTCGGATGGATGGGGCTTGCTATTGGTTAAAAGGCTCTGCGGCTTTAGGAAGTAACCTGGCCCTAGAGCTCACGCAACAAACAACGGCCAATGCCCGAGGTGTCCTCATTCCATTTAAGGACAGCCTTTACACGGACTCCAGTGCGTAAAGTATCCTCTATGTGGGGAAATTGAGAGTCGTCTCTCTGTAAAATATTTTAATCGTTCCCCTATAATTATATAAATAACATTTCCCCCTGGTATTATATAACGTCTGTTGTATTTGCTGCATTTTTATGCCCAAACTGGGCTTTTTTCTCAGGGGTTCCTCCCTTGGATTTTAAGACTGACTCTGTTTGAAGTGATTTTAAAAAGGAATTATAATCATAAGAAGTATCTATTCATATTGTGGAGTATTTTTTTTCCAGATACACATTCTTGGACTTTAAACAAGAAACATGTCCTCAGGTGGTATTTTGCTGCGGCTGGATTCTCTGTGCATGTTTCCAATAAAAACGAAATCCTGATTGGCGCTCCTACAACTCACGTGGATAAAGGTTCGGATCCTTAAGTGTAATATTCAATTAAATATTAAAGTTTAAAAATAATCTGTGACTATACCTATACAGCACTATAATAATAAATTGAAATGTCAGCGAGGGGCGGAGCGATATTTTAACTCTCCTCCAATTGGACGAGATCGTTTCTGGCGGGATATTTTTGTAGCGTCTTTGTTCGAGACGGAAGTATGCATGTATTGCCATGTATTTTTAAATAGGATCTATTTTAATTTCCTGAGGTCAAAGAGATGACCCGATCTTCTATTTCCTGACTAATTAGCTAATGTGTCAAGAGTTTCAATTGGAGGAAAAAAGAGCCAGACAATAACACACTAACAGATATAGAATTAAAAGGGTAACAAAACAGAGAACTTTGTGTCACTCCGCCCCGAAAGATGAATATGTTCTGTGACTCAAGTAGTTTCAGGTTGAATTTTACGGTGGTTCCGGAAAATACTTGAGAGGGACTCTTCTTAACGAAAATACAATAAAAAAGATGATTGGTGATTAATATGTTTTAAAAAATAATTCTAAAGGAAGCATGATTAGAATGGATGAGCCGGAGTACAAACATTGGTCTTTGGTCAACTTGGAGACGTACAAGGACCCTGAACTCCGTAAATTTGAACATTTTGGTACGTTCAATTCCCAAGTGTGGTTTTGCATTGAATTTACAAATTAATTTATTCCGTATGATCAGAGTAAAGAGATGAAATTAGCCGGTCCTCTATGTAACGAGATTTTATTGTTTAGAGCCTTTTACTGGAAGTTATAATGTTGGTTCCAGGGTATGGGATCACATCCGGGAATTACTACGATCGACATGTAATTGACTACGCCGCCTCGTCCCCCTTAGGTGGCGCTAGTGCTTCAGGGTGGGATTTCGTTGGGGTAGTTTTAATAGTTGAGGCGAAGTCCTTCTTGAATTCCACGAAAATACCCAAACAGACTGACAATGAGCTCCCCCTATGGACCCAGAAGGATATAATTAAAGGGACATACTTCGGGGCCTACTTTGGGGCCGCACTGGAGTCCCTTGACATCAATAATGATGGTTTGGATGACCTGGTAATAGGGGCACCATTTGAGGAAAACATTGGACGAACCACTTCATCTCCAACCCGAACGCCCATGAAGGAGCATGGATGTATTTATATCTACGGAGTTAAGGTATGAGTTGTAAAATTTGTGATCGGACTGATGCAACAATTTATGGTCCGCTGGTATCCTAGCTAAACGCATAAAGAGCTAAACGTATAACAGCTAAACGCAAAGAGTTATACGCATAATCAGCTAAACGTATAAGGTATCTAAACGCATAATCATCTATACGTATAAGGTATCTAAACATATAATCGTCTAAACGTATAGGCTTTAAAAACGTATAATCGGCCAAACGTATAAGGTATCTATTTAAAAGCATTTGCATGTACATTTAATTCCTTGCAAGACCATCGTCGCTAGAGACCAAATTGTCTCATGCATATTCAACCAACGTCTACATGTAATTTCAGTAAAAGGAAAATAGTCAAAGTACAGGCAATGCGTACAGGTAAAACCCACGCAAATAATTTGAATCCCACTGTTTATCAGGAGCCGTTGATGACCCCGTAAAAATCAGTATCTACGCCAGTTACTGATATTTGCCTGACTATATTTCCGGGAGTGGCTTATAATATATTTGATTTTCTTGGACCGCTCTTGTCAAGTTTTTCCAAAATTTACGTCATTGAACTGCGTCAACGTGGCCCTAACCCCCAATTTGCATTTGCATGTATGTAATCTCAGGGCCTTAGTCAACATTTTTGTTACCCTGGCCCTAAATGTTTTACAGGGTGGGCCACCCCGTAAATCCACCCCTGAATTTTTCTAGAACTCAAAATTAACATGTTTGCTGGAAATCTTGTAGGATTTCCGCTGAAATGCTGTAAAGTTTAGTTAGTAAGTACAATTGAATATAAAAAAATTAAACCATGCGTTACATTTTTGGCTCCGGTGACCTCATTGAAGCAGGATAATGAATAAATAAGATCATCATTATTAACTTAATTCTTGTAGCTTACAATCAAAATAGGTGTTTTGCAGAGCTTTATATTTGCAAAAGCAGGTGTCAAAAACGTGTTGCAAAGGGAATTCAAAATTATATTTGTTATTATCCTAAAACTGTTTGAAAAAATTAATTTTGGCGCTTGGTTCTAGAAAATTTCAATGACAGTTTGAACATATATTGTACGATCCCTGTAATAGTATTGTATTTTGAGACGCCAGCAAAAATATGAAACAAAAAAGACAAAAAACTCTATCCGGAGCCAAATTAAAAGAAATGGGGTAAGGGAAAAATTTTGTCCAGAATTAAGGTTGTAGGATCCGAAATGTTTGACAACGTGAGAAAGTATTTGAGTTACGTGCATTTTCGGAAAATCTGGAAATTTTTTATTATTCGACCAGTATTTTTTTATTATTTATAATTTTAACCATTATGAGCTAAAACATGTTCTTTCCATAATTATTTATCAAATTACTAGTACACTGAATGTAAAAAAATTATTGCAAATGGTGAGTTCGAGAATTAATAAAATTGTCGACATTGAGTCCATGAAGACGTGTATGCTCAACACGTGGTACTCTTCTGGACTTAAATGCACACGAAATACATAATGGACTGACTGAGATTTTTGCTAGGACTGAGACTGATAGGGACTAACGCATGGATCAAACATGGGCGCCTGCCTAGATTCTAGGCCCTATAATAGGCTAAGGCTCTAGGATGCGGCAAGTTGGGATATAAATCTAGGCGAGGTTCTAGGCTGGGAAATCACCACTACAATATAGGCTTAGGGAAAATCTAGGCTGTTCAGATATTTCCGAACAAGGGACTGGGCTATTCAGGCAGGCTACAAGTTCGTTCAAGTAAAGGCTAGGCGTTAGGGGTGAACATTTTCAAAGCACGAATTGGTTAGGACAGGATTACAACATCTTTGGGAAAACGTTTGCAGAAACGGACTGACAATGAGGCGGGAATTACTTGATACCCGTAATTGCCAGAGTATATGTACGTCCCGTATTTATTCCCACTGGATACTATGTAGTTTACTACAGAATTATTCAAACCCCTACATTGGTATTCAAATTGCACGTGATCATTTCATACGGCTTGGATTTGCACTATCTAAAACTCACAATTATATCGCCTATATAGGCTGGCAAGCAATGTACACTAGGACAGATATAGGCTAATAGGCAGGCAGTTAGAGTACTTGATCCTTGGTATTAAGGCTCTTCTTTTCGTTGAAACAGCCTATTGGCCTATATAGGATGGCGGTATTTTTTCAAAGAAAATAGGCAGGCTAAAGGCTTAGGCGCTCCATTTGCCCATCTTTGGCATGGATACTACACGACTGAGTGGACTGACAGAATGTTAGAATGCTACTTACTTGGGACTATTAGAGTTAGAGGACTTGCCTGTACACATTGCCTGTACTTAGACTATTATTATTAAATATTAGTATATATTCCTTTTATTTAAATTACATGTAGACGTGTGTTTAATATACAATAGACAATTTGATCCCTTTAACGACGATGCTGCTGCAAGGGAATGTGTAGAACGCTAAATATTGTTTTGATCCCTGAATTAAAATACTAGCCTTATTCAAACGAATGTCCATATATACATGTAAATTATTATACATTTTGCTACCTTATGCGTTTAGATACCCTATACGTATAGGTGATTATGCGTTTAGATACCCTATACGTTTAAACGATTATGCGTTTAGATACCTTATACGTATAGATGATTATACGTTTAGTTACCTTATACGTTTAGCTGATTATGCGTATTGAGCTTATACGTTTAGCTGTTATACGTTTAGCTTTTATGCGTTTAGAGGTGTAATCTGGTCCGCTCACAGTCCAAATACCTGAGGAATGATGCTAAAAATATTCCACCCCCTTTTTAATGCAATTTTTTTAAGTGGTCCCGCCAAAAGATTTCCCCAGATGTTCATTTTTAGGGTGGCGTCAGCCCCCTAGTAAAATAGCCTTGTCCGTACGTCCGTGTGTCCTTTCGCACGTTATACCAAAAACTATTGGACCGATTTCAATGAAATTTTGTACAGATAATACGTGTGTCAAATGTAAGCCTGAATTCATATTTGGTTGAAATCGACCGGATAGTTTTCGAGAAAAGAATTCTTGAAATTTTGGACTTCAAGTCAAATGACACAGTTATTTCCAAAACTACTAAATCCATTTCAGTCGAATTTTTATTGAATTTTGCTTATATGTAAACCGTAATGGTTATTGCTTATGTAGTTGAAATCAGAACGATAGTTTTTTTGAAAAAATTTCTGAAATTTTGAATAAAACTCAAAATTTGTAAAAAATAATTGCTACTTGTTTGGTTCATCTAATGCAAAATGTAGGGACCGGAGAAATTCAAAAAACCTGCCAAATTTTGTGGGATGGATGCTGGGGGGTGGTTTGGATCATCGATTGCTAAACTGGGAGATTTGAACCAGGATGGCTACAATGGTTGCAAAAATTTTATCCTTAATTTTATAAAATATATCAAATTGTTAGAGCCACATATGATTTTTTTTTATACTCACCAAATTTTAAGGTCCTCCAGACATTTGAATTTTTACCCAGAGATATTAAATACAGATTTTGCTGTGGGAGCCCCTAATGATGAAGACGGTGGATCCGTCCATATCTTCTATGGGTCTCAGAACTTATTAGACTTGAAAAAAATTGTCATCAAGGCAAAATACTACAATCCGAGTTTTTCTTCATTTGGGTTTAGCATTTCACGGGGGGTGGACATTGATGGGAACGGTACTCCAGGTATTGGCACTAAAATATACTCTCAAAAATTATTATAGCAGTAGAATAGTTTTTTTGATAAATTCCCCTTATATCATATTTTTACGTTTTCCCGAGACAGATTTCAGCATCGGAAGCTATGCGGACAAAAATGTTGTTATCTTTCGCACACGACCCATGATGAAAATTATCCACAGTATGTATTCGTACATTAATACGAAAGCAGAGGATCCAGTTACACTTGGGAAAGATGTGAGGCAGTTTACAATTGAACTTTGTGCCACTATCTCCGTCGTTTCAAACAATAAGACACTTAAACTCTCACCTAAGAATGGTACAGGTACGTAGATCAAGGCTTCTATAACATTTGAAGAAAACAATAATGTTCCTTGTTCCTTAAAGATTCTCTTGAAGGAATTTAAAATGTGATACTTTCCTTATGTTTACAATGGACAGTTATCCATGCCAAAATTACTATTGATGAGATGGAGCCAGGGAAACGTTTTACAATTAATGGAGAAACCGTTACCCTCACTCAATTTGTATTCTCTGCAGCGGAAACTCCACTCTGTAGTCAATTCTCACTTGAGCGCATTTCCATACCCCCTTCAGACGTAAGGAAATTTTTCTATAATATTTTCTAAACTTCTAAAATTAAAATATTTTTGAAATCATCTACAAGTTCTAACAAAAAGATACATCCCCTTATGTGTAGCAACTAGAAGGGCAAGCAGACGTGACAGTGAAGTACATGCTTTGGTACAATGAAACCACAAAAGCATCCCCATTGATCTCAGCCTTCCAAATAAAAAACCAAAATAATGTTCCTGAAATAGTAGCGTCTGTCAACTCAACCGCAAGTAATTACAATAAATTTAATTTCTATGAAAATACAAGGCTATAGGGGAAGAAATGGGTTTTATAGTTATTCATCTGCAGTGAATTATTTATTATTTGTTTTTGTATTTTTGGAGCTCACTCTCTATTTTTTTCCATTCAAAATAACAGATTTTACAGACTTCTGTTCCAACTGTCCCTACCCAATATCTACGGACCCTGAACTGCTGTACATCACATTTAAGAAAGATTGCCGACGGAGGAATGAGAACGGGACGATTCCGGTTTGTCAGCCAAAGTTAAGTGTAACAATAACTGGGAAGTTTGGCGACTGCAATAATTTTAGCAGATCCTTGTAAGTATCTACTAAATTTGTCCCACAATAATAATAAATTATTACACACTTCCTTAACTCTGGAAGTAAAGTTTCAAGCTTGAAAAGATTATTCTATCAAATTTGAATGGTATTTTGTGATAGGAGTGGTACTCAGAATCAACTCATTTTAGGGGACACTCCTTGCCTTGAGATTTACGTCCAAGTAAAGAATTCCCATCAGGTAGCATTTTCTCCGAGAATTAAACTCCATTGGGGATGGGATTCCTCAGTTTTGGCTCTACCAGACTTGGAAGGTAAAGGAGATTTATGTGACATCCAGAACAACTCTGCTATCTGTAGATTGGACAGAGTGAGGTTATATTTGGGCACTAATAAAACGGTAAGGGTCCTTTTGAGCACACTTTCACTATGTATTTAATTCAGAAAAAAAAAACCCTGAATATGCTTCAAATTCTTGAGGTTTTACTTTCAGTGGCCGTAATTCATAATTATTGACCTATGTCAATGAAATAAATAGTTGTAACTCTGAAAGATTATTTGCTAAAAATTGGGGCGGGACACTTTTTTATTCTAGCATTATAATCACTATATTTTTTTCCCTTATTGAAATAATTACAGCAAACTCAGGATTTTAAGCTTGACATGCAAAAGCTAGATCCGGTTGATTCAAACCCTAAACGTCTTGTGGTGGATGCGGCAGTGGATTTGGAATCTGATAATGAATTTCAGCCAGTACGTTCATCTCTGGCTATCAATTACAAAGTGGATGCTAATATTGATTTGATGGAAGGGGGACTTAGTAATAATTCCTTTCCCGTTCCGAAGGACGGTCAGATGAGTTACCATTTCAAGGTCAGTTGGAAATATGCTGATAATTTACACAAAATTTACTGTCATATTTCAAGAGATCACTGTTTTATAAGAGTGATCTCTTTTTTTATTATTTTATAATTTTTCTACCACTCATTTTGTAAATGTACCCCTCAAATTTCACAATTACTTTAAAGGCACGGCTTGCGGGTAGCACGCCGGTGAAGGGTACCATCAAATTTCTACTCCCTGAAAGCATCCTTTGGAATGGAAGGACGATTAAGATGTTTTCCATTAACAAGCCAAAGGTAACCCCAAGATGAGTCAATAAAATGGAAGGTTATTTAATGCTTTTCCATTATAATATTTGGGACTAATAATCTTTCAAAATAACCTGCGTTTATTCTGGAAAATGTTTAGATTTTGGATTGCGTCCCCAACTCAGTAGATGATCCCGATTTTAAAATCTATGACACCAAAGTACGACAAGGGAAAGGGTCATTCGGAAGTTTGTACGGCAAAAGTGAGTGTCAGGCCTGGAATTGTTCATTTTACGTTCCGGGGAAATCCAGATTTCTGGATATGAGATTCGGGGTCCGGTTGTTGGATCGGAAATTAACAAGTACCTAAATATTTTTTGGGAAATGATATTAAAGGCGATAGATGTAATATTGATTTTTGTCTGCTGTGTTACAATTTACAATGCTATAAGGATAAATGTGTTAAAGAGAATTTCTTTGTTTTTTTTTCTTGATTAAATTAGGAGAGATTTTGCTGAAAGAAGGTACACTGGATTTCTACGGAATGGCTCATGCTAAAATTCTGGAATTAATGCCAAGGGCTAATTTCACTCGAATTATTATTAACCCCCCGGATAATTCAGGACTCCCAGGTTGGGTTATCCTACTTGCGGTCGTCGGCGGGCTTCTGTTTCTTTTTCTGATTATATTCGCACTCAACAAGGTACAGAAAATCCTGTGTCAAGGAGTCTCTGAAATTATTGACAGTTTTGAGTGCATTGTATTTTTGCATTGTAGTATGCAGTTATTTTAAAAAAAAGATTCATTATTCCATATTCACATTTTTTAGTGCGGATTTTTCAAACGTAATGTTAAAGAGCGGTTGGAGCAAATGAAAGCTCAAACAGAAGAGGATATTGAGGTATCTATAAATATGGTTGTTAAATATTTTCCTTCATATAAAAAAAATAACAAGAATATTACAGGATTAAAAACATTTTGCAGCTTGATGAGGCTGACGCTAAGACTCCGTTGGAAGGTGGTGAGGATAAGTCCAAGTATTCTACCTTTGATTGAAATTCAAGTCTCCTTTTGTATATACTGATAACACTGTATGCGTTACAATGTGGACGTTATTTTTAATTTAAATTATTAAATGATTTTAGATTTTGTGGTTATATGACATTATTTTACAGGAGTAATTTATCACATGTGGAATGTGTTGATATAAAATAAATCAATAATAATTATTATTACATAACCATTTAAAAAATACAATCTTGGAGAAGAAATCCTTTCCTGAGAAATTTATCGTTCTTGGAGTCTTCGTCCCTCTGTTTTTGTAATAGTTGACAACTCCCAATCCCTTTCCAATTCCTTCCAACATTATTGATTTGAGCGTAGAAATAAAAGTATAAAAAATTATTATAGAATTATATTTTTCCACGCATGGAGCATCATTTAAATCAAAAATCTAATCTCCGTCACAGCTACTCTGAACCAGGGGTTCCCAATAGAGAAATAAATAATTTTATTTTAATGATAGCACCTCAGCAACGAGTGCCCTAAAATCTACAAGATAATGCTCACTACGTGGTACGAAATACAGTTCAACTTAAGGGATTTTAACACATTAACTACATAATTAATGCTGACTCCATAGTGGTATTTGGCGTAAAAATAAATCCTCTGCACATTGTGGCTAACATAATTTTCTAAGAATCCCTCTCGACTGCTTACTATAATCAGAAACCTATACACTCGAAAATGATAAAAACCACAAGTGTTTTCTTTCATTGAGAGAAAACATTTGTGGTATTTATCCTTCCTGAGTGGATACCGGTCCTAATTTGGAACTTGCCACAATTCTAGCGTTTATCCTCATAAAAGCGCTCCTGGGAGTAAACATTATTGCCATAATTGCAGAAATGTCATGCTATTAGGGAGGCTTTAATAATTAGAACACTGTGACTACGTACTGTGATATAAATCCATGTAAATTATATGCAATTTTATGAGAATGAGCATGTGGGCTATGAGATATGCCTGACCATGAGGACTTCCTCCTTTAGGACTCTGAAGTCACAAATGACCGTCCGGTTTACCATGACAAAATTTTTCCTTTTGTTTCTGTAACTACATATACTATCAATAGATACAGAAGTTACGCAAACACACACACACAAACACACACACACATGCATGCATTGCTACTGCTAAAGCAATCTTGCTAATTACTTACAGTCAACAGTGACTTCAAAGAGCTACTAAAATGAAGATATTTGATTCAAGTTTCCATTCGCTAGTAATTATTACCCTGCCAATAATATTCCAGTCAATATCCACAGCTCAAAATAATGACCATAGCCTGGATATTAATTTTGTGACTCTCATGCATGAAGGGTTCTCTGACAGTAACTCTACCTTTTTTGGATACACTACTTCCCTGGCCCAAGGCTCATCTCCAGATGACTCAGGATGGTAATTTCTCCTTTGAAAGTTTATCTTTATAGTTTGTTACTTTTGAGTTAAAATTAACTGTTTCAGCCAAATATTGATCATATGAATACTGCAGTAAAAGGTTCCGGATTATTGGCTATAAAAATTATCCGTCCACTGTAACATTTAAGAATCCTGCAAAAACATGTCAAGAGTTACTCCAATCGAGGGCTCACGTACATACATACATATGTAGATACATAAACCTGGATTTATCCATTTGAATCCTGTAATGTAAACACACTTGGTAATAATGCTCTGCTGGGCTTTCCTCTGATTTTGCTAGGATATTTATCGGAGCTCCAAAGTCGAACGTGTCAATGAGGCGCTTACCAGAAAATACAAACCCCTACTTCGAACCGGGTGTCATTTGGAGATGTAAATTGGGCCCAGCGGACCAGAAGTGTGAAATTCTGCATTTTTTGGATCAATGTAAAAAACATTCATTTTTAATGGGAACATTTGACATTGTACATAAAATCTTGTAAATTAATAGAGAAACCTAAATTTGAGGAATGACACACAGAGTTTTAAAAAATTTAATGTTTAAATTTAATGTTTTTTTTTCGGTGGGGGGGGGGGGTGGGGTTGAATTTGAATAGACTGCAAGGATAGGGTGAGCAAGAGCAAGGCCGATTATGGGAAATGTGATTCTAATTTTATGGGAGGGTCTTTGGTCATCGAGAAGGGGATCCTTGTGGCATGTGCTCCGAATTGGAACCGGGAGAGGAGAGCGTCTCCCAATGGTCTTCGGATGGACGGGGCCTGCTATTGGATGAGACAAAATGTAGCCGTAAGTGACCACCTCACCCTAGAGCTAGCCAATAGGACAGAGGACCCCCAACGTGGAAACCTTATACCATTTCAAGACGCGTCTTTCTCCCGACCAGGTCCATCATCCTTATTTATTTATTTATTCAAATCCTGATATTATGTTCCTGGGATTTTATTTACTAGGGAGCTGCACCTGTATTTGATTCTTTCAAATCTATAGCTGTTCACATAATGGTTAATAGTAATTTCTAAATATTAGATACGGCACTATGGAAGGAACATAGTGTTCTAAGGTGGTACTTTGCTGAAACGGGATTCTCCAGTCACATCACGAAGTCATTGGATATTGTACTGGGGGCCGTCGGAACTTACTATACCAGAGGTTTGGATAGCCAGGAATTTAATGTTTTTTTACTTAATAAATTTTACAAAAATTCGGATTATCTACATATCTTATCACAACGTATGTATGTATTTGCTTGTGGAAATTGCATGTTTTTTTCATTTAGTTTTCATTCCTTAAAGGTAGTATGCTCAAGGTTCAGGGGAACGAGTACACCAATTGGGGTCTGACTAACTTGGAGACATTCGACCAAATAAAAAAGAATAGCAAATATTTTAGAAACTTTGGTATGTTGTAAGATAAGCATGAACAATTAGTACTTACTAATTAATTCTGTTGAGTCTATTCCCACACGTTGGATTTGTCGTGCTGATAAATGACTCAGAAAATGGTATTTGTTTCAGGATATGCGGTCACTTCAGGAAATTACCTGGACCAGGCGGAAATTTTGTACGCGGCCTCTTCGCCAGGAGGAAATTCAAATTCAGGGCCGATGTCAGGGGTGATTCTTATAATCTCAGCTGAGTCCTTCTTGCCATCGAAAAAATTTCAGGATGCGGATAAAATAGAGTATAATTACAAACACTGGAAGGAAAAATACCAGCTTGCTGGGAAGTTTGGGTCGTATTTTGGAGCCGCCCTCCAGTCCATAGATATTAATGGGGATGGTTTGGAGGAATTACTCGTGGGGGCGCCACTCCAGGAGAATTCTGACAAGAAATCCATTTCTGGACCCATTAACGAGCATGGTTGTGTCTACATTTACAGTGCTTTGGTAAAAAAAAAGAAAAAAGAAATCAATTCATGAAAAAACAATTTTTTACCCCTGAAATAGCTGCGCAGCAGAGCTTACTGTGCTAATACTTTTATTTGTTAATTGCTTGTTCCTTAAAATCTCCACACCATGCCAATAGGGGGAAAAGAAATTTATTTACAATGAACCGGCGCAAATACTATGCGGGGAGGATCCACGTGGTCGGTTTGGAACATCGATAGCGTCATTGGGGGATTTGAACCAGGATGGTTTTAACGGTAATTAATTTTGAACTACTCAGAAATTTGAATTAAAATTTCTACAAAATTAAGGGTCCACCTATAATTGTACTGGGACAAGGGGGATTTTTTTTAAATGCAAATTTATTGAATCCTAAGATTTGGCTGTTGGCGCCCCATACGGACAGTCTGGAGGGACAGTGTATATTTACTATGGGGACAAGAACCTGAACTTGAACTTGAGGAAATTTACTGTGAACGCAGAATCCTACAAATCTCCTTTGAGTTTTTCTTCCTTTGGTTTTAGCATTACGGGGGGTGTGGACCTGGACGGAAATGGGACCCCTGGTAATAGGTTTTACTGTACAAAAAATGTTTTCAATGGCGAGGCAAAGCGTCTAATTTTTTGTACTTTTTCAAAAATCCTTCCAGATTTATGCATTGGGAGTTATGCCGACAAAAACGTTGCAATCTTCCGCACGCGTCCAAAGATGGAAATCTTTCCAGCCTTATTTACCTATGTGAAGCATAAATCAGAGAATCCCATTATTCTAGAGAAAGATGCCGGAAATTTTACTCTCGAACTTTGCGTTACTATCAGGGTCAAGTCAAATACCAAGGACTTACCTCATGCGATTAATACTGGTTGGTTTAAATAATCGATTTGCCTTTGAATAAAATATGGTGTAGATTTCTTATGTTAATGAATATTATATCTTTTATTGTTTACAGTAATCCATGCGAGGATAGTCATTGATAGGAAGCAGCGGACTGAGCGCTTTAGATTCGGAAGGGAAACTTCTGTGAACACAAGCTTTGTTTTTCCCGCATCGGAGACACGAGTTTGCCAAGTGTTCCCAGTCGAGCGAAAAACCATTTCCGATGTAAGTTCTTTAATTTTGAATTTTGTTCATTGATCTATGCATATAATACTCTCAAGTCCACTCGAATTTATTTCTGCCACTATTTTAATGACTATAAATATTGTCTTGTAGGAACTTGAAGGGCAAGAAGATGTGGAAGTAGAATATTTTCTTTGGTACAATTACACCAAAAAGAAATCCCCTGAAATTTCAATGTTTGTCATTCAAAACGAAACGGATGTTCCCAAAATCTCAGTCACTGGCCAGAGTAAAAATCCTTTATTGTTTTTTTTCTTGTAACATTTGCCAAATCTAATGAGGACAGGAGGAAAATAATTTTATCCAATGTTAATATTCAAAATTCGGGGTTTTTCTTCATACAAATTTTCAGGATTTGCCGATTTTTGCTCCAACTGCCCGTATCCCGTCAAAACAGACCTTACTCAGGTGGATATACCTTTCAAGAAAGAGTGTCGTCGTTGGAACGAGAATGGAAGTCTGCCAGTTTGTAGGCCAAATTTAACGTTAGCAATAACCGGTCGATATGGTGACTGCGGGAATTTGATCAACTCCTTGTAAGTTGCGTGGATATTTTTTAATTTGTATTATTTTATTAATTACAGCTTTAAAAATCTCCCAGAATTTCCATAATGCATTTGATTCCTCACTGTTTTTGTAATTTGTTTTAAGTATGACTTTTGCACTATTTGTAGAAATGGTTCGGTAAACAACCTCACGTTTGGAGATGCACCTTGCATAGAGGTATATGTCCAAGTTAAGAATTGGAATCAAACAGCGTATTCACCCAAAATGAAACTAAGCTGGAGATGGGACACAGCCCGTATGAAACTCCCAATATTATCTGGTAAAGAGGATGTGTGTATCGTGAGGGAAGGGTCTGCGGATTGTAAATTGGATAGAGTGAAAACATATCTGGAGACCAATAGGACGGTAAATATTAGCCGCAGTAATTACGTTATGTTCTCTTGATTAGAACCGCCCTTAAAATAAAATAGTGTTTTCTCCACGGGTCAAAATATTTGGACACATTCCCTTAATAATAATTTTTCTGTTTGCAAGAATAAGCAAAATTTTGCACATTTACCCACAATGATCGTGTCCATAAGGATTATCCAATTATAACAGCGCATTTTCTCAAAACTTACTAATAAAAGTGCAAAAATATTAAAGCAAACTCATATGACCCTATATTTAAATTTTTGTCTTAGAATAAAAAAAACTGTTCATAAGTTTCAAATTTTGCTCCTTTTAATGGTCCTCTTTAGGATTGTGCAGTGTACTGTATCAGTCGAATTTTTTGCTATATTAATGTTAATGTTGTTTTAATGCCAATTATTTCCCAGCAAACTCAAAGATTCGGGTTCAAACTACAACAGGACCCTGTGACCTCCAAAGCAGTCCGTTTTGAGCTAAATGCGGAAGTATATCTGGAATCTGACAATTCATCTGAGAATGTTTCAGCGTCTCTTACCATCAACCATAATGTAAATGCTAGTATAAATTTGATGGATGGAAGTCTGAGTAATAACACCTTTCCTATTCCGGTGCCTGGTCAGCTAAATTACCAATTCAAGGTTAGATCTAATTATCAGCTGTAGGTTTTTTTATTGTAATAAAATAGCAACCGTTCTTCAAAATTTGTCCCTTCTGTGGACTACAAAAATTTTGTCCATTTTTTTTAGACACGCATTGCGGGCACAACTCCATTGAGCGGGACAATACAATTTTTACTTCCTGTTAGCGTTAATTGGAAAGGACGGAAGATCAATTTATTTACCATTGACACGCCCAGGGTAATAATTGAAGATATCGTCGGTGAAACTTCCTAACCGGCTAAAATAAAAAATGCTTAGAATACAGACCGGCTATTTAGCGCTGTCGCTCAATACTCACAACAGCCATAATTCCCCCATTTCCCTTAACTTGACCACACCTTCCGCTCCCCTTACACTAATCCCCACGTACGTACTACCATACGTACTACATCTATACTCTCCATCCCATTATTTCCCCTCCACTTCCCCTCCACCTCCAGTCCACTTCCTTTCCCCTCCATTTCCACACCACTTAACCTCCACCTCACATTATATTACACTCCCCACCACTTACCCTCCGCTTACCCCTCAATTACATTCCCCTCCACTTGCCCTTCAATTACATTCCCCTCCACTTCCCGTCCGCTTACCCTTCAATTACATTCCCCTCCACTTTCTTTCCATTTTCCCTCAACTTCCCTCCACTTTCCCTCCACTTCCCCTTCAATTATATACCCCTCCACTTTCCCTCCACTCAACCTACAATTACATACCCCTCCACTTTCCCTCCACTCAACCTACAATTACATACCCCTCCACTTTCCCTCCACTTAACCTACAATTACATACCCCTCCACTTTCCCTCCACTTAACCTACAATTACATACTCCTCCACTTTCCCTCCACTCAACCTACAATTACATACCCCTCCACTTTACCTCCACTTAACCTACAATTACATACCCCTCCACTTTCCCTCCACTCAACCTAGAATTACATACCCCTCCACTTTCCCTCCACTCAACCTACAATTACAAACCCCTCCACTTTCCCTCCACTTAACCTACAATTACATACCCCTCCACTTTCCCTCCACTTAACCTACAATTACATACCCCTCCACTTTCCCTCCACTTAACCTACAATTACATACCCCTCCACTTTCCCTCCACTTAACCTACAATTACATACTCCTCCACTTTCCCTCCACTTAACCTACAATTACATACCCCTCCACTTCCCCTCCACTTCCCCTTCATTTAAATACTGAGAGGAGAAGTGGAGGGGAAGTGGAGGGGTTGAGTATTTAAAGGGGAAGTGGAGGAAAAGTGGTGGGGTTATGTATTTGAAGTAGAAGTGGAGGGTAAGTGGAGGGGTTGAGTATTTAAAAGGGAAGTGGAGGGAAAGTGGATGAAAAGTGGTGGGGTTATGTATTTGAAATAGAAGTGGAGGGTAAGTGGAGGGGTTGAGTATTTAAAAGGGAAGTGGAGGGAAAGTGGATGAAAAGTGGTGGGGTTATGTATTTGAAATTGAAGTGGAGGGTAAGTGGAGGGGTTGAGTATTTAAAGGGGAAGTGGAGGAAAAGTGGTGGGGTTATGTATTTGAAATAGAAGTGGAGGGTAAGTGGAGGGGTTGAGTATTTAAAAGGGAAGTGGAGGGAAAGTGGATGAAAAGTGGTGGGGTTATGTATTTGAAATAGAAGTGGAGGGTAAGTGGAGGGGTTGAGTATTTAAAAGGGAAGTGGAGGGAAAGTGGATGAAAAGTGGTGGGGTTATGTATTTGAAATTGAAGTGGAGGGTAAGTGGAGGGGTTGAGTATTTAAAGGGGAAGTGGAGGAAAAGTGGTGGGGTTATGTATTTGAAATAGAAGTGGAGGGTAAGTGGAGGGGTTGAGTATTTAAAAGGGAAGTGGAGGGAAAGTGGAAGAAAAGTGGTGGGGTTATGTATTTGAAATAGAAGTGGAGGGTAAGTGGAGGGGTTGAGTATTTAAAAGGGAAGTGGAGGGAAAGTGGATGAAAAGTGGTGGGGTTATGTATTTGAAATTGAAGTGGAGGGTAAGTGGAGGGGTTGAGTATTTAAAGGGGAAGTGGAGGAAAAGTGGTGGGGTTATGTATTTGAAATGGATGTGGAGGGAAAAGGGAGGAAAAGTGGTGGGGTTATGTATTTGAAAAGGAAGTGGTAAGAAAGTGGAGGGGTTGAGTATTTAAAGGGGAAGTGGAGGGGTTGAGTATTTGAAGGGGAAGTGGAGGGGTTGAGTATTTGAAGGGGAAGTGGAGGGGTTGAGTATTTGAAGGGGAAGTGGAGGGGAAGAGGAGGCGAAGTGGAGGGTAGTGGAGGGAAGTTAAGGGTAGTGGTTTCGAAGTGGACTGGAAGTGGAGGGGAATTGTGGGATAGTGGAGGTAAACTCCACTCCACTTACATGATACACTGCAAAGGGGAATTATGGCCGGGTTTCACTTTAGAGTTTCTAGCGGAAGCGCTATAGCCGGTTTTCATTTTAGGCATTTTAAATTATAGCCGGTTAGGAAGTTTAGCCGACGATATGCAAAATTTGTTCCAATTTTAATTTCTTATTACATTTTGAAACACTCTAAAATAATTTACCATGTGGGTAGTCAGATTTCTCAAACTAGAATAAATTATTCTAATAATAAAAACTTTGGGGAATTTCCAGATTTTGAAATGCAATCCCATTTCAGTGAATGATCTAGTTTTTAAGGACTATGGAACAACATTGCGCAGAGGCAAAGGAACGTTTGGGAGTTTGTATGACAAAAGTCATTGTCAGGCCTGGAGTTGCTCTTTTTACGTTACAAGGAGAGATAGATTTTTGGACATGAAATTTGATGTAAAGTTACGGGACTTGGATTTTACAGGTAATTGATTAAACAATATGGTCACTGTGGAAAATATTTTAAGTGAGTAATTACTAATTATTGAATAGGCTAACACTGTAATAATTTCAGATACTAAGGTATATATAATTCTAATGTTTAATATGTACTTCAAAAATAATTTATTAATGCTATTTTCTGGACTTCCAGAAAAAGTACTGTTAACTGAAGGAGCAATGGACTTCTATGGGATGGCTCATGCACAAATATTGGATTTACCGCCGATGGCCAATTTCACTCGAATAATTATTAATCGGCCAGAGCTATCTGGCCTACCAGCCTGGATCCTATTGGCTGCGGCCGGTGTTGGACTTCTGAGTCTTATTCTGATTATTTTCATCCTGAGACAGGTAACAATTTCCAGCTTGCCCTTTGAATCCTGACCGGTTCATTTTAGAATCACTTTTTCCAATGACGAACTATTTGTAAGAATTTCAAGTGCTAATGTTAATTTTTCTCGTATGCAACTCTATACATATTCCATGCGTCACATTTTTCTCCTTTCATTGGGGCTCTTATGAAAAGTTTCTTATGAAAAGTATTTTGAACATGAAATTGAATTGTAAATTTTCTAGTGTGGATTTTTCAAACGTGGTGTCAAAGAGCGGTTGGATGCAAAGAAAGCCGAAGCAGAGACTGAGGTATGCAAGTTTACAGATAGTTGTTTCTCAAGCATTGCAAAGTTTAATGTTTTGTTTTTATGTATGTATATATGTATGCTTTTATTCTCCAAGACATATTATTGATTTTTATTATCTTTTTCATTTTTTTGTTTTCAGTTAATGCTCAATGAAAATCCTTCTCAAATTGATTTAGAGGGCGATAAAAAAATACCCGACATTTAACCTCAATCTGAAAACAGTACGATTCTTGAAAGTTAATGGAAAGTAAACATTACCATATGCTGTCTATAGACTATATTTCATAGGTTGAATGTAATTAATTCTAGATATAGCTATTGTGATCGATTCTGAAAGACCTGGTTCGTTAAGAAAAAAGTCTCCGTCTCCAAAAATAATTGACGGGATTATTTAAAACGCATTAATCCCACGTATTAGATTGTAGATGATACTGAAAGGCTTAAGGATTAAAATTGTTGAATTTTCTTGTGTAGATTTTCTAATTTTATCGATATCCTTATAAATTAACTAGTAAAAGCCCCGTGCTTCGCACAGGAGCGATTGCTTGTGTAAATAAATAGTGTAAATAATAAAAGTGTAAATGGCAATAGATCTCGTATCAAGGCCTGTCGAGAAGGCTTAATATTAATATCCCGCTTCGCCAGGCAAAGTAATCTCATATAAGACGTGAACTATTAACTGTAAGACTAACAATTCGTTTTTATATAGGTAGTTGGCAATTCATATTATTTATAATATTAATAATATAAATTATATATATAATATAATTATTTTATTTATTCATTCAAAATATTATGGGGCAACAGCTTCCGGCCCAGTAAAGTTTTCTCTCAAACTCAATATTTGGCTATACACGTGGAATTTACCTAATCGCTTGATCAATTTAATACCAACGTCGTTATTAAACCTGGCTGTTGCATCACTGTATGGTGCTTCACCCCTTAGTGGATCAGCACAACGTGCTGATCAAATATGATTTTTATGTTATTATAATTTGTATATAGATCCGTTGTACCGCAATATTGTAACTGAAGCCTCAGACACTGGACGCACTGATTATTTAAAATAGAAAAAATGAAAGGATTTCATATTAGCGCAGCACATTTAACTTGCTATAGTTACTGAAGTCCATGGTTCCTACAATGCCTACAAATCAATCCTTACTTCCTAATGATATTTTTAGGGATATAAAGATCAAAACTCTGGATGCTAAGGCTTGTAATTATTCTTCCTATTTAATAAGAATCCCACACGAATGTGAACTAAGTTCAGCCATTAAAATTCTCCTCTTATCAAATTATTCAGTGCTGTAACCGAACGTAGTTTTTCTCACTACGTCTTAATTTAATCCAAATCTGCTGATTTATGTCTAATGTTTATAATAATTATGATTAGCGTTTTTAAGTGATAATCTAAAATGGCGTAATATTGCGAGCTATCAGTATGCTGCAAGCAGTTGGTATATGCCGAGAAGATCAGCGAGCTGAGCGAGCTGAAAAACCTCTCCACTGCGACAGAGTTTCAGCTTTCAGCCCGCTCTACTTCTCGGCTTGTTGTATATACCACCGACTTGCTTGGCTATAGCCATATATTTATATAGTGAAATAATATAGTACATACCGGCTTGTAATGTTAGGGAAATCCCGAGCAGCTCACAGGACGGACTGACAAAAACATCAGTCCGGACGGATTGGGAGTGGGATTGGGATTGGCTATTTGAATGTACAGAGGGATTGAGACGGAGTGGGATTGACGCAAAAATGTAGAAAACTGAGTGGGATTGATGATCAGAAATTATACCACATTAATTTAATTAATTTAGTTTATTTAATTAAATTAAATTAATTAGAGGCGCTTTTTAAAATTGGCGCGGTATTTACGCATGCGCGCGCAGCGCCTGAGATTGAGTGGGATTGACTATCGGGAGTGTGTGTTTGCATCAGAGGGATTGGGAGTTTTCTCTATGGTACATAGAGTGTTTGGGACGGAGTGTGAAATGAGGTATCGAGATTGAATAGGGATTGGGATTGTAAGAAGAGGGATTTCCCTAACATTACCGGCTTGGCTTGCTATATAGTGAAATAAGCCGGGAAGGTTTGAATTCGTGAAATAAGCCGGGAAGGTTTGAATTGTACTACAAACGCGCGAAGGTTTAAATCAACAGAAGTGCTCAATAATAATAAAGGATGAATAGGGATTGGGATTGTAAGAAGAGGGATTTCCCTAACATTACCGGCTTGGCTTGCTATATAGTGAAATAAGCCGGGAAGGTTTGAATTCGTGAAATAAGCCGGGAAGGTTTGAATTGTACTACAAACGCGCGAAGGTTTAAATCAACAGAAGTGCTCAATAATAATAAAGGATGACCTAGGGATGGAGTTTGTGGCTATTAAACTTTCGCGCTCTAATCTTAATATCAGCGCGCAAGGTTTAGGCATACAGTAAGCCCAAGACTGGGCTTAATTCGAAAGCCGTTTAGCCTCTACACTTTTCTGCTGTTGTGTTAATTTAAAGTTGGGCGTGCATATATGCATATACAGCAAGTCGAGAAGCACAGCGGGCTGAAACTCTGTCGCAGAGGAGAGCTTTTTCAGCTCGCTCTGCTTCTCGGCTATATACCAACTCCTTGCAGCCTACTGGAAGCTCGCAATATTACACAATTTTAGATTATCACTTAAAAGCGCTAATCGTAATTATTATAAACATTAGACATAAATCATCAAATTTTGATTAAATTAAGTCTGATAGTGATCTTTAGTGGGCCGGAAGCTGTTGTCCCATAATTTTTTGATGAAATACCAACTATCCATGTATATGAAACGAATTGTTAGTCTAACAGTTAATAGTTCACATGTCTTATATAAGATTACTTTACCCGGCGAAGCGGGACATTAATATTAAGCCTTCTCGACAGGCCTTGATACAGGATCTATGTATAGCCATTTAAGGTTTTGTGAATACTCTCACAATTCTCAAGTAATTTCCCATGTGCGAAGCACAGGGCTTTTACTAGTTCAATTTAATATCCACCGCCCACATTTTTCACATAAGAGCGCTCCGAACTGTAATAATTATTGTAATAATTAATTGAATTAATTATTAATTTAATTACACTACGTATTGTTATGTAAATATGCACATGAAATAATATGTAGGTATACATATGTATATGACAATCAGCATATGAGACTATTCCCAGATAGCCATGCATGGCCATGAGGACTTCCTCATATCCTCATTCATAGTAACTATGAGGTCATAAATGACCGTCCGGTCTTGCTTTTGGCACGATAGATTTTTATATTTGTTTCAAAGCTATCACTGCAAGTTACACACATTTACTTCTATGTAATTGCTGATAACAATTGACAGTGCACGGGAAGATTCTACAAGCGAAATTGAAGACAGTTTTTTCAAGATTACATTCGGTAGTAATTATTACACTTCCAATAATATTCCAATCAATTTCCACAGACCCAATTAGTGAGAATAGCATTGATATTAATTTTGTGACAGTATTCATGAAGGTTTCTCTGGAAATAGCTCCACATATTTTGGCTTCACAACTTCACTGGCTCATGACTCATCTGCAAGTAGCTCAGGATGATTCGTTCGCAAGAACGTAGGAAATATTAAATAAAAATAAATAAATAATTTCGAGTGATTCCTATATGAACCTTAGGGTATAAAACACTTTAATAAATCGCCTTTATTTATGTAAACTTTATACACAATTTGGAACCATTCTGGCGCGATATCTGCTTTTTACTTCATGAAGGGACCCTCAGGCAATTCCACAAGCCAGTGCTGGGCGCAATCTGGGATTACGAAATAAGAACCTCTAGTAAACCGTAATCCTATTCCTGCATTCAAAATTTTAAAAATGTAATCCTTAAACACTAATCAAAATTTTATGGTTCGTATACCGTAACCCCGGATTCAATGGAAAAACCTGTCAACTATAATCCCAAAAGAACCATTGTCATGTAATCCTGAAATTCATTTTTAAAGCAAAAATTTGTACAAATTAATTGTTTGGGCTAAATTTGAAGCGTATAAAAATAGAAATCCAGGTAATTACTATTACATGTTACCCGGGATTACTAAGATTGTGTCAGTTAAGTACTGCAGCGTAGTAATCCCACTAAGAGAATTTTATATACGTAATTTGTAATCACTAGTCCACAGATGTTTTTTAAAACTGTAATCCGTAGTTCCAATCTTGGCGGGTGTAAGAATAAATAAATATAATTGGGCGCCGTGGCAGTTGGCCAAAATATTCTGTTTTGTAGGCAGAGGCATTTCGCCTGATGGCATTTGGCCTAAGATTGGAATTATACATAATAAATTGTAATTGATTTGTTACAACCCTTAAAAAAATCAAGTTTGAGCAACACGCTAGCCCCCCTTCACATGGCAGGTCTAGTTTTCTTCCAGGCCGAATTTCCTAAACTTTGATTGGCGGCATATTTAAAACCGTGGACAACACTAACACAAAGCGCAATCCTTGATATTTACGTGGATTAAGATACATTTATGAATGCACTATGCAAAGTGTTGAACATATAATTGATTACATTGCCTTTTGTATTACCTTGCACTGGAGCAATCACACAGGACGAATTTTTAGCATTTCGAAAACACGTTTGCCCCTATGCAAATTGAATGCTGGAACATTTGTTCCAATGTTCAAGTTTTGGTCGGAAATGTTTTGTTGTAGAATGATTCCAATATTTTAGTAATTCCTCTGTATTGTTCGAGAACATGCCATAGTTCCTGTAGCGTTTAGTGGTTTCACATAAAGGATGACTACTGATAAGGTAAATGGTTTTTTCCCTTGTCTCAGGGGCGGCTTTGCACGGGTTTCTTCTGCAAATAAAACCTAATTATTTATGATCCTTGAGTACGACAATTGTCAAGGAAGAACTAATTGTAACAAGGTCTGTCCGGAGAATTTTACAATTTATGTCACTGAAACAACTTGATTCAATGAAAATAATTGGCACGGTGTTGAAATTAATGTTAAATATTACGAAATAAGATTATTGCCTATTATTGTATGAATGTCAAATACTTGTGTCATGTATAAAGAATTTGTCATGAGTGAATGTCAGAAGGAAAGAGGAATTTCGGTATTGCAAATAAATAATACACCGTGATAATTATTAGAATCCAGTGTTTGACTGTCAATGAAACTAATTATCGTTAAAGTCACTTTAAACGGAATCAGACTTTTTCCGTTTAACTTACGACTTACAGGAAAATAATGTCATACTCATGGGGCTGTATTCCATCCTGCGACGATCGGCTATGTACATGAATATTTACTCACAAACGCCTGGAATTTACAAGTTTAGCAAAACCAGAGATTGTGGATAATAAGGCGTACATCTTATCAAATAAATATTATTATTACTGTACGTAGTAATAGCAAGTAGAGCAAAATTTGGAGGTACTTCTCATTCAAAGCAAACCGGAAACATTACCGTTCAATTTTTGTGGTTTGCCACAATTATTCCTATTTTTATCCTTATAAGAAAACTTTTTGTAAGGACAGTTTAGCTATTTTAATTGCAAACACATTCTTTCATTTTAAGCTCATGACCACGTCCTATTCTAACTTTATGTAAATTGTTAAACCGCTTAACGTCCGGTGTCGCATAGAGTTAATATTTGAGGGTCTCAAAGCACTATGTAATTGTACGATTAGATCCGTGTGAAACACTGCCAGCAATTAATGGCCGAGTGAGTGCTTTAAAGGGACAATATGGAGATATTTCTTTCGAGATTACAATGTCTAATTATTGTACTATTATTTAAGACAATATCCACCGCCCAAAATGGCGAGCGTAGCCTAGATATTAATTTTGTAACGGTCATGCACGAAGGGTTTTCTGACAGTAACTCTTCCTTTTTTGGATACACTACTTCCCTTGCTCAAGGCTCAGCTGGAACTAACTCAGGATGGTAAGTCCATTTAAAAGTAAACAAAAAATTGGGAGGCCTTTCATATTTAATTAATATTTCAAACGTTAGCTTAGTTATACAAAATCTACTCCAAAGGGTAAACATTTGTAACATTCCCCTTTACCATGATTTAAGTTTACCTTCTTATAAGAACATCAAAAATTACTCCATATATGTATATATAGGTGTAAACACATGTGTATGTACTATTATGTACTAAAAATATTTTTTACAAAGTGTAACTGTATACATAAATATACATTTGATTGTCATATTTTTTTACAGGGTATTTGTTGGAGCCCCAAAATCCAATGTGCCAATATCCCGTCCAGGAAAATCTAAAGGGACTTACTTTGAACCCGGTGTTATTTGGAGATGTAATTTGGGTCCGATCGTTCAAAACTGTGAAATTCTTCATTTCTTGGATCAATGTAAGGCCTCAATAAATTATCTCATGGACCATGCTACACCATGCTACATGATTTGTTTAGCAGTGGGATTATTTTTTCAGAGTCATAATTTTGATACACTAAATATGTTCTTAATAGATTGTAAGGACAGGTTGACAAAGAACTCGGATGACTTTGGAGAATGCAATTCCAATTTCATGGGCGGGTCTTTGGTCTTCGACAAGAACGTTCTTGTGGCATGTGCTCCGAACTGGCACCGCGTCAGGAAAGGCAGTAACTGGGGTCTTCGGATGGACGGAGCTTGCTATTGGATGAAGCAGGATGCGGCACTGAGTCCCAATCTGGTCGCTGAGCTGGCCAATCAGAAGGGGAGCTCTCAGCGTGGGACCCTCATACCCTTTCAAGACGCCCATTATTCAAAGGGAGGTATGTATATACATAGCAAGACACAATATTAATTATTTTGTTTTTGCACGGGCTAAGGATTGTTGAATCGGATTCGTTAAGATGCTGGTGCAGTATCAGGTTTTACCCTCACTCTTTATATGTATATAAAAATAGAAACATCAACATGGTCCAAGAATTCTGGTAATTTCCTTCGGTGGTATTTTGGCCAATCGGGATTCTCGGTTCACGTAACCAACACGTCGGATATTGTCCTGGGAGCTGTTGGAACTCATATAGGAAGGGGTTGGGACAGCTACACTTTTATTGTTTTTGTATTTTATTAATTTAAACATTTTTACATATAACTACACATGCTTGACATGCTTAAGGAAAACCTTTGCAGTTTGATCACAATCTGAACAGGAAGCATGCTGAAGGTTCTAAAGAGTGATTACAAATCCTGGGGGTTGACTAATTTGGAGACGTTCAAGAAGCTTCCCAGTAAACCACGGTATGTTGGCGTAACGTTAAAACGTGACGTTCCGTTTTTTACGTCAAAAGATAGTGTTGTATGAGCGCTTGTCCAATAACGTTATGGTGGAAATGCTTTACTAACATTTGCGCCCCGCTTTTAAGAAACGGTTAAAAAATCACTTATAAATAGCGTTAGTGAAACGCTAAGAAAAAGTGGTGCCCAAGCGTTCTTACTCAAACGCTTGCATAACTGTAATTTAGCGCTAGAGTGAACGGACATGTGCGTGGATGGATCAAATGAAACAGAGGGAAATCCAGATTGTCCGTTGCATTCAATTACCGGACATAGTGTATGTGCTATATACTTACAATTATTATTTTAATAAATATTTACAGTTTATTTTTACTGGAAGTTTTGTTAAAACTACATTATTCCGGAATCTAAAACATAATTTTTCCATACAAGACCTGGGAGTTTATTTGAAGTGATCTCACTCAGGAATAACATTCAATCTTCATTGAAATGTAAGTACTTACGTAGTTCGAAATAGTATTGCATAATTGTACCCGCATTTATAATTTGCTTGCTTCAAATTTTAATTTTTCTTTTTATTTCATTATTTATTATTAGTTAGCTGGCATTGTGAACATTGTTGTTTTCGCATACTTTCAGAGGGAACCGGGAGGATTATCACAGGTACCTACTGCTGCATGTCTGTTGCTGACATTTAAACTGAACTGGGATTCCCGTGGATCAAAAAGTAAGTATTAGTTACTATTGCAAGTTAGCATACCAAAATTGGCTGTAATGTGTATTTAATGTTCAGATTTGAAGAACATTCGAAAGACACGTCAAAATAAAATGAGATTTTAATTATGTAATGTTTCTATTTTATTTCATGTTTTCAGATCTCATTCATCGGCTGTCTCTACTACACATTCAGGCAAAATCAGTTCGAGAATATCCAAGGGACTCTTTCTAGCCTTGACGACGTTGAAGATTGTTTCCCAAAATTGTGTGTTATTGCTCCATTTTAACCTGATTATGTGTGTATTGTTAAGCATGGTTTTAATATTAATAATTGTAATAATAAAGACGCATTAATATAATTTATGGTCATGTGTTGAAGTTTTTTTTAACTCAGAGCAGTATAAACAGGAAATAAAAAGTAATATTTTAGTAGTGTTCTACTACCATTAAATGATTCACGTTTCAATGGTTAGCTGAACGTTAGAATCTGACGTTGCAATAATCATAATCATTAGTGCTTGACCAGCGCTCCGCAAGCGGACATTTGAACGTTTGAAAAACGCTAAGATTAACGTTACGCCAACCGTGCTAACGTTAGAATTGTGCATTGGTACAATGGTTCCACAACGTTCGTGGTTTACTGGGTTGGGACCGAGAGTAAATTTTTTAGAAATTTCGGTAAGTTCCAAATTCCAAATAATAACAACAAGGAACATATGGCTTTTTAAAATCGCGGGGATTACGAGTAATTTCTGGGGTTTTAAACCCCTCAAACCACGGCTTGTTCCAGGATATGCAGTCACTTCCGGGAATTATTTGGACCGCTCCGAAACTTTATATGCGGCTTCCTCCCCCGGAGGGGGCTCAAAGCAATTCGGACCAATGTTGGGAGTAGTTCTTATAATCACGGCCAAGTCCTTCTTGTCTTACAAACTCTTCAACGAAGCAGGGAAAATTCCGAAGACAGCGTGGGAAGAGAAGTATCTCTTTGTAGGGAAAAAGTTTGGATCCAACTTCGGTGCAGCCCTCCAGTCCATTGATATTAATGGGGATGGTTTGGATGATTTGCTAGTAGGGGCGCCGCTGGAGGAGAATTCGGACGCAATATTTATCTCTGGAATGAACGTTAATGAACATGGTTGTGTCTACATTTACACTGCTTTGGTATTTCAATAACAGCTTAAAAAAACAAACCTAAAAACTTTGCATCCTTCCAAAACACCTACATTTTATGTATTTTTCATCTTAAGCCTGAGTCATTTCATTACATGCCCTTACAAAATTCATGTTTCACATAAAATCAATACTATTGCAAATAGGAGAGACAGAAATTTACTAACAATGAGCCGGCAAATAAAATCTGTGGAAAGGATCCACGGGGTCGCTTTGGAACATCCATTGCGTCTTTGGGGGATTTGAACCAGGACGGATTTAACGGTATTTGATAAATTTCTCCGCATGGTTTTGGGATGCCCAGGAGCTGAAAACAAAGTGTCTCGACCTTAAATAAACCATAGTATAACCTTTCACTAGGGCTATAAAAATTGTTTTTTTAAATTT
The DNA here is from genome assembly GCA_947179485.1 of Allacma fusca. NCBI lineage: Eukaryota > Metazoa > Arthropoda > Collembola > Symphypleona > Sminthuridae > Allacma > Allacma fusca. The sequence goes on from OX359245.1 coordinate 51,397,119, forward strand.
TGAGCCAGATTTTGCCATTGGTGCCCCATACGGAGAGTATGGAGGGGCAGTGTACATTTATTATGGGGATAAGGACCTTAACTTCCGAACGTTACCGATACAAGCCGGAGCCTACAAACCCCATTTAAATTTCTCGACCTTCGGGTTTAGCATCACAGGGGGCGTGGACTTGGACGGGAATGGTACCCCAGGTAGGTAATAATTTCCCCGTAAAATCCTACATCGATTAGCATAATTTTTTCTTGAACCTCGTGGCAGATTTATGCATTGGAAGCTATGCTGACAAACGCGTTGCAATACTCCGAACACGTCCAAGGATGGATATCACCCCAAAATTATTTTCCTATGCTGACAAAAAAGGGACGGATCCCATTATTCTGGAGAAGGATGCTAGAAATTTTACGATCGAACTTTGCTTCACTATCAAAATTACATCAAATACGAAGGAGCTCCATCATGCAAACAATACTGGTTGGATTTGATATCAACAATAATTATTCCTGTATTATAGACCTTCCGTTGAATCGTGCAGAGACAGGGCATTAAAGTACTTTTTGCTTCCAGTTATTCACGGGAGGATAGCCATTGATGTGAGGCAAAATCCTCAGCGTTTTACATTTGGAGGGGAAAATTTTGTGAACACGAGGTTTATTTTTTTATCGTCAAATACAGAGGATAAAGTTTGCAAAGCCTTTAGCGTCGAGCGAGTGAACATTCCCAGTGCAGATGTGAATATAATTTTATTACAAGGATTATATTTTTGATTATTATGTTGTTGTTAGTTCACCTGAAAAAAAAAGACTAGGGACTTAATTCAATGCTTGTTGTCATTCTTCCATAATAAATGTCATTTACATTTAATCCCTGTTTTTTACAGCAACTTGAGGGGCAAGAAGATGTGGGTGTAGAGTACGTCCTCTGGTATAATGAGACCAGGAAAGAAGCCCCCATGATTTCAGTATTCGAAATACAAAACGAAGCTAATACTCCCAAAATCTTAGCGACTGGCCGGCGTAAAATTATTTTTTATTTATTTTACACAAGCATTCTGACATGGTATACACATATCTCTGGATTTTTAATAAATAATTTTTTCTAAAAAAAACGTTTTAGAATTTGGGGAATTTTGCCCCAACTGCCCATATCCTGTTTCAACGGACCCTGTTCAGTCGGATTTAACTTTCAAGAAAGAATGTCGTAGTTGGAATGAAATTAGTAACATCCCAGTGTGCCGGCCAAATTTAACTGTCACAATCACTGGCCGATATGGGGACTGCGATAATTTGATCTATTCCTTGTAAGTTCCGGGGAGGTTTTTACCACTCAAATTTTCCCTTATGTTAGTATATTGTCCAGCGTTTTTTATTATATATGTCATTTTATAGTAACAACTTATTGTAATAAAATTATTCCTTGTTTGACTCTCTTTTTAGAAGTCGCCGGGAAAGCAATATCACATATGGAGAGGCACCTTGCATTGAGGTACATGTCCAGGTCAAGAATCGGAATCAAACTGCATATTTTCCAAAAATTAAACTGACCTGGGGCTGGGATTCGTCCAAATTGGTCGTTCCGAAGTTACTTGGGAAAGCGGATGTTTGTAGCGTCCAGAATGATAATGGGACGGCCATTTGTAAATTGGATAGTGTGAAAACATATCTGGGGACGAATATGACGGTGAAGATTATTTTTACATTCATGCATGTAGGGATTAACACGAGGAGATTTTCTCCAGGAGAAACTGTTTTTGTCTCCTGTAAAGAAAAACACTTATATAGGAAATTCATTTGGTTATGCTTGTAACTAAATTTTGCTATAACTCTTCCACAGCAAACGCAAAGCTTCAGGCTCAACCTGGAACAGAGGATCAGGACCAGTCCGGTGACTTCCAAATCAAAACGTTTTGAGCTCAAAGCGGAAGTGTATCTCGAATCCGACAAATCATTTAAGGCAGTCCCAGCTTCTCTTGTCGTCAACAATAGAGTGAATGCGACTCTTAATTTAATGGATGGGAGCCTCAGTAACAATTCCTTTTCTATTCAGATGGCTGGACAGTTAAATTACCAATACAAGGTTAGTAGTTAATTACTTCGACAAAAAAATATCTCCTTTAACCACTGATTTTTTACAAATATTTTAGACACGTGTTGCGGGTACAACTCCGGTACGCGGGACCATAAAATTTTTACTCCCCGATAGCATCAGTTAGAAGGGACAGAGCATCCAGATATTTACTATTGACAAGCCTAGGGTAACCCAAAAATACTTTGTAATTAATTATATTTCCTTGCTGTCTCCATAAAAGGGAAGTGGGAAAATTGTATTTGTTAATCAGATATTTCAAACAAAAATTATAAGATAATCTACAAGCGATAATGTTCACTTCTAGATTTTGACATGCGATAGCATATCAGTGACTGATCCAGTTTTTAAGGACTATGGGACGAAATTGCCCAAAAGGAAAGGGACGTTCGGAACTCTATACAGCAAAAGCCATTGTCAAGCCTGGAGTTGCTCTTTTTACGTTACAAGGAGAGACAGATTTTTGGACATGAAATTTGATGTGAAGATATTGGACTTCAGATTTATACGTAATTCCATATTATTTAGTCACGCTAAGAGATATTTCACAGAATTTCATGAATGTAGTTCAGTTGTAAAAAAAGGACCATTTAAGAATTTAATAAATTTTGTGAAACTGAAGGAGAAGTTCTGGAAGTTGAGGGAGCCATGGATTTCTTTGGGATGGCCCATGCACAATTGTTGGATTTACCGCCGATGGCTAATGTCACCCGATTAATTATTAACCCACCGGATCAATCTGGTGTTCCAGGTTGGATTCTATTGGCTGCGGCTTTTGGTGGACTTGTTTTTCTTATTCTGATTATCTTCGGCCTAGCGAAAGTAACTTTGACCATTTAACTTAACTCAGAGCAGACTTTGATATAAGAATAATATTTTTGTAGAGATTAAGCGTTTGTTGATTTATTTTCAGGCCATTTTTTGTAAACAATGTGTTTGTCAGTGTAAATGTTTATTTGTGCCACATTACAAGAGTCAAATAGTTCTTTAATCGTTTTTCCTCTAACAGCGAGAGAGATATATTTTAACTTTTATTTTATAATTCCTAGTGTGGGTTTTTCAAGCGGGGTGTCAAAGAACGGTTGAATGCAATGATAGCTGAAGCTGAAGCGGAAGCTGAAACTAAAGCTGAAACTGAAATTGACACGGAGGTAATTATTGTTATTTAATATTTTAGGGACAGTACATTTTCTCACCGAACTAATTGCTAGTGATTTAAATTGGTATTTTAAAATATTGTTTTAGCTCTCTGTTGATGAGGCATCATCTCAAGTGACTTTAGAGGCGGATGCAGGAAAATCCGACTGTTTAACCTAAATCAGAAATCCGCAGGATTCAAACGTATTAATTAATATTATGATTAAATATTCATGTGTATTTAATTACGAAACATTATCATGATGTAATTTTTCTCCGATTGTATAAATGGTTATTGCATGTATCAACTCATCCTTAAAAAAATGCTGGTTTTACAATGTCTTTGGAGCAAACGTCGGACAATATATGCACATATACACGCTCAAGGTGCAAATGTTTACTGTTTTTAATAAGTATTATTAATTCACTTGACTTCATGTGAAAATAATAAAAATGCGTGTTAAGTTACAAATTTATTTATTTTCACGCAGTCGGTACATTCAGTGGCGAAAAATTTACGAATTCCCAATATTCGATGGAACGGGTTTCCATTTTTTCAAAATTTAAGTTTCTTTTTAACTTAATTTCTCTCGTAACTAACGTAGGAATTAAACGTTGCCATGTTTTTAATAAAAATTCGAATTGACTTTTCGAAAAACTATCAGGGTTAATTATTCTATGGATTTTTCATTCACTGTCATATTCAATGGCATTTCATGTTCTAAATTATCCAGGAAGCGCTGTGTGTTTGACACAGGGACGGGATATCGGAAAAATACGGATTTAAATGTGGATTCGAATACTTTATCATTTCGATTTCAATTTGAATTATTTTTTTAAATACTTACAAATTTGAATTCCGATACGAATTCCAATATATTTGAATACTTCCTGAATTTGGATTCCGATTCAAATACTTTTCGGATATTCTTACAAAAAATGGGAATTTATTCAAAAGAACAATTTAACCGCAAAAATATAAGCGATACACAACACATTCAGTGTTTTCAGGGCAAAATTACCACGCAAAACATTTATTATAAACTTGAGCACAGAAAACACACGCTCAGCTGAAATTTGAGTAACTGGAAAAGCAAGGAGTGATTCCTTTTCCCCACTTTTGCGATTAGTTCCTTCTAACAGTATTTGTAAATCGATTTGTTTGATAACACATCGTAAATAAAATGTACTTGAGAGCAAGATTTAAGAAGTGAGAAACTTGATTCACTTAATAGTTATTAATAGTCCTGTAAGACCGAGACTATGCAGCTATCTCATCCTGTTTGCAGGAATTTTTGCAAAAACGGGCTTCAACTCACTGCCCATTAACAAGCAAACTTTTTTCGTTTACCAACCATTCGGTTCTTCGCCTTTGGGTTTTGTAATTACATGTGTACGGCTTTCAAAAAATGCTTCCTATGAACTTTTTCTTGCACGTGGCAATATAAAACCCAATGAAATCGATACTTTATTGGAATCGGAATTCATAAAAAATATTCGAATACCGATTCGAATACCCTGTTTTTATTCTAATCCGATTTTGGATACAAATACCTTTGTGAATATTTTTCGGATTCCAATATCGATACGGATACCCTAACTTTTTGAATATAATTCCGATTCTAATTCCGATTCGAATTCGAATTCCCGTCCCTGGTTTGACACAAGCACAATAATTGAAACTAAACTTTACAAACATCACAACCTCAAGCACAGCATCAGAAACATGTACGTAACATTTTAAATGCTATCAAAGGCATTTACAATGAAAGTTATATTATCTTCCGGGTTTTTGTCCCAGTGACTATAAATCATGTGATGGTTGTGAAAGGCCCTTATTCAAACGACAGCCCTGAGGAAAAACTAATCTCCAACTCCATCAATTCTCTGCCACCATGAAAGTCTTGGCTATTTTGATTGCGGCGTGCATCTGCGTTCTTCAGGTAACTAACTACAAGATATCCGGATTTTTACCAAATTTAAAAATTTATTCTTGCATAAATGTAGTAATCGACTCATGTAATAATTTCCCATTCCTTCTGAAATCCATATTCAGGTCTCAGCAGGTCCTACTGAAATTTTTCAAGGCAAAGGAATTCCGCTTCCCTTCAATGACACTATGTGGAGACATTGAACGACTTGGACCATGTCTCCCTCAACGTAATGCCAACACTTTTCCAAATCAGATGTCTCTCCGGGATTATGCCTTCTCTAAATTTCTACATCCAGAATCCGTTGTAGTTGTGAAAATTATTCAAAATTTAAATCACTGAATAAAATTAAAGATACACTTTAATCTCTCTACTTAGGTAAAATCCAGTCTTTACCAATCTGGGGACAATCTTTTAGCACGGCGGAACAATAATATTATCCGCGTAATAAACGTAACAATTATGCACGGAGCCATTATCTATAGCTCCTCTAAAGGGATTCTATAATAATTGCAGGAGAGTAGTGAGAGTATACAGGTATTGGTAATAATTATGACGGTTTGCATGGTATAGAATAGACTCTTGTTCCCTCATAGTAGGAAGGGACGGGTGGGAGAATTACATGGGCTAGCATTGATCATAGTAATGACTTCCACAAAACTGGGCTTTAGTTATTGTTTATATCTCGAGTGATGGAATTTTGGAACCAATTCAGTAATTTAATTTTCTCTCTCTATAGAAGAGAGCGGGAAAGCAATCTCATATATGGAGACGCACCTTGCATTGAGTTACATGTCCAGGTCAAGAATCGGAATCAAACAACATATTTTCCAAAAATTAAACTAACGAGGGATGGGATTCGTCCGAGTTAGTCTTGCCGAAGTTACTTGGGAAAGCGGATGTTTGAAGCCCCCAAAAGGATAATGGGACCTAAAATAGCCGTAGTTTTTTCGTTTCTGTTTTGTTTTTTTATAAAACATATTTATTGTTTGTTTTCGTTTATCGTAAATATTTTTATTTGGTTTTCGCTTTCGTTTCAAAAACCGTTAGTGTCAGTTTTTCCTGTAATAACGTTTTTCCATAACGTTATTCGATCCAGGTCTGTCAGTAACCATTCCTTTTCTATTCAGATGGCCGCGGGCAGCTAAATTACCAAATTCAAGGTTGGTATATAGCAGGGTTGCTGATTTTTTTGATTTAAAAAAAAAATCGAAAAAATCGGATTTATTCGATTTTAATCAATATGTTCTGATTTAAATTCAAAATTTTATCGTACGATAGAATTACCAGACACATTTCTGGATTTTAATTTTCCTAATAATATTGTACACTGTTGGCATCAATGAAACTTGAACAACTAGTAAAATATATTGAGATAAAATTACAAAGGCAAGTCAACTACCTATCTAATGTGTACATTTACAGGGTTTCGGAACGGGATGTTAGAGTATGTCATGTCGGGACATAAAAATTGTATGCAAATTGGGAATATTCCGTATAAACAAGTGTGAATATCTCTCCGTACAAGAGTATAACATTTAAAAAATGCAAAATTCACATAATCAAATCTTGTCACTTTAAATGATACTCCTTTATAAAGGTAGGATGTTGGAATGTTTTTGTAGGTACTGAGCAGAGCTGCGCACAAGTACAAGTAGTACACGAGTATTTCAAGTCAAGTTCGCGTTCGGGTCGTGGTCAAGTAAATAAATTTAAAACCATGAACGGTTCGGGTCGTGTTCAGGTATTTCATCGACTTGACCATGATTTCTTACCTCAAGTCAAGTTCGTGGTCAAGTATAATTATTTTACTTGAACCATAGTACCTGGTCATGTTCAAGTAAATATTAAAAAGTACTTGACCACGAACTTGAGTTTTTCGTGTACAAGTTCAAGTAATTTTGTTTGTGCAATTCTTCATGGCTGAGGGAGTTTTCAATTCACTTACGATTCACTGTACTAAATGAAACTTAAAACGGCATTTAATACATCACTTTAAGCGGCATTTGTTAATTTGTTCGTGTACACAAATACAAAAGAAAGCTCAACATTCATATGGCTCCGTGGAAATTGATTTAAAAATGTTAGCACCCATGTTTATAATAGTATGTGACAACAAAACCTAAAAGGAGTTCTGTGTCCCCGAAAATGTCAACTGAGTCACCAGACCCACCCGGTACACGAAATCAGAGTAGATCTGCAGTGTACAATCGTTCTACATTCATTGAAAGGAACCAAAAATACAACTATTATTTTTAGAGGCGGTTGCTAGCAAAATGCTGGGTGAAACCTAGTGTGTTAGAAACCCAGGTTCGCTTTCATTAGAAATATAAATTCAATAAAACTTAAGTATTTTGATGTCCAATGGATTACTTGAAAGTACTTGAAAGTTCAAGTTCATGGTCAAGTTCGGGTCATGGTCAAGTCAAGTTGAAGTTGGACCCGAAACGCGCGTATAAAATCATGGTCAAGTAATATGAGAATTACTTGAAAACCCGAACTTGTTTCATTCAAGTATTACTTGAACTGAAAATGTCAAGTTCGGGTAATCTTGAAATACGTACTTGAGAAGTCGGGGTCAAGTCAAGTTCGTGGTCGGATCTTTATAAATACTTGACCCGAGCGCAGCACTAGTACTGAGTTTCTGTTAGGGACGAGACAATGTCGAGACATAAATATTGGAACGTGTTATTTCGGGACGGGACCTGCATGGAAACTTATTTTTGTCCCTGAATTTCGAAACGAGACGGAATTATGTATTCGTAAAATGCTAATACCCATTCCGTAATATTCAGTAATTATGTGCTCTCATAATTTAAATTTTTATATCCTGCAAAGGTCGGGAAATTCAGTGTCAAAGTAGGTGCTATATATGCATGTATATACCTCATTATCCAAAGAGAAATAGAATGCAGTAACATTTGAACTCCACGCTACTTATAAAGCTAAGCATGTAAAAGGAGTGATTCCAAACCAAAAATAATTTGCTCAGCAATTATTTACGTACAAACAAATTATACATACATCATAACAAGACAATGTCAGTATGCACCAGTGCTCGGATTGGGTACAGAAACTCTGAACCGGTACCCATACCCGAATAACGGGTACGACAAAACGCTGCACCTATACCCGCACCCATACCCTAGTACCCGGGTAAATTATTTCAGTACCCGTACCCATACTTGAAATTACAATGTAGTACCTGTACCCACAATTTACCCGTACCCGTAATGCACCCAAAACCTGTACCCGTACCGGAGTACCTATTGTTTGTACCCGGGTATTACTCGGGTACTGGAAGTTTGGCAGATTCAAAATTCCCGAAGACATTTGCCTGTCCAATTTGTCAATTTTTTTTACCGTTATTGAAATGCCTGAGATTTTTAGCATTTTCGTTAAGCGTTAAGGATATCCTATTTCAGATTGTTTAAAAAATCAGTTAAGGTCATTTAGGATTTATTTTTAATAAACACTGACAAAATTCAAACGCTACTACGCCAAAATAATAACTTGCTTAATGAAATGTGTTCTCGTGAATTGGTTAATGAACAATTAGTGTAACGTCGAAAACAGTGTGGTAAATATTTACTTTATTCGTATTCAAAGTAAATTTTACATTATTACTATTAAACAAACAAACCAAAGTTAACTTGGACTGTACTGTACTTTTTAGTACAGTATTGATAAAAGTATAGCATTGTTACATTGACGCATGATCATTATGTTTCGTAAATAAAGCAGAGTACAGTATCTACACCTATTCAAAACATGAAATATTGGCACAGTATTGAAAGGCCGCTATAGTAATAAAAACAAGTATAAAGCAAAGTAACGTATTGTTATAAATATTACAAATTCATGTAAAGAACAGCAAATTGATACACGCAAAGGGCCCTATCTAGTAAATTTACGGGCGAACTACTTACGTCAAAACTTTAGCATACGACATTAAAACTACAAACGAAAGCAGCATGCCGAACGGGCGATATTTGTGATTATTGTTGTAATTCTGAAAGAATCTGAGAAACCCCGTCCAGAATATTCAGCCATAAATAAGTTTTAAGACATGCTTGCAACTTCGGGGTAAAAATCAATTCAAGTTCAACTCCATAATTCATGGATTCCAAACACATTCCGTTCAATTCAGTTCGCTGTGAAAATACTCAAGTTCAATGTATTTTTTTGTACTGACCATTCAGTTCAGTTCAAAATTATTTTGCAATTATATCAGTTCAATTAAATTAATTAGTCGTTCAATTCAGCTCATTTTTAGTAATTATTTATTTAATTCTGCATTTGAACATTTAAACGGAGAACGATTCCGGTTTCAGCATTGTAGAAAAATGGTATTCATTGTCTGGTTAATTTTTATTTTCTATTCTTAGGTAAACTAAATGAAGAATATAAGCTACTGTCCCGTTTTATAATACTGGTTTTAATAAAAATAGAATTTCATCAAAAATTACTTTGAGGTAGGATTTTCAGGGACATTAATACAAACTTAACAATTATTACACACTAAACCAAATTACGAAATTCATTTAGGCATGCAGCAAAAATGGCGGTGTTGTTCATGCACCCTGGTTTTCCACGATGAATCGCTCAGTAAAAATGATAAAAGCATAATAAATGTCACTGAGTAATGTGAATTAATATTACTTCAATAATATCTTCCAAAATAAACAATTGACAAATTAATTTATTAGGAGCATCTACAAAACTACATAATAAACTTGCTGAAGAAAATATGTTAGAAACTTGGTTTGGAAAAACAAAATATAGAAACAGCTTCTATTGCAGAATATTAGTCGAATGTGCTAGTCAATAATACAATATTGACGAATAGATACGTACTGCTATGGGTAAAGCACAGTATTGATAACTATTTATGTATAACTCGTACAGTAAAGCAGAGTATTGATGACTATTTTTGCATAAGTAGTGTAGTAAAGCAAAGTATTGAAACATATTTCGATGTGCTTTTAAAAGTAAAGCATTGTTTTGAAACAATTATCATATCCAGACTATAGTAAAGCACAGTACAGGAAAAGGCAACTGTACAAAACTAGCACTAGAGTATTGTATTGATGAACGAAAGTCCGACCTTTGAGTTAACCTGAAAATAGCAATAGAACTAAATATTCAGTATGTCTTAAGTAAGCGCGCCAAACATCTAATTCACCCAGCATTTTACTGATAATAGCAATAAGTTGATGTTGCTGTATATCTGATTTCTTCAACCAAGCTTTCAGGCGCATGTAAATTTTTATTGTTACAGCAAGCATTGCTATTATCTTTGAGGTAAGCAAGTCAGTTCATGTGGAGAATAAGCTTTCTACCAGAACACCCGTGACAGAAAACATCAAAAATTTCCTAGTCATTTTTGAAAGAACCTTAAAAATAATAAACCATAAAAAGTCGAATTTCAGCAGTTACAGGTACTTAAAAGCAATTCCAATAACAGACAGAATAAGTAGAGGCGACTAAGTAAAACAAACCTTCCATCACTCTTAAACACCAATTTTTGATTTTGAAACCGCCATTTCCTGAATCATGCTTTCGTGCTCATAGAGATTCACTTGCTGCCACGACAAGTTATCACGTGTTGGTGCTGACCAATTGACGTTTTTCAAGTACTCGATGCAATTCAAATAACCAAATTCGAAACCAAATCGAATACAAACCGAATAAAATTTTCATTCGTATTTGAAATTTATTCGGATTTCAAGTACATTTATGTATTCGAATTTGAATTGTATTCGGTTTGAAATACAAGCATTGCACTTATTTAAAATTGCCAATTGTATTCGGTTTGATTCGAATTCAATCCGAAAATTCGAATACATTCACACGGGTATACGTGTACACATAAATGAAGGCACATAGTACCGTTTTCAAATCTGTAGATAAAATATCAATTCAAATTGTTCGTTTTGGAAACATATCAAGGTAATTTATACTATGGATTTTTCATTCACTGTCATACTCAATGGCATTTCATGTTCTAACGGGTCGTACTAAACACTGAACCTACTGAACCTTCTGAACCTACTGAACCTCCCCTAAGAAAACATGCAATTTCCAGCCAGAGGTTCAGAATTTTCAAACCACGTCCTAGACATAACTAGCTTCTGAACCGCTCTGAACCCCCTCTTAAATTCAATGCATCAGGTCTGAACCCCTCTGAACCCCCTCTTAAAGCCAATTCATTAGGTCTGAACCTCTCTGAACCTCTCTGAACCCCTCTGAACCCTCTCTTAAAGTCAATTCATTAGGTCTGAACCTCTCTGAACCCCTCTGAACCCTCTCTTAAAGTCAATTCTTTAGGTCTGAACCTCTCTGAACCCCCTCTTAAAGTCAATTCATTAGGTCTGAACCTCTCTGAACCCCTCTGAACCCTCTCTTAAACTCAACTCATTAGGTCTGAACCCTCTCTTAAACTCAACTCATTCGGTCTGAACCACTCTGAACCCCCTCTTAAACTCCATTCATTAGGTCTGAACCTCTCTGAACCCCTCTAAACCCTCTCTTAAACTCAATTCTTTAGGTCTGAACCTCTCTGAACCCCTCTGAACCCCCTTTTAAAGTCAATTCATTAGGTCTGAACCCCTCTGAACCTCTCTGAACCCCCTCTTAAACTCAACTCATAAGGTCTGAACCCCCTCTTAAACTCAACTCATTATGTATGAACCTCTCTGAACCCCTCTGAACCCCCTCTTAAAGTCAATTCCTTAGGTCTGAACCTCTTTGAACCCCCTCTTAAAGCCAATTCTTTAGGTCTGAACCACTCTGAACCCCCTTTTAAAGTCAATTCATTAGGTCTGAACCTCTCTGAACCCCTCTGAACCCCCTCTTAAACTCAATTCATTAGGTCTGAACCTCTCTGAACCCCTCTGAACCCCCTCTTAAAGTCAATTCTTTATGGCAGAACCTCTCTGAACCCCTCTGAAGACCCTCTCAAATTTTATGTAACTATTTTTTTTAGTGATTTTCCATCTTTAGGAATTTAATTCAATTAGAAATGTAGTCCTGTGCTTAATAAATATTATTAAAATCCTTAAAAATGTAGCAACATTCATTTGCTTTTAAGGGTTGCAAACACTCAACCTCATTCAGTTCTCGGACCAGGATCAGAAACTTTGTACCCGTACCCGCTCCTGTACACGAATATCGAATACTAAATGTACCTGTACCCGTACCTATATCCGAGTACCAGGGTAAATTATTTCAGTACCCCTACCCATACTTGAAACTAAGGCTTAAGGATATCCTATTTCAAATTATTGAAAAATCATTGAGAGTCATTTATGATTTATTTTTAAAAAGAACTCATGAAATTCAAACTATGCCAAAATTACAATTCACTGAATGAAATTAAATGTGTTCTCTCGAATTGTTTATTGAACAATTCTTGTATTGTATAAGGATAACCAATTGGGACGAATTCTTTAATACTGGACTCTCCATACCCAAAAACTTGCTTTTCAATTTCGAGAACATGCAACAATTTTGTTCCCGCCTAATCGTTTTCTCAAACATGTTGTAACACAAGTCCGACGTTATGACTGTTGGCATTATCGTACAAATAGGGCGGAAGGTTAGTAAAGTATAAGACGAGAAATTCCTGATCATGCCAGTTTGTCCATCAACAATGTAACGTATATATTTGAACAGTACACAAAATTTTATACGGATTAATTTAAATTGGTCATTATTTTTTCAAGTCAAATATTGCGGTTTCAGGGAATAAATGTGGGAGGCAAGATTGAATATTTGTTTTACATGGCAACTTTATAAAGCAAACATTCGTAAACTATCATAAATTTATGAAGCCTGAGACGGAAATTTTTGACCAATGCCGGTGAAATTACTCAAATGCAGCCCCACGAGAGTTTTGAAATCAAAATTTAGATCACCTCTTTTAACATCAAAATTATCACAATAATCTAAGGGACTGAAATATTGTTTGTAGGGAATGATATTTTCCATTCTAAAATTGTATAAATATTCACTGCAATGAATACTCAAGTGTCATAAATGCCCAGGACTGAAAATGCTCAAATTGCCTGCACAAGATGCCTAGGCGTTTTCAAATGGGCAACCCTGGGTACTTGTAACATTAAATAACTGATCTGGCTCGAAGCTTATAAATGTATATTTATTCCTAGCGTATCTCGTAAAACGTCTTTGAATAATTGTAATGTTACAATGAAGCTAATTAAATTTAATTAGCTTCATTGGCCCTGCCCCTTGAAATTCTTCTTTGATGAGCATCATGGTTTAAGTCGATAAACAGCAATCTGATAGATCTGCAATAGATCAGTGAAATCATTATAGCCGTTAGATTGAAATGATAAATGAAACGAAGCCACTGCCTCCGTCACTAACGCAAGTATCTGTAAACAAAGAAACAAGCATAACTCCACGATTTTCAGGTGTAATTGTCAGCCATAATACTCCATCACAGCAGGAATCCTTGAAGTACCCAAAAATACTCGGGTACAGCATCCACGGGTACAGGTATTTTACACTGTGATACTCGTATCTATTAGGTACTACCCGATTGTGACTGAGTGAGTATCCATACCCGTACATGTACCCACTTCATTTTCTAAAATCCAGAGTACCCGGGTAGTACTCGCGCACTTGCCAGTACGCAACTTCTGTACCTGGGTAGTACCCATACCTGTACCCGTACACATTTACCCGAGTATTACCCGTACCCAGTCCGAGCACTGACCTTATTATAGATGACTTTACGGGGTTTTAAAAGAACAATTTCGCCAGTGTATGTGAATACTTCAAATTTTGTTAATGAGCAATAAAAACAACACAAAAATTCTATTAAAAATGAGGTTTCAACTGAATTTTGGCTTTTATAATTTTATCAGCTAAGATGTTGCGGTTATAAAATATTTCAAAACTAGAAGCCTATATAGTAAATTTTTATTCGCGCAAATAATAAAGTAATATAGTTCAAAATATGGCAAGGAAAAATTTGAAATTTACAGTGACATTAACAATGGATTTCTTATAAGTTTTAAATTCTTTTGTGTTGCATTCTTACAATAATGTTTGGTCTCGAAGTCATGATAAATTTACATCATGCATACGAACGAGATCTTCCAATAACACAAAATACATAATATATTTCATAAAATTGTCTATTTAAACACGCCTCAGAGCGAATATTCCCAAAGTGCCCAAAATGCCAAAAAATGAAAACGCCCGAAATGACAGGGAATTTTCAGTTGTGCAACCCTTGATAAAATAAGTAAATACATCTCAAGAGTGTAGAATAAAAACGGGCTTAGACCTGGTGCATTGACTCTGAAAGGGGGCTCCCAGGGGTTCACACCTGATGCATTGACTTTAAAAGGGGGTTCAGAGGGGCTCAGAACTGACGAACTGAAAGTAAGATGGGGCTCAGAGTGGTTCAGACCTGATGCACTGACTTTAGGAGGGGGTTAAAAGGGGTTCAGAATTAATGAATTGACTTTAAAAGGGGGTTCAGAGAGGTTCAGACCTAAAGAATTGACTTTAAGAGGGGGTTCAGAGGGGTTCAGAGAGGTTCAGACCTAAAGAATTGACTTTGAGAGGGGGTTCAGAGGGGTTCAGAGAGGTTCAGACCTAATAAATTGAGTTTTAGAGGGGGTTCAGAGGGGTTCAGAGAGGTTCAGACCTAAAGAATTGAGTTTAAGAGGGGGTTCAGAGGGGTTCAGAGAGGTTCAGACCTAATGAGTTGAGTTTAAGAGAGTGTTCAGACCTAATGAGTTGAGTTTAAGAGGGGGTTCAGAGGGGTTCAGAGAGGTTCAGACCTAAAGAATTGACTTTAAGAGGGGGTTCAGAGGGGTTCAGAGAGGTTCAGACCTAATGAATTGACTTTAAGAGGGGGTTCAGAGGGGTTCAGAGAGGTTCAGACCTAATGAATTGACTTTAAGAGGGGGTTCAGAGAGGTTCAGACCTAATGAATTGACTTTAAGAGGGGGTTCAGAGAGGTTCAGAGAGGTTCAGACCTAATGAATTGACTTTAAGAGGGGGTTCAGAGAGGTTCAGAGAGGTTCAGACCTAATGAATTGACTTTAAGAGGGGGTTCAGAGAGGTTCAGAGATGTTCAGACCTAATGAATTGGCTTTAAGAGGGGGTTCAGAGGGGTTCAGACCTGATGCATTGAATTTAAGAGGGGGTTCAGAGATGTTCAGAAGATAGTCATGTCCAGGACGTGGTTTGAAAATTCTGAACCTCTGGCTGGAAATTGCATGTTTTCTTAGGGGAGGTTCAGTAGGTTCAGAAGGTTCAGTAGGTTCAGTGTTTAGTACGACCCTGTTCTAACTTATCCAGGAAGCGCTGCGTTTGACACAAGCACAACAATTGAAAATTTAATGCTAAGCTTTACAAACATCACAACCTCAAGCACAGCATCAGGAACAGGTACGTAACATTTTTAATGCCGTCAAAGGCATTTACAATGAAAGTTATATTATCTTCCGGATTTTTGTCCCGGTGACTATAAATCATGTGATGCTTGTTAAAGGCCCTTATTCAAACGGCAACCCTGAGGAAAAACTAATCACAAACTCTAGAAATTCTCTACCACCATGAAACTCTTGGGTATTTTGATTGCGGCGTGCATCTGCGTTCTTCAGGTAACTAACTACAATATATCCGGATTTTTACCAAATTTCAAAAGTTATTCTTGTATAAAAGTTGTAACCGACTCATGTAATAATTTCCCCTTCTTTCTGAAATCTTTATTCAGGTCTCAGCAGGTCCTTCTGATATTTTTCAAGGCAAAGGAATTCCGTCACCCGGCGACAGTGACCCTTTTTAGAAACAAATTCAATGAATTTATGAGAAACAATGACCGTTTCTCCCTCAACATAATGCCAACACTTTTCCAAATCAGATGTTCATCCGGGATTATACCTCCTCTAAATTTCTACATCCAGAATTCGTTGTAGTTGTGAAAATTAGCCAAAATATAAAAAACTGAATAAAATTAACGATACACTTCACTCTCCGCTTAGGTAAAATCCAGTCTTTACCCATCTGGGGATTCATTACACTTGTAAAAACATTTTTCCTACTTTTTCTTCAAGCATGAATTATACACCAATGTGGTTCTATCTTTCCAGCACGGCTTACCAATAGTGATTCATGTAATAAACGTAATAATAATGCACGTCATCGCTATCTATGAAATGATAGGAAATGTATTTGTAATCCGACAAATCATTTGAGATAGTCCCAGCGTCTCTTGTCTTCAACAATGGAAGGAATAAAGAATGCGACTCTTAATTTGATAGATGGGAGCCTCAGTAGCAATTCCTTTTCTATACACTTGGCCGGGCAGTTAAATTACCAATTCAAGGTTGATACATAGGTAATCATTGGAAAAAAATTAGTTCCTTGGGGTACTGATTTTTTACAAATATTTTAGACACGTGTTGCGGGTATAACTCCGGTACGGGGGACCCTAAAATTTTTATTCCCCGATAGCATCAGTTGGAAGGGACAGAGCATCCAGATATTTACCATCGACAGGCCTAGGGTAACTAAAATTACTTTGTAAATTATATTTATAATATTTGCTAATGATATAATAGTATAATATAATATTATAATAAATAATATTTCCTTGTTGTCTCCATAAAAGGGAAGTGGAGAAATTTTATTTGTTTATCAGATATTTCAAACAAAAATTATAAGATAATCTGCAAGCGATAATGACGGTTTTTCCTCTAACAGCGAGAGAGAGATTTATATATTTTCTAGTGTGGGTTTTTCAAGCGGGATGTCAAAGAACGGTTGAATGCAATGATAGCTGAAGCTGAAGCGGAAGCTGAAACTAAAGCTGAAACTGAAGCTGAGGTATTGTTATTTAAAGTTTTAGACAAAGTACGATTTCTAACCGGACTCCTTGCTAGTGAGTTAAATTGGTATTTTAAAATATTATTTAGCTCTCTGTTGATGAGGCATCATCACAAGTCACTTTAGAGGCGGATGCAGGAAAATCTGGCTGTTTAACCTAAATCAGAAATCCACAGGATTCAAACGTATTAATTATTCTTATGATTAAGTAATCATGTGTATTTAATTATGAAACATTATCATGATGTAATTTTTCTCCGATTGTATAAATGGTTATTGCATGTATCAACTCATCCTTAAAAAATTCCTGGTTTTTCAATGTCATTGGACCAAACGTCGGAAATATATTCATATATACATACATGCTCAAGGTGAAAATGTTTACTGTTTTTAAATTATTAATTCACAAGGCGTCAAGTAAAGCGTAAACTCTTCTATATTACTGGCCTTCTATTATTACTCATTGACTTTTATTCCAGTGCAATTTTATGAGAGAATTCCGTAAACACAAATTATACCCTGATACATTCGAGCAAAAATAATTTGCAAAATATCCATTTACCATATAATTTTATTTAGTTACGAACCTGATATTCGTTCATGTTGTATTATGTGCAGGCGCGTAGCCAGGAATTGGCCAAGGGGGGGCAACATTAATTAGAACGTACATATGTAAACTGACACATTCTATGGGAAATCCAATTCACGAATGTAAAACTCATCAAATTTTGCAAACTGAATTTCAGATTTTAAAATTTTCCACGTTTTGCGATTCCATCAAATTTGAATAATTTTGGACCAGATTTTTAATTGGGCTTGATCCGATTTCGGAGAATTTCGAGACCTGGGTTCGCTTCTATCGTTTCAGCTGGTGCTTAACCTACTGTTCCTGTGACACACGTCTTTGCTTCGAAAAGAAACTGCGGATATCAGGCGTGCTTGACCTTTTCATAATGAAGAATTAAATACAATTCACTAATTTAATAATTCTATCCAGCTTAAAAATTCCCTCGAAGCGATGCGTGTAAGTTACAGAAGCTAAAAGCTTTTAATATGAAAATATTTAAAGCCGCTGTTACCATACTTTTGTTGCCGTTGAAGGTTGAAGTCAAATCGACGAGGCAAAGGTCAAAGTGAAATCGGGATTTCGCAATGCATTCAAATCACCCGCTAAGCAAGGATGAACACAATAAAAATATACTCTAGAATCACTCAAAAGGTCTTTTTATTGAATGGTTTATTACCCACGGCTTCTTCCCGTCAAAAGTTGATCCATCCATACTCGCGAAAATCGTATCGAAATGCTTTTCCATTTCGATAGAAGTTTATTGATCTAGAAATCCTTTGCTCTCGCAATGAACAAACATTGCGATACGATTTTCACGCGTATGGATGGGTCAATTAATGACGGGAGGAGCCGTGGTTAATAAATCATTCACACGAAACATGCAAATTTCATGGGTGATTCTAGAGTTATGCTGCTTATACACAGATATTTACATGGAATACTGCATATGTTGAGTTTCGAAGTGATTTTTTTACAAATAAAAAAAATTGTACTGTCAAATCACTAAAAACGTTTGCATGTCTCGTATGGACTGATTTATTTTTAACTTTTTGAGTGATTTGAGAGTATTTTATTTCGAATGGGGGGGGGGGGCAATTGCCCCCTTTGAATCCCCCCTTGGCTACGCGCCTGATTATGTGGAACCATTCGCGAAAGTGTATCTCGAATCCGACAAATCATTTGAGACAGTCCCAGCGTCTCTTGTCATCAACAAAAGATTGAATGCGACTCTTAATTTGATGGATGGGAGCCTCAGTAACCAGACTTGGTTAAACGAAAAATAAGTTTTCCCTTACAACTAGTCATACGTTATTATCTGTATTAGTTTTTTTCGTTATTGTTTTTGTTCTCGATATTTTAAAATACTGTAATTGGTTCTAACGGATTTCAATCAAAATAAATTCGGTTAAACAGTTAATAAAGGTATTCAACGAATTTTATTAATTTTTGAAACAATGTCAGAACACAAGTATTATTAAAGAATTTCAAAACCAAGGTACTTCATAACTTTTACCGTTCAATACCCGTTGATTTGGGGGAACAAAAGGATGTTAAATACCTCGTTCTTTATACTGCTTCGACTTGCAGAAAGTACAAATGCTAAGGCTGCAAACAGGCGTTCAACATTGACTTGAGTCACAGGAAGGCTAATAATTACTCTAGATATGTATTTCGATCAAGCTGAACCATTACTGGCACACCATTCGATTAGATCAAACTTTACTCCTTTTTGATTTTTTTTTTCACGAGTATTTTTTTAATTTTTCATATGTTTATTGAAATACTATTTAAATCATCCGAAGATAACCCCTGAAAAACACAGACTTTGTCATGAGAATAATGTCTGTTGAATAACTGGTTGTATATTTATGAAATTATGTTCTTTCGCAAACTATCGAATCATATACCCTTCAACTAAGCACCGAGATGCTTGACCGTCATTCCTGAACTCAAAATTTTGAAAAACTACTGACTTTTTGTGTGCCCATTTTTATTGGTAAACGTTTTCAAAAACCTGGGGACATAAATTGTTATTTAGGTGTAACTTACAATTAGCGGAGACCAAAATATGCTCAATATTGGCAAAATATTTAGTAATTGCAGATGTATGCTTGTATGAAACAACAATACACAAGCCAAAATACGCTTAAATTCAATGAATCTAACAGTAAGCAATTTATGCATACTAGGTCAATTATCACGGTACGGATATGTATATTGTATACAGCAAAGATGCACATCTGTGTCCGCATTCATATAACCTTCCTACAAATGGGAACTGCGAATACATCCTACATATCCTATTTAAAGTAATGGAAAACTCGATCCCCCTATATATAGATATAGGATTGTCATGCCTGCTCAAGCTGCATACATATTTCCTATATAGGATACAATAACAGCATGCATGCCTATTCCTATCCTATAAATGTCGTTCTGTGTATGAACAGCGATCCTTTTGCGTCCGCACATTACGTATGTATACTCCTTAAATCAGTTCAAAAATCCAACTATCTCAGGAAGGTAATTACAATGTGTTAAAGTGTAAGCAACATACTAATAATTGATAATTTCCGCATTTTAATCAAAATTATTACCAAGCAATAAGTTTACTAATTAATTTGTTCATTCTTTTAACCACATCCAACTCGACTCGACATAATAGTCTGTATCGAAAATTAAACATTGCTCAAACATAATATCAAAATGAAAAAACTAAGCAGCAATCAGAAAAAGAAAATTAAATATTTTAAAGCTGTTGAGAAGAATGAACCGCAACGATACTAATGAATACTCATTCTGAAACCGCAGAAACCACACTGAATTTACAACGTTGAAAGAGCCTGAAAATACTCCAGAATCGCCCAAAAATTGTGCATGTCATTAGTAAATTATGTATTACCCACGGTTCCTCCAGCGAAAATCGTATCGCAATGGTTTCCACCTAAAAAAGGTAAGACATTCATAATTTGGGGCGATTCTGGAGTGCGTTTAGTCTTGCTGACGTCATCATCATGGGTGGGTCCGTCACTACACTATTTGGTGGCAGGAGGTGATGACAGTATGAGGGGGTCTTCTTAAAACATACAAATGATGACATTTGATGACATCATTAGCATGGACGCTCCCTTATCCGACATACATATACACTAAATCCGAGGATTCCTTCCTATATTTTAGGCAACATTTATATGATACCAAGTCCTGCCTATATTCCTTTATACTTGCAGTACAAAACGCTGCCTATCCTATTCCTAATTTTGCACGCTGAATATTTCGGTTACTATCCTATCCTACCTACATAAGAAGCCCGAGGTTAGCCACGCAGTGGTGGCTGAGTGGTCAGAGCGTCCCGTTCGTTGCGGCTGGAGTCGATTTCGACTCCGGTAAAGCTCTGATACTTTCGAAACAATTTCCACTGCTCTTTCTATCTTCTACTATAGCTTTGGGTGAGGTGAGGAGAAGGGCGTGAAAGGGGCTGCACTCTGAAGACTGGAATCATGGCCTGGATGCAAAAAGGGAACTAGCAGTGGACATCCTTTAGACGGAGAGGAACCAGAAGACGCTGCCCATCTGCATTGCTCGCTAGACATTCCAGTCAAATGAGCGTCCGTTAATCTCCTTCATTAGTACCCAAATCCTCCTCTCCTTCCCAACCATCTCCTACTCTACATTTCCTCGGCTGGAGCAAAAATACTGCGTTATACTCTCTCAATGGGAGGAATGGACTGAGGGGTGTTTGTCCCACTAGTCTAGCTCTGTGCCTACTCATATAAGGAAAAGAAATATGTACGACACCCTGTACATGTGATTTCCTCCACTCTATAAAAACCGAAGAGAGCCGGTATAAGCTTCTCAGTTGTAACTTCACAAGTTCTCAAAATTGTGTATGGCATGATGACGTATGGTTAAATGCACGAATAAACTGTAAAGGGGAAGCTGAGAAATTTTATTTGTTTATCAGATATTTCAAACAAAAATTATAAGATAATCTACAAGCGATAATGTTCACTTCTAGATTTTGACATGCGATAACATATCGGTGACTGATTCAGTTTTTAAGGACTATGGGACGAAATTGCCCAAAAGGAAAGGGACATTTGGAACTTTATACGACAAAAGCCATTGTCAAGCCTGGAATTGCTCTTTTTACGTTACAAGGAGAGACAGATTTTTGGACATGAAATTTGAATTACACCTCTAAACGCATAAAAGCTAAACGTATCCCAGGAAACCAAGCGTTTCGGCATTGATCTGGCTCGGAGCTACAGATCACGGCTGAGTGCTGTTCAAGGATTTTTGCAGAAATCCCGTAACGGACCAGTTCAGTAAATGCACAACACTGGTTTGCCATAACAATGCCAGGCACAAGCCAACTTTGGCACATCTACGATGGGCCAATGCCGGGTAATTTTTGATGGGACAGTGCTGTCCCAGCAACACAAAGTCGTTGGTACGGGCCCAGATCTGGGCCAATTTATGTTACAACAACTTCAGACATGCGCAATTTCATTCCATGCCGTTTTAGATTTGTAATAATTTCATGGAATTAGTACGGTTGAGCGTGGTCACCGGTTTCCTTTATTTTAACTAGTTGTAGTGTGTGCACTCATTGTAAGTAAAACTGGGCTGCCTGTGTCACGAATTGACCGGGAACGGAAAGTATGATATTGAATCGCAATGGTATTTTTTTATGTTGTGGAGTTCTCAAAAGACAATACGGTGGAGGTTGTTCCAGATAATTGGTTGTTTAATAACAACAACAAGTGTAACTGGCCAAAGGGAGTTAGTGAAAAAGTAAAGTTGACCAACTTAATTTTAAAAGCAGCTGAACCAACCGAAAATCCCAGGATCAACTGGAAAGTTTACGATTGTACAGTCCTACTTGGTACAGGTATGTACATATGGTTTTGTCATTGTTATAATAATTATAATCACGTATATGAAGTATTTTAACAAAACATAATTGTTGGAATAAGGAAATGTTCTGTATCTACATCAATTTTCACCCCAATATGTATCTACTGTAAGTTGCAATTGAATAGTCTAATTGTTTACTGAATTAATTTTTCGTTTTGCAGATAATTACTTCCAGGCTAAAAAGGCAGCCGAAAAGGCAGCAAGTAAAACTACAGAGGAAAGTGAGTTTGAATTAACAGATGTGGAAACAATTCAAACTCAGCCGAGAATTCTGCGTAACCAGGTGCAAAAACAACGCGTGAAGCTTCCCAAAAATTTACTCACTTCGCCAGAAGCTACAAATGATTTGGTTGGCGACTGTTTAGAATGGAACGAAAACCCGTCACAAAACGTGCCAGCATCTATGTTGGATACAGGCAATGAAATTGGAAACATATTTCAGACAAATTACTCACGTACAATATTTTAATTAAATCATAATTAAAGCTAAAAAACAATTGCTGTGCGTATATTTTTAAAAATTAATTTGCATGTAAAAATGAGTTTGGTGTAGTTTCAGACGAGGAATTCCACCCGGTCCCATTAGACTCTGACAGGGATTTGCTTGTAATACCTGAGACATCGACGTTTATAGAATTAAATCTTCCGAATGCAGCTGCACCTGAACCTGAGCATTCAAATCAGACGACGGATAGGATTGGTGTACTTATTCAGCAATTCCAAGATTTTCATTTGGAATTTCGAAGTATGCAAACATTTTTAAATTCCCAAATGTAATATATACGACATACATTGTCTTTACACGAGACTTGGTTAATCAATGTATAATAAGTGATTTCAGAACTGGCAAGTGTGTGATAATATCTAGTACGATAGTTGTAACATTTTTAGCTTGATACATAAATTTTAACACGTTTGATTAATTGTGTGTTGATAACACAATTACTTGTGTTGTTGATTAATATCTCTCGATGTATTTTTAAAGAGCTAGGTCGATGATATATGCCTCAACTGTCAGAGTGCCCTTACCAGTTTTTCCAGAAACAATATTTGGTAACTTCAATCCGCTGACCATATAAATAAGTTTTTGGTTCTTTAGAGTTAACTTCTAATAAAGTATGTTTTAAGGGTAATCATAAAAAGGACGCTACATGAATCGTACTGAGTTTTGGAATTTGTAAATTGTACTCACAATCAGCAAACATATTTTACTAATTTTATTATTAGGTAAATTTAATGATACATTTTTCTTGGGTTTTGTCAAGATTTTGAAACGCTGATCCTGGAGAAGCTGGTTAAACTTACCAGGGATATTGACCACGTTTCTCTTACATTAGGAATGTGTCTTTGCCTTTGCAGGAGCAAGAATTGAAGTTGCCTCTGGGAGTTAAACTTCCTCTCCCAAATGAAAGCGATTTAACATCTCTGCAGCACTGGCTCCAAAATCAGGAAAATCATACGAAACTTGTAATCATTTCATGAATACTTTAATTGGCAAGTACACTTTTACATATATGTATACATTATAAGCGCAAATTAATCCTTTCAGTCTGTGTACTTGCGTGGTATTGGAGGATCGGATCTGAAGGACTGTGTTAACAGAATCCTTGAAAGACTAATCTCTCCGGAATTGGCCAGACGAGTGAATTTTTCAGGCTTGAATAAGAAAATTTGCTTCAAAACTCATCGCTTACGTAGTTGTTTAATCGGTGATACAAAATTTCAAAATAAATTATTATGCACAGTTATTATTTTTATTTATACAGTTTAATTCACAAATTTAGCTGCAGTTCGGCCAAATTCTCCAAGCTGTGAGCAGGCTACTGAGGCCGAAATTGACAAACGCATTCAACGATGGTTTGATGGCTCTGGAGATCGTAATGGGGGTAGAGCCGCTAGGAAGAAACTTCAAAACATCGTTGATGAGCAAGTCCCGCAGTGAAAGTGGCATGTAATAGTTAGTATCTAGTAATAAGCTTAACGTTAGTAGGTAGTTTTTTAAAAGGATGAGTTATAGGTCAAAGTAATTGTTATAGAGACATAGAGACCGAATCGTTGCTTAATCAAATTCGTAGAAAACAAAATGAAAATGTTCAAATAGCAAGTAATTTAATTTCGAGCGAGAACAATTCAGCTGTTGTTAAACCAGTTGAATATGTTGATAATTATGTGATGATTATTCAATAGTATTTTCCGATTCAGAGGATGAGGAAAACGTTGACAATGCGGATAATTCTCTGAATCTACGTGATAAGTTGAGAGAATGGGCGTGTACGCACAATGTCACACAATGTTCCGTCGATTCCCTCTTGTCAATACTTAAACGTCATGCAGATAGTGAATTGCCCAGTTGTGCCCGTACTCTGTTAGGAACACCGAGAACAACCGAAACTCAATTTATTTGTGGTGGCGAGTTTTACTACTTTCTAATATTATCTCTCGTTTAAAACAAACTTTATTACAAAAATGTACTTTTCCAATAGTTTCAAAAATGCAGCAAACATTAGAAAATCTTTTAACGGTTTCAATTGGCTGCGATGGAGTTCCTGCTTCGAAGAGTAATAATTTTCAATTTTGGCCTCTAATGGGCATTTTAAATCAATCAAAAAATCAAAAACCGTTTCTGATTGCACTTTTTTATGGAAAAACTAAACCAACCAGTTTAAATGTATATTTGGAAAAATTTGTTTCGGAAATGGAAGATTTGTACAAACATGGAATTTCTCATGGTAATATGAAGTATAATATTAGAATTAGTTGCTTCATAGCTGATGCTCCAGCTAGGAGCTTCCTAAAATCTTGTAAAAGCCACAATGCATATTACGCTTGCGAAAAATGCAACGTTGAAGGCGATTGGTTAGATCGCGTAGTTTATTTGGATCTAAATTGTCCCTTACGAACGGATGACTTGTTTGCGAATCAAATACATGAGGATCATCACACTGGTGTTTCTTGTTTGACAAAAGTACACATAGGAATGCTCTCACAATTCCCGGCAGATTATATGCATCTTATATGCCTTGGCGTTGTGCGAAAATCTTTGTTTTGCTGGGTGAAAGACCCTCTTAATGTAAGAGTTCCAAGTAAAGATATTCGCCTGATATCTGAAATACTGCTGCGGCTTAAACCTTTTGTTCCTTCAGACTTCAGTCGTAAACCAAGGGGTTTAAATGAGTTGCAGCACTTCAAGGCTACTGAATATAGAATGTTTGTACTCTATACAGGCCCCATTTGTTTAAAAAAAAATTTACCTGACAAACTTTACAAACACGTTTTACTCTTAAGTGCTTCTGTCTTCATTCTTTTGTCTCCCGCAGCTGCTAGTAATACGTATAATTCATTAGCAGAGAAATTACTTCGCCAGTATGTCATTGAAGCTAAGAATCTTTATGGAAAAGAATTTATTACTTATAATGTGCATACATTAGTACATATTGCTTCAGATGCACTAAATTTTGGAAACCTCGACAATTTTAGTGCATTTGATTTTGAAAATTATATGCAGTTTTTTAAAAAAGTATAACGAGGTCGAAAGCACAATTGTTAATGGAGTAATTGAAATAGAAACTGTTTTTAACGAATCCCATAATGATGCAGGCAGTTCTCGAAGTGGATTTATTCTAACGTCAAACCGAAGGAAGTTTATTTACAGGGGTATATTGTTATCAATGAATTCCGGTGACAACTGTTTCTTAACAACAAATTTAGATGTAGTTATTCTAACTGGATTGCATAAAGCTAATGAAGATATTATAGTTTGTAGAAAATTTATTTACAACGACAAATTACAGGTCTATCCTATTGATAGCCGGATGTTGTGTATTTTTAAATGTAAATTGTTGTCAGAGGAATTTGAAATACCATTTCGGTTGTTATTTAAGAAGTGTTTTGCCCTTCCAGATCCAGAATGTGTGGATGCGTTTACTTGCGTACCTCTTACTTACGAAATTGTTTAGAAATTGTTATAATTGTTGAATAAATATAAAATGTACTAATTGTAAGTGTTAAGAGTGCACGAGCCGAATAATTTTTCATTAAACTTAATTATGCATAATTAATTTTTATTTAACCCAATTACACAATACTGGACCGGCTACGCTTTATATCATGGTACAGCGCTGGCTTCCGGCGCCGAACTATTCCAGATGGCCAGAGCCGCATTCCAGTGGCGGACCAGTTGTTTTTTGGCTGACAAATCGGGTACGCAGCCAACACTATATGCCAGATCTGGCACATGCACGGTACCGAAAGGCTTGGTTTCCTGGGATAACAGCTAAACGTATAAGCTCAATACGCATAATCAGCTAAACGTATAAGGTATCTAAACGTATACTCATCTATACGTATAAGGTATCTAAACGCATAATAGTCCAAACGTATAGGGTATCTAAACGCATAATCACCTATACGTATAGGGTATCTAAACGCATAATCACCTATACGTATAGGGTATCTAAACGCATAAGGTAGCAAAATGTATAATAATTTACATGTATATATTGACAGTCGTTTGAATAAGGCTAGTATTTTAATTCAGGGATCAAAACAATATTTAGCGTTCTACACATTCCCTTGCAGCAGCATGGTCGTTGAAGGGATCAAATTGTCTATTGTATATTAAACCCACGTCTACATGTAATTTAAATAAAAGGGATATATACTAATATAATAGTATATATTCCTTTTATTTAAATAATAATATATATATAGTCTAAGTACTGGCAATGTGTACAGGCAAGTCTTCTAACTCTAATAGTCCCAAGTAAGTAGCATTCTAACATTCTGTCGGCCCACTCAGTCGTGTAGTAATCCATGCATTAGTCCCTATCAGTTTCAGTCCTAGCAAAAATCTCAGTCAGTCCATTACGTATTTCGTATGCATTTAAGTCCAGAAGAGTACCACGTGTTGAGCATACACGTCTTCATTGACTCAATGTCGACAATTTTATTAACTCTCGAACTCACCATTTGCTACAAGAATTAAGTTAATAATGATGATCTTATTTATTTATTATCCTGCTTCAATGAGGTCACCGGAGCCAAAAATTTAACGCATGGTTTAATTTTTTTATATTCAATTTTACTTACTAACTAAACTTTACAGCATTTCAGAGGAAATCCTACAAGATTTCCAGCAAACATGTTAATTTTGAGTTCTATAAAAATTCAGGGGTGGATTTACGGGGTGGCCCACCCTGTAAAACATTTAGGGCCATAGTAACAAAAATGTTGACTAAGGCCCTCAGATTACATACATGCAAATGCAAAGGCCCACAAATCCTTTTTGGGGGTTAGGGCCAGGGTAAAAATTATTTTATTAATCCACCCCTGGAACAATCCATACTTGTACCCGTTTTGTGGCTCAAATTACCCAAACATTGACGCAGTTCAATGACTTAAATTTTGGAAAAACTTGACAAGATCGGCCAAAGAAAATCAAATATATTATAAGCCACTCCCGGAAATATAGTCAGGCAAACATGAGTAACTGGCGTAAATACTGATTTTTACGGGGTCATCAACGGCTCCTGATAAACAGTGGGATTCAAACTATTTGCGTGGGTTTTACCTGTACTGTATTGCGTGTACGCAGAGGTGTGAAATATTTTGAAATATTGTATTTGAAATAGTATTTGAAATACATTTAGTATTTCGTATTTGGTATTTTTCTAGCCGTAAATTGTTTAAAGTATTTTGTATTTCATATTTTGTCAGCACCAACATGTCTACTGTATTTTATATTTCGTATTTTGAAGATTACGAACGTGAGACTAATTTTGTATTTATTTATCTTCTAAAATTTACCCAGTCAGTATTTCAAATACAAAATATAGTTTTAAAATACATGACTCTGGAAATTGTTAAGGTCGTCTCTAAAACATGCTCAAGTAAATATTTTAAATGTAAAAGCACTAATTTTAAAAAATTTTAAACGATTTTTTGAAACCTGTTGGACGGGTTTGAAGACATTACTGTATAAATACATAAAATTCAATGTATCTGAGAACTATAAAGCTAGCTAAATTAGTGACGCGAATATAAATATATTACCCAGGAGTTATAAGATTATTTGTTTAAAGGAAAAATATTCTGTACCTAGGGCCATGTTAATTTACTTTGATACACACAAATGCACAACTCTAAAGTCTAATAACTTGCAGTTACCTTCATTAAGTTGATTTATTTTTAAATATCGTATTATTTGGCCTAATTATACAAAATATTTTGGAAGAATAAACTTTAGATACATATCAGATATGTACTTTGAGATAAATATGAGAGTATTTTCAATATGTATTTCCTATCTCAAATACGGTATTTTTCTTTCATATTTTCTCTTTTTGTTGGAAGGAAAGTATTTTATTTTGTATCTTGCCCAAATAACTCTGGATATTTGTATTTTATATTGTATCTTCACTAAGTTACACCTGGTATTTATAGTTTATATTTATATTTTTACTATTCTGAAAATGTATTTGTAGTTTATATTTGTATTTTTACTATTCTGAAAATGTATTTGTAGTTTATATTTGTATTTTTACTATTCTGAAAATGTATTTGTAGTTTATATTTGTATTTTTACTATTCTGAAAATGTATTTGTAGTTTATATTTGTATTTTTACTATTCTGAAAATGTATTTGTAGTTTATATTTGTATTTTTACTATTCTGAAAATGTATTTGTAGTTTATATTTGTATTTTTACTATTCTGAAAATGTATTTGTAGTTTATATTTGTATTTTTACTATTCTGAAAATGAATTTGTACTTTGTATTTCAATAATAAATTTCATGTATTTTCCATACCTCTGCCTGTACGTAGGCTATTTTCCTTTTATTGAAATTACATGTACACGTTGGTTGAATATGCATTAGACAATTTGGTCTCTTTAGCGACGATGATCTTGCAAGGACATGTATTAAATGTACATGCAAAAGCTTTTAAATATCTTATACGTTTGACCGATTATACGTTTTTAAAGCCTATACGTTTAGATGATTATACGTTTTTAAAGCCTATACGTTTAGATGATTATACGTTTTTAAAGCCTATACGTTTAGATGATTATATGTTTAGATACCTTATACGTATTGTTAAGCCATATTTGGACTTTAAGAAAATATATTACATTGTATGTAAAGAGTAGCAATGAAGCCTCTTACTGTTAACTGTAAAGAAAAGAGAATCTTATTGTCTATTGTATCATGCTCAACTATTGGTTAAAAAAGGATGCTTCATCTAAGAAGCTTGGACTCTGTAGTCTGATTGGTATTAACTCTGAACAAAAGTAACAATGTAAATGTAACGGAAACAAAACCAGTTTGAACTGGATAATTCCTGTTTTACAGCCAACCCTACAGTATATAAACCCTGCTCCTTCACACAATCAGAGAGTCTGGCTCGGGTCTAACCCTTGGTAACTTTACTGTTACTCTGCTGGACTCCACTCCACTCCACTCTCCTTCTCTAGCTCTCACTCTTCCTCTCATTCTTTTTGTACACTGAATAAATATCTCTATAATTGGCAATACTCTCTTAATATTCTCCCACTTTATTATTTAACTATTAGAGCTACACTTCTTTAAGGTATAAGTCCAATTATATCTTAACATGGCGGAGTTGCTACGTTTTCTATACTTTGAATTTGTTAATTCGAGTATAGACGATTCCCTTACCTCTCTGCGAGTTTGCTCCCAAAATTCCAAAATATTTTTTGTGGCGTAAGCCTCTGCCGGAGGCTCTACCCAAATATTTTAAGCAATCCTCATTTTACCCCAACAAATAAAGCTAGATCTCTGAAAATTTCACAGATTAGATAAAAATTTACGGGTAATTTAATTTTAAAATCAGCTCCTGAAAATTCGAAAAATTTTTGGTCAAATTTTTCCAAAATTTTTTTTTTTCCTCTGTACTTTTAACGAACGAATACATTATTACGTACCTACACTTTTCCTTTGTTCTTACACTATACAACTATACTATATTCTACTATAGAAATTTTTTTCGTGGCGTCAGCCTCTGCCGGAGGCCCTGTCAAAAATTTCCATAAAAAATTTCATTTTACCCCAAGGAGTAGAGCTAGATCGATAAAAAATTTACAGTATATGTAAAAATTTACTAGGAATCATATTCTGAAATAGGCTCCTACAAAATCTAAAATTTTTTGGTCACACAGTTTTTCATTTAATTAAATCTTTATTTCGACCGACAATTTGTTCCTATCTTTCTTCCTTATTTCCTACTATCCAAACTATTTATACAAAATATTTTTGTGGCGTCAGCCTCTGCCGGAGGCCCTGCTCAAAAATTTCAAGATATTCTCAAAATGCCCAGACGAGTCAACCAACAATTTTGCCGACACCCGGATTACCGTTTGAAATTACTGGGAGAATTGATCACTCTACCCGTGATTTCCCATCGCAAAACTCCTGCCTGTTGCAGACGAAACTCCAATGATGACCCTAGCCAAGTCACCAGCCCAATATTGACCTGCTCAACTACAATTTACGGACTTCACTCACCGCGCCCCATGCACGCCCTGGTTTTCAAAATAGCGACAAGACACGCCTCATGCCTCTTCCATTTACGACGTTACTACAGAAAAGTTTCCAGTACAGAGAAACTACCCAATGAATTCTTCGCTTCACCCGGTTTGTCTAATTATTATTTTTGAACGTCACGGTTAATCTACATTTTATTTTGAAGTCTCCTTTACGAACTGCAGTGTCTCCATTTTCCAGCCATTTTTGCGACAAACATTTCCACGACAATGTTATCATATTTCCAGTGAGTTAGAAGGTCCTCACACTAGTGATATTGTGATTTTATTTTTCGAGGACGAAAAATCTTTATGTAAGGTGAAATATACGTAAAAAGTGTCATTTTTATGAGAAAAGTCATGTATTCTGTGTTCAAATATTTTATTCATCATTCTAAAGAATTTTATTGTGTTATTGAAATTTTAATTCGGACTCAAAATTTTTACTGTGTACTTAATTCCACATTTTATATTTTTCCAACGATGAGGTCATCGTTTCCTCTAATCCAATGAATGTTAAGCCATATTTGGACTTTAAGAAAATATATTACATTGTATGTAAAGAGTAGCAATGAAGCCTCTTACTGTTAACTGTAAAGAAAAGAGAATCTTATTGTCTATTGTATCATGCTCAACTATTGGTTAAAAAAGGATGCTTCATCTAAGAAGCTTGGACTCTGTAGTCTGATTGGTATTAACTCTGAACAAAAGTAACAATGTAAATGTAACGGAAACAAAACCAGTTTGAACTGGATAATTCCTGTTTTACAGCCAACCCTACAGTATATAAACCCTGCTCCTTCACACAATCAGAGAGTCTGGCTCGGGTCTAACCCTTGGTAACTTTACTGTTACTCTGCTGGACTCCACTCCACTCCACTCTCCTTCTCTAGCTCTCACTCTTCCTCTCATTCTTTTTGTACACTGAATAAATATCTCTATAATTGGCAATACTCTCTTAATATTCTCCCACTTTATTATTTAACTATTAGAGCTACACTTCTTTAAGGTATAAGTCCAATTATATCTTAACAGTATAGATGATTATGTGTTTAGATACCTTATACGTATAGATGATTATGCGTTTAGATACCTTATACATTTAGCTGATTATGCATATAACTCTATGCGTTTAGCTGTTATACGTTTAGCTCTTTATGCGTTTAGCTAGGATACCCCCTGTTTGGGCGAATATTATTATTATTATTATTAAGAAGCCCGATTTTAATGCCTATCCTATTTATATGCCTATAAGTCCTATCCTTCGAGGAAGGATGTGCACCTTTGGTATACAGGGTTGAAAAATTAAAAATTACATGGCATTTTCGGCACTTTGGGCATATTCAACCTAATGCAGGCATTTTGGGCATTTTCGCCCGTGTTTTTTCGATATGAGCTTTACCTATCTACTAATTTTGCATAATAATTCGCAAAACAGTATCTTTGAATAGACAATTTTATGAAAAACAAGCTATTATTTTACATTTTATAATATTAAGAACTCGTTGCATGATGATGTATACTTATAAGACTTATTGCTACAGGAAAAAATATTGTAAAGATGTAACACAACAAATATTTAAAATCTACAAGAATTTCTTAGTTTAAACACCGGTCATCAGCAAAAAGTAATTTCTTTATTGCAAAATTCTAAACTCCTAAAATTAGTATTTTACTTGGAGCCAAAGCTGGGCAAAAAGTTTGCGTATCCTATATCCTACTTACATTTTATAGTTTCCGAAGAGCATACATTTTGCATACATAAATTTGTCCAGAAATGCAATCATACATATATTCATCATATAAATAAATTTATGCATAAATATATGTACACGTAGTGCTGTAATATTGTACTCGTTTAGTTTTGTACTTTTGTATTGTTTTTGTCTTTGGTACAAAACTAAACAAACAATATCCATTTTCGAGACACAAAACTAAAACAAAAACAATACATGAATTGAAAAAAACAATACAATCCAAATTGTATTGTTTCAAGGTTCTAGAAGACGCTAGAAATTTACTAAAGTGATTGTTGTAATAGATTTCTAGAGCACATAGGAATTGATACGTGTAATTGGAATCGTGAAAAAACACGTCAAAGCACAAAAACTGGGCATTGACTAATTATCGGTAGATTCGCCTACTATCGCCCATATAAAATATATACTTACATTGAGTCTGTCATTCTAGTGTCATGTGACCATTAATGCGCCAATAAAGTCAATCATAGGTGATTTACTATTAGTTACTCACCAAGCTTCATTATAGGTCATGCGCCCCTTAAAACCGTAATCTGTCATGAGACTATTGGTGACCCAATAAGGTCAATTTGAGGTCACATGGATTTACTGTGTCACTAGTAGTCACATGACCTCAGATTGACCTCAATGTGTCGCTTATAGTCACATGACCTCAGATTGACCTCACGGTGTCGCTTATAGTCACATGACCTCAGATTGACCTCACTGTGTCGCTTATAGTCACATGACCTCAGATTGACCTCACGGTGTCGCTTATAGTCACATGACCTCAGATTGACCTCACTGTGTCGCTTATAGTCACATGACCTCAGATTGACCTCACTGTGTCGCTTATAGTCACATGACCTCAGATTGACCTCACTGTGTCGCTTATAGTCACATGACCTCAGATTGACCTCACTGTGTCGCTTATAGTCACATGACCTCAGATTGACCTCACTGTGTCGCTTATAGTCACATGACCTCAGATTGACCTCACTGTGTCGCTAATAGTCACATGACCTCAGATTGACATCACTGTGTCGCTAATAGTCACATGACCTCAGATTGACCTCACGGTGTCGCTTATAGTCACATGACCTCAGATTGACCTTACTGTGTCGCTTATAGTCACATGACCTCAGATTGACCTTACTGTGTCGCTTATAGTCACATGACCTCAGATTGACCTCACGGTGTCGCTAATAGTCACATGACCTCAGATTAACCTTACTGTGTCGCTTATAGTCACATGACCTCAGATTGACCTCACGGTGTCGCTAATAGTCACATGACCTCAGATTGACCTTACTGTGTCGCTTATAGTCACATGACCTCAGATTGACCTTACTGTGTCGCTTATAGTCACATGACCTCAGATTGACCTCACGGTGTCGCTAATAGTCACATGACCTCAGATTAACCTTACTGTGTCGCTTATAGTCACATGACCTCAGATTGACCTCACGGTGTCGCTAATAGTCACATGACCTCAGATTGACCTTACTGTGTCGCAAATAGTCACATGACCTCAGATTGACCTTACTGTGACGCTAATAGTCACATGACCTCAGATTGACCTTACTGCGTCTCTAATAGTCACATGACCTCAGATTGACCTTACTGTGTCTCTAATAGTCACATGACCTCAGATTGACCTTACTGTGTCGCTAATAGCCACATGACTTTGACAGTCACCAT
Source organism: Allacma fusca (assembly GCA_947179485.1). NCBI lineage: Eukaryota > Metazoa > Arthropoda > Collembola > Symphypleona > Sminthuridae > Allacma > Allacma fusca. The sequence continues at coordinate 51,431,611 of OX359245.1, forward strand.
ATTGATTATTAAAGGTTGTAACGGCTGAGGCCACTATATTGACTAATAAAACCCTATTATTATTGTTATATTGATAATATATATTACCATTATTTATTATTATTATATTGATTATTAGACGCCACCGATAAGATGTACTAGTTGTAGGTTACATTTAATGTGGATTAGTAGGACGTCATGAAAAAGGTCATGAATTAAATCAACACTGGCTAATGACAATTCAGTGGCATCAGATATGATACCAATGAATCGGTACTGATCAATAAAATTGGCTAACCGTATGATTTAAATGTTGACCTGGATAAATCTAGTCTGAGTTCGTGGGTAGATAACAAAGACAAAATACCTAGTCTAACAAACGAACTATGCTATTTGTAAATGTAGTCCACTCATACGGGACATTTCTACATCGATGAAATAGGTGGTAAAAGCCAACGGCTGAGCCAATAGAAAATATAGATATACAGAGCCCACGCGTCTACTCTATCCATTCTAATTTTAAGCAATGGTAGTGAATATTGTTTATGAAATTATGTTGTTCTGGAAATTACAATGTGGTTATTACAGGGATTATTCACAAATAGGTTGGTGCCACAGAATTGCACCCTTCAAAATTCGACCGTCAACAGATTCAATGCATCTCATATGGGAGATTAGTCAATGACTGGTTTTTGATCTTTCACGTAATTTTTAAACAACTAAAGTTGCACAAATCAATTCCTACGTGCTCTTGAACTCAGATACAACTATCACTTTAGCAAATTTCTAGGGTCTTCTAGAACAATACAATACAGATTGTACAAAAACAAAAACAATCTGATAGAAGTACAAAAACAAAACTCGGAGTACAAAACAATATCTTAGTTGTACTACTTTTGTACTTTTCGCCAAAGTACAATATAATACTAAAAGGACAAATTACAGCAATATGTACACGTGCCTATAAAAGTGCATGTATATAGAACGTTCTGAACCTTTATAAAAACTAATGAAGCATGGCTTCGTGCGTGTATATTGTTAATTAGTTAAGTTTAAAATTATTAATTTCTAGTTTCGTAGGTTTCAGTCACAACCTATAGAAATCGTTTGCATTGCAGCAGGAAATAATAAATGCGAATACACTAATAAACACAGACCGTGCCAAGAAAATACAGATGGAGCTCGCTGAACATACACGGTGCATACATAATACATAAGTAAATCTCCCCGGCCTTTTAAACATACATACTCGTAAATACAGTATTCATACCATACATATATCATACATTTGTTTTAGTGGAAACACGCAGCCTACATAAAATACATACAAATATTCGGAAAATGTGCGAACATACATAAAAAACTGCGTATATTTATGCATAAATGTAGGATATGTACCCAGCTTTGCTTGGAGCAATAAAAATTTACTATACAAGCTAAAAGTTTTGAAATATTCTACAACGGCAAAAGTTTGTATGTAATAAAGTTAGGAAATACAACGTTAATTATTAATAATGAAACTTCATTTTTTATAGAAATTGTTTTTATTATTTTTTTTGTATTTTTTTACTATTATCAAAATTTGAATCATTCACAGGCACCGATCAAATCTTTTTTTAAACCCCGCCAAAGTCTTCTTACATAAAAAAGTTGAGTATTTGCAACTTTTAAGAGCAAATGAATATTGTAAAATTTTTAAGGATTTTAGAAATCTTTTCCTAATCCATTTTGTAAACCACTGTTCATAAATTATGAATTAGGACAATTGAATATTTTTAGAAAATCAACATTAAAACTTTCTCTAGACTGGATGGGCTTAAAGATGTCATAAAACTTCCGTGTTTACGCTAGGGGATCAATAATGGCCATAGTGTATTTCAATTTGTGTTCTATTTCATGTGTTTGCCAAAATGCCCAAAATGCCGGGCATTTTCAAAGTAAGACATTTTCAGGGCATTTTGGGCGTTTTTGGCATTTTCAGGGCATTTTCAGGTGGGCAGGCATAAAACCCAGGGAATTTTCATTTTTGCGACCCTGATTGTATATACGTAATCATATAAAATACGCTTAGAATTTGCCACACATTCAAACGGTATACGTTCACGTTGAGTTCAATCGACAGTTGTCGCAGAACGTCCGGATATTTACCATCGACAGGGCTAGGGTAACCAAAAATTACTTCGTATGTAAATAATTATATTTCCTTACTGTCTTCCAAAAAAGGGACATGGAGAAATTTTATTTGTTTATCAGATGTTTCAAACAAAAATTATAAGATAATCTGCAAGCGATAACGTTCACTTCTAGATTTTGGCATGCGATAACATATCAGTGACTGATCCAGTTTTTAAGGACTATGGGACGAAATTGCCCAAATGGAAAGGGACATTCAGAACTTTATACGGCAAAAGCCATTGTCAAGCGTGGAGTTGCTCTTTTTACAAGGAGAGGCAGATTTTCGGACATGAAATTTGATGTGAAGATACAGATATTAGACTTCAGATTCATACGTAATTCCATATCATTTAGTCACGCTAACAAATAGTTCACACAAGGAATTCATAATCAGTTATATATGGGAGCTTGTTGGAATATTTCCCGAATTTATAGTGTAGTTCAGTTGTAAAACAAGGACCATTTAAGTATTTGGTCCATTTTGTGAAACTGAAGGAGAAGTTCTGGAAGTTGAGGGAGCCATGGATTTCTTTGGGATGGCCCATGCACAATTGTTGGATTTACAGCCGATGGCTAATTTCACCCGATTAATTATTAACCCACCGGAGCAATCTGGTGTTCCAGACTGGATTCTCTTGGCTGCGGCTTTTGGTGTACTTGCATTTCTTATTCTGATTATCTTTGACCTGGCGAAGGGCGAAGGTAACTTTGACAATTTAACGTAACTCAGACTGCTATAGCAGATTTTGATAGAAGATTAATATTTTTGAAGAGCCTAAGAATTTGTTGATTTATCTTTTGGTCATGTTTTGTAAACAATGTGTTTGTCAGTGCAATTTTTTTTATGCCACAATACAAGTGTCAAATACTGCTTTCATCGTTTTTGATCTAATAGCGAGAGAGAGATTTATATATAATTATTGACTTTATTACACTTCCTAGTGTAGGTTTTTCAAGTGAGGTGTCAAGGAACGGTTGAATGCTATGATAATCCATATGAAACAGTGAGTGCTTTAAAGGGACAATATGGAGATATTTCTTTCGAGATTACAATGTCTAATTGTACTATTATTTAAGACAATATCCACCGCCCAAAATGGCGAGCGTAGCCTAGATATTAATTTTGTAACGGTCATACACGAAGGGTTCTCTGAAAGCAACTCTTCCTTTTTTGGATATACAACTTCGCTTGCTCAAGGCTCAGCTGGAACTAAATCAGGATGGTAAATCCATTTAAAAGTAAAAAAAAAATTGGGAGTTCTTTCACATTTAATTAATACTAGCATGAAAGCCATCCACCAAGGTGGATGGGAAAACTGGGATTGATTTGTAAATCATAAAGACATTAAACTTCACAATATATAATTAGGTCGTTTTTACATATAAAGCTGTTCTTCGTTTAAATAAATGCAACGGATCCTTCAAACCTCCAACCCGTTTCGATTGGGTAAAATCTGTGACAGAAACCAACTTGGTCGCTTATTAATGGCTTTATATGTTTTTTTCATTACTTTCCTTGCAAAAAGCTAAATTAAAAAATTTGTTGTTTCTTTTAAAAAACCTCCTTTAAGGGGGTTCAACTCTGGACCGGTCAGGGTAAAAAAAATGTCCCTCAGATTCCATGCAGAAATGCCTTTCTATTTATTTGGCTATTTATATGTTATTCGAAGGACCCCGTCACTGACCTACATAAGGAATGGCTTGATATTCACTGTTTTACCTACATTTCGTAGGTTTTTGAAGTAACTTCACTGTTTTATTGACTTTATCTTTAGTCACAAATAAACATCGAATGGAATTGGCAACACACTCTTAAGAAAACTAAACGCATCCTACTTATGTTAGCAACATTGCGACATACTTTGGTCAAAAATAATATTAGGTGTTTCTTAAAAACTGGAGCCTCTCCTTTTACTATTTTAGAATTGTTCTCAAACTTTTGAATAATGTTTGATTATTATACGTGAAACATTCAATCCTGGCTTACAAAAATTGGTTATATACCCATGAACCAGAATAGGGTCAAATTGTTTTTAATAATCCAGAACGCTGTTAATGCATGACAGCTACATCATTTTAATGAATTGTATGTCTGACATGTGTTGGTGGACGAAAAAGTTACTCTTAAATTCTACTTGCTCTTTTACCCAAAGTTAAAATTTAATCGTTGTGGTTAAAAGATGATGACTGATCATATTAGCCAAACTGTACTAATATTCAAAGGCGTACACAATAAGCAAACGGTAGTTGATTTGAATTAACCACACATATTCCAATATTCAAGATAGTAACTTGCTTAACATTACGGTATTTCTTTTCTCTCTATTTTCAATTTTTCTGCTTTGGAATCTAAATGGCATTATTTTGTGTTGACTTGAACAGGATTAAGTTGCAGTAACACTTGGTTACCATAACTTTAGCCTATTAAAGTAAACAAAAAAGATATGTTACGTAATTATATATATATAATGTATATATCATATATATATATATATATATATATATATATATATATATATATATATATATATATATATATATAATATCCTGTATATTATATGCTACACGATTCTGAATACTGTTTCGTTTCAACTCTTGCATAGCAAACGCAAAGCTTCAGGCTCAACCTGCAACAGGATAAGGACCAGTCCGGTGACTTCAAAATCAAAACGTTTTGAGCTCAAAGCGAAAGTGCATCTGGAATCCGACAAATCATTTGAGGCAGTCCCAGCGTCTCTTGTCATCAATAATAGAGTGAATGCGGCTCTTAATTTGATGGATCTGATTTCTTCAACCAAGCTTTCAGGCACATGCAAATTTTTATTGTTACAGCAAGCATTGCTATTATCTTTGAGGTAAGCAAGTCAGTCCATGCGGAGAATAAGCTTTCTACCAGAACACCCGTGACAGAAACCACCAAATATTTCCTAGTCATTTTCGAAAGAACCGGAAAAATAATAAATAATAAAAAGCAGAATTTCAGCAGTTAAAGGTACTTAAAAGCAATTCCAATAACAGACAGAATAAGTAGAGGCAACTAAGTAAAACATTTTTCGATTTTGAAACCGCCGTTTCCTGAATTATGCTTTTGGGCTCATACAGATTCACTTGCTGCCACGACAAGTTATCACGTGTTGGTGTTGACCAATCGACGTTTTTCAAGTACTAGATGCAATTCAAAAAACCAAATTCTAAACCAAATCGAATACAAACCGAAAAACATTTTCATTCGTATTTGAAATTTATTCGGATTTCAAGTACATTTATGTATTCGAATTTGAATTGTATTCGGTTTGAAATACAAGCATTGCACTTATTTAAAATTGCCAATTGTATTCGGTTTGATTCGATTCGAAAATTCGAATAATATTCGTATTCGAAAACAAATCTGATGTGGAACCATAACGTGTTTTATTATTTGGCCACTATATGGCGCTTGCATGTCTTTACAGTCAGTTTTTTGTTGTTTTTAATTAATTATTAGAGCGTTTAGAGGCACGTTTTTATTAGAGGCACAATTTCCGTGAATATCGACTTTTCGCTTTAGGGTTTTCCGATCCCGAGATAATGTGAGAGGAGTTCGAATGTATATTTATATGTTTGGGATACTGTATGTGGATTGTGAGTTGGGATGCGGCACGGAATGGTGCGCAAGTGCAAATGATGATAGAGTGGGAGAGTAAAATGTTAAGTGAATAAAGTAGGGAAGAACCCTGCCAGCCTTAGAACGAAGAGTACGTGTCTATATTTATTGGGCATACGTTTTAAGTTACGAATTAGTTATAATTCAGAGATAAACTTTTAAGAGTACTGGGTGCTCACAACGGAGGCGAGAACATTATGGAGCCCAGACGGATTGCATGGATTTATAAGAAAGTTTCATTTCAAAAGAAAAAATGCATTATAGCGTAGACACTTAGCAACGAATTCTAAGATGAAGGAGAAATAAGTACTTGAAGCGCCCCCTTGTTGAGGGTTTTATCGTTCAATTTATGAATCTCCGGGTATACGTGTACACATAGATGAAGACACATAGTACCGTTTTCAAATCTGTATATAAAATATAAATTCGAATTGTTGCTTTTGGACAAATATCAAGGTTAATTATTATATAGATTTTTCATTCACTGTCATATTAAACGGCATTTCATGTTCTAAATTATCCAGGAAGCGCTGTGTGTTTGACACAAGCACAGTAATTGATAATCTAATGCTATGCTTCAAAAACATAACAACAATAAGCACATCATCAGGAACAGGTACATAACATTTTTAATGTTGTCAAAAGCATTTACAATAAAAGTTATATTATCTTCCGGGTTTTTGTCCCGATGACTATAAATCATGCGATGCTTGTGAAAGGCCCTTATTCAAACGACAACCCTGAGGAAAAACTAATCCCCAACTCTAGCAATTCTCTGCCACCATGAAACTCTTGGCTATTTTGATTGCGGCGTGCCTCTGCGTTCTCCAGGTAACTAACTACCAGATATCCGGATTTTTACAGAATTTAAAAAGTTATTCTTGCATTAAAGTTGTAATCGACTCGTGTAATAATTTCCCCGTCTTTCTGAAATCCATATTCAGGTCTCCTCCTTTTCTGGTCCTGGTGACATTCTTGAAAGAAAAACAGGCAAAATAATACCGTCACCCCGACCACAAGACCCCTTTAAGCTACAAATTGAATGAATTTACGAGAAACAATGACTATTTCTCCCTCAACATAATGCCAACACTTTTCCAAATCAGAAGTCTATCCGGGATTATACTTCGTCTAAATTTCTACATGTAGTTTTGAAAATTATTCAAAATTTAAATCACTGAATAAAATTAAAGATACACTTCAATCTCTTCACTTAGGTAAAATCCAGTTTGTACCAATCTGGTGACTCATTTACACTTGTAAAAAACATTTTCCCTATTTTTTCTTTATGCATGAATTATACCTATACAAATGGGGTTCTTTCTTTTAGCACGGCGGAACAATAAGAATTATTCGTGTAATAAACGTAACCATAATGCACGTAGCCACTCTCTAAAGCTATTATAAAGGGATTCTCTAATAGCAGGAGAGAAAACATGTATTCGTAATAATTATGACGGTTTGCATGATATAGAATAGATGACTCATCTTGCTCCCTCATAATAGGAAGGGACCGGTGGGAGATTTACATGGAATCGCATTGAACATTGTAATGACTTCCTCGCATACAAAAAAAAAGTTATTGTTTATATTTCGAGGGATGGAATTTTGGAACCAATTCAGTAATTTAATTTTCTCTCTCCATAGAAGAGAGCGGGAAAGCAATCTCACAAATGGAGACACACCTTGCATTGAGGTACATGTCCAGGTCAAGAATCGGAATCAAACAACATATTTTCCAAAAATTAAAATATAACCAGCTTATGGGATTCGTCCGAGTTGGTCTTGCCAAAGTTAGTTGGGAAAGCGGATGTTTGAAGCGTCCAGAATGATAATGGGACGGCCATTTGTAAATTGGATAGTGTGAAAACATATCTTGGGACGAATATTACGAAGACTATTATTTTACATTCATGCATGTAGGGATTAACACGAGGAGATTTTCTCTCTTGTTACTTATCATACATACACAAATTTAAGCATGATGCATTGATGGAAGGTAGCGTTGTTTCGAATAAATTCGGAGTGAACATTACTTGTAAACAACGAGCAGATTCCAAAAATGAGAAATTAGTAAAAATCCCCAGTAGGATTAGAAATGGAGAAATAAAACTACCCATTTACTTTTCCATGCTTAAGTAGAAGGTAAGTTTAAATATTTCAATCACCACAAGCTGCTACTTGGTGGGAATATTTGCTTTAACTATAAGACTGGAAGACTTGAATTGACTAGGACTTGACTACATTTTCCTGCCCTTTTTTGAGACTATGACTTGACTTGACTAGCTGGATGGAAAATCCAGGTGACTTGACTTGACTGGACTATGCCTAATGCATATTGTGGTTGACTAGACTAGACTTGACTTCGAAGGGCTGGCGGGCAGCACTGGTTGGAATGGACACAGCATCCGGATATTTGATTACACCTCTAAATCAGTGCTGCGGACAAGTTCAAGTAATACTTGAGTTTTCAAGTCAAGTTCAAGTTCGGGTCAAGTTCAAGTAGGCCAATTTTTTTACTTGAATCTTTCTGGTCAAGTTCAAGTACGTACTCGGCTTGACCATGACATTCTAAGACAAGTCAGGTTCAAGTACAGGTAAGAGAAATTTACTTGAATCTCAAGTCACGTTCAGGGTCAAGGGATGGAAAGTAAAAACTTGACCATGAACTTGAGATTTCATGGTCAAGTTCAAGTAATTTTAGATTGCGCATGCCATAAAGGACGGAAGCAATTTCAAAATCACAATCCAATTTCATGTCGTGTCCACATACCTGGGCGTTTCGTTTGCACTCGCACTCACCTCGCACTCAATTATAATGGTGGATCTTTAAACTCCCCTCGCGCTCGCACTCATGAGTTGTGCCCCGTTGCACTCAAACTCCTGCCTCAAAGTACTCTCCCAAAATTTTTGCACTCGCACTCATAGCTTGAGTGCCCTCATAGCCCTCTCGCACCATCGAGTGGGTGTTATAATTAATGGCTGTATTGAATACGCGGATCTCCTTTACCAACAACGTTTTTTTCGAAAACAATGTCTCACAATTAGTTTTGTGGTTACTTGTGATAGATCTCACCCCTCTCAATGAACTTGGTGTTTCATCATGTTCCCCCGTTTTAGCTAATACAAGATAATACTAAATATGTATTTATACTTCATTTTGTGGAAATTTTTTAATATTTCTCAAATGATTCCTTGACAAATTAGTCAAAGCAGCTGTATTTGATGGGGCTCAATTTTTTCCTCAAATTACAATTTAGAAGTCGGGACGCTGATACCTCTGAAAAAATTAACTAAAGTCCAGGGATGTGGAATATTTTGAGATGTTGTATTTGAAATAGTACTTGAAATGCATTCCGTATTTTGTGTTTAGCATTTTTCAAGTCGTAATTTTTTTAAGGTATTTTGCATTTGACATTTTGTAAGTACTATACTTTCTAGTGTATTTTCTATTTCGTATACCCTAGTTGTGAGTGCAAAACACTGCACTCAGCCTCTGCCTCTTGAGTGCACATAATTTGAATGATCACTCTACCTCATTACTGTGAGCGCAGAAATTTCAAATCGGAACTCGCACTCGCACTCAATTAGAGTGCGTTGAGTGCGAGGCTGAGTGCGAGGCATGCACTCAATGAGTGCTAGTGCGCCCAGGTATGCGTGTCCAGGGTACATTGTTTGCACATGCCATCAAACAAAGGACAAAATTCAAAATCAGAATCCGTTTTATGAAGGTCTTGTTCATACATGTAGGCTACTCGCGAGTGACGAGTGAACTCAACACACTCCTACTCACACTCACAGGAGAGTAGCATGGTAAAGAGTAGGAGTGGCGGCGCCAAAAACGTCGTGAGTTGGACTGGTATAAATCGAAGCATAGAAAAAGAGTAGGGGTAGGAGTAGCATGCTTTGCTACTCACTATTTCTCTTACCATTGTATTAATCGCATGAAGCTAGCATTGCCACGCTAAAAGATTGCCGCTTATTGGGAAATATTTCATAATCTTAAACAAACAATCGTGTGGAATGCCGACTTATGTACAAGCCATGCATTGGAAGACAAAATATGTCACAGATTAGAAATAAATATTGTGCATACTTCCAGGCGTTGTAATTATAAATATAGTCAATTATTGTAAACTTCGTCGGTATTTTCATGTGTCATTGAATTTTGAATATAAAATTAAATTGAACAATTTTGTGCTTAGTATTCGCTTTCATAATTATAAGGAAAATTTTTGTCTTAATATTTGCAAATATTTCTGTGAAAACATTGAGTAACTCACGAGTGGTGAGTAGAAGTTGTGAGATTTGAAGTTAGGGTTGAGAGTAGGAGTAGGAGTTTCACATTCTCAGTAAGACTATACGAGAGGGCAAGAGTAGGAGTGGTGGATTTTTTCTCTATGGGAGTGCGAGTGTGAGTGCGAGTGGGAAAAAAACCTACATCTATGGTCTTGTTTACCAGACGTTGCTCATTGTTAGTTGTTGCAGCGGCCTCTCCATAAAATGAAAGAATTATCTTGATAATTCACATTGTTGCTTAGGATTATTAGTTTCAACTTGTGTAAATAAATTCCAGTATAAAATGAGCTTGGATGGCTCTTTACAAAAAGCGTTTAATAAATAAGTAAATACTAGTTTATTAAATATTTAATTCAGAGTACTCGTAATGCTCAAATAGGTAGATGTATATATGCATATATGAACTGTTAAGCTATATTTGAGTTTGAGAAATATTACTCATGTAGGAATTACCCACATATGTAAAGGAGAAGAATTGTATCTTGTACTCTATTGGCTGATGATGATGTCATTTATGAGATTCTTATTGTATGATGTTGTGTGCCCAACCATTGGCTAAAAATGATGTCACTAAGAAAGAAACTATCTTCCCTTTGTTACAACCATCCCTATATAAACCCAACTCATGCAGACAGTCGAGAGACTAGAGCTGAGAGGCTGGAGTTAGAGTCTGGCCCCTGTCACACACATAGTAACTATACTGTTACTATGCCGGACTCTACATCTCACTCCTCTCTCTCTCTATCTCCCTCTCCAGCTCACACATTCACTATCCCATACTCGAGTACTTTGAATAAACTAATAATTGGCAGAACTTTATATTATATTCCCCATCATTCACTTATTCTTAATCAAGTAATCCCCATTCACAATTACCATCTTAACATGGTGGAGTTGCTACGTTTTCTATATTTTGAATTTGTCAATTCAAATATAGACGTTTCCCGTCCTCTCTGCGAGTTTGCTCCTATTCAGTCCCATCCTAAAAATATTTTTTGGCGTCAGCCTCTGCCGGAGGCTCTGCTCAAAATTTTCAAGACATTCTCCAATTGCCCTGACCAGCCTACCACCGATTTTTTGCCGACACCGAGATAACTGTTTGGAATCACTACCAGAATTGATCACTCTACCCGTGACTTCCCTTCGCAAAGAAAATTTCGCCTACCACCGAGACGAATTCCACGGCTGACCCTAGCCAAGTCACCCGCCCAACATAGACCTGCTCAACGCCAATTTATGGACTTCAATAATCGCGTCCCATTAATGCCCGGATTTTCAAGATATCGACACGACATGCCTCATCCCTCTTCACCGACGTTACTACGGAATCAAAGGATACTCAGAGTGCCAGCACACGAGATTGCGACTCATGCAAGTATTACACAGACTACAGACAGTTTCCAGCACAGAGAAACTACCCACAGAATCTTCGCTTCCCCGGTATGTCTATTAGATATTTTCGAACGTCTCGCTTAATCTACAATATTTTGTTTTGAAGTCTACTCAACGCAGTGTCTCCAAGTTCCATCAATTTTTGCGACAAACATTTCCACGACAATGTTAACATATTTCCTGTAAGCTTCCAGAAAGTGTGATTAATTTTTCGAGGACGAAAAATCTTTAGTGCGGTGAATTATATGACAAAAGTGTAATGAATGTTAAGCCATACATATAGTTTAAGAAAACGGATACATTGTATGTAAAGAGTAGCAATGAAGCCTCTTACTGTTACTGTAACACGTGTAAGGAATATTACTTACAGATGTATAGGCAAGAAAATCTTAATGTCTATTGTATCGTGCTCAACTATTTTATTATATGTAAAAGGTGTAGTTTTTATGAGAAAGTCATGCATTTGTTTTCAAATATTTCATTTATTATACCATGTAAATTTTGTTGTATTGCTGGAGTTGAAATTCGTATTCAAAATTTTATAGTCTTGTTAAGAATTTAAAATATGTCACCCTTGTTATAAATGCTGGGACAGCATTTCAATTGCCCGTAGAATGTTAAGCTATATTTGAGTTTGAGAAATATTACTCATGTAGGAATTACCCACATATGTAAAGGAGAAGAATTGTATCTTGTACTCTATTGGCTGATGATGATGTCATTTATGAGATTCTTATTGTATGATGTTGTGTGCCCAACCATTGGCTAAAAATGATGTCACTAAGAAAGAAACTATCTTCCCTTTGTTACAACCATCCCTATATAAACCCAACTCATGCAGACAGTCGAGAGACTAGAGCTGAGAGGCTGGAGTTAGAGTCTGGCCCCTGTCACACACATAGTAACTATACTGTTACTATGCCGGACTCTACATCTCACTCCTCTCTCTCTCTATCTCCCTCTCCAGCTCACACATTCACTATCCCATACTCGAGTACTTTGAATAAACTAATAATTGGCAGAACTTTATATTATATTCCCCATCATTCACTTATTCTTAATCAAGTAATCCCCATTCACAATTACCATCTTAACAGAACATTAAATAAAACTTGACACTGTGTAAAACTCGTCAGATATACAGTGAAAGTCCGTTATAAGGGCTCAGCTTATAAGGGAATTTTGATATCATTTGTTTGACCATCACTTTCATTTAAGCAATGCTTTAGACGTTTTGTATAAGGGAATTCTTTTATAAATTGTGTAGTCCCTTATATCAAACTTTTACTGTATGCTGTACACGCTCAAAGTTGTCCTTGAATGATTTTAAATAAAAAGTAGCAGTAAAATTGTTTTCTGAATGCGTTTTGGATTTCAGTATGAAGGAAATAATTGACTGATGTAAGTTCGACTTATTGTGGCCATGTTTAATTTTTCGTGATACTTAACTTGAATTGTCAAGTTCAAGTCGCGTTCAAGTCATGGTCAAGTGAAGTTCAAGTCAAGTTTGGAACTTTAATTACTTGATCAAGTTCGGGTCTAACAAAAGTTACTTGATTACTTGAACTTGACAAGTCAAGTAATTACACGAACGCGAGTTATCAAGTTCAAGTTGTGTCTTGAAAATTACTTGAAGTTTCGTGGTCAAGTCAAGTTCACGGTCAAGTTTTGAAATTAATTGACCCGATCGCAGCACTGCTCTAAATGCATAAAAGCTATGCGTATAACAGCTAAACGTATAAGCCCAATACCCATAATCAGCTAAACGTATAACAGCTAAACGTATAAGGTATCTAAACGCATAATCATCTATACGTATAAGGTATCTAAACGTATAATCATCTATACGTATAGGATGTTTAAACGCATAAGGAGCAAAATGTATAATAATGCACAAGTAAATATTAACATTTGTTTGAATTAATCTAGTATTTTAATTGAGGGATTTGTATGTACATCAGTGCATCGCATGGGTACGGGTAGTACCTGAGTATTTGGGTACAGGTTCAGGTCCAGGTCCGAAATGGGTACTCTGTTTAAGTACCCAAACTGAATGGGTACTTTATGGGTACTAGCCATATGTACCCAAATTTTGGGTACAAAACCAGGTGTTGGGTACAGGTACAAACTTGGAAGTGTTTGGGTTGTACCTGACAGGAACAGGTACAAGCTTCCAATATACCTGGACCTGATGAATTAGTACCTGAAAATCTGGGTACTTTTGCGAACAGAAATCCACCTTACGAGGTATCTAGTGTAGTACGTGGCTCTCTCCGATCTAAAGATTTATTTTGCTATTCAGCGTGTTTTCAGGAATGCATCGTAATTTTTGAAAAGCATACGTTTAAGCAATAGAGATGGTTAACCAACTTAGCACAACGTGCCAGCAATAAGTATGTGTAATTACAAATTCCACTTGTGATTCAATCAAAATGGAGTTAAATGATATTATGGTTATAAGGGATGACCTAGAAGTGGAAGATTTAATAATTGAAGATGGCAATACTTCAGATGTACAGAAGTTATAGTTCCATTAAGATGTCTAGCTTTGCAAAAATTATGGCGAGGCAGAATTTTCTATAGCTTGTAATTGCTGTGATGTAAATCATCGAATGTCATCATATTGAGTTGTTTACAGTAATTCCTTTTAAAGTACCTGATTGGGTACAGGTACGCAGGAAAATTGTTCAGGTACAGGTGTACAGGTCCATATATTGGGTATATTTTGGGTACGGGTAAAATTCAGGTACAGGTACGCACTACTTGCAAAATAATCAGGTCCAGGTACCAACATTTATTTAATGGGTGCTTATAATCAGGTACGGGTATGGGTACGAGTTTTGCCGGTACCCAGTATTTGGGTCCAGGTCCAGGTCCAGGTACAGCATTTTTGTACCCATGCGATGCACTAATGTACATTAGTTATTAGAGCGGAATGACTTATATATTGAGACACTTGGACTTCTGCGCTCCCATTCAAGTTGCAATTAAATTCATAAGTATTTTTTAAATTGCAACTTTTTTGCAGTGCAAGCACTTATAATTTAATTTCTTGGAATTTCAGTTGTGTTCAACCTATAATTTCGAGTACTTTATGATTTTGTAATTGCAATTTAAATACACAGAAATTGCACTTGCACCGACAGTTGCAATTCCCTGGTGTAAAATAGCCGCAATTGAACCGAAATTGCAGAGTTCAATTAGTAATTGCGGTTAGCTTACGTAAGTCATTCCGCTCTAATAACTAATGTACATTCAAATTAAGAATATTGTCTCAACAAGTGTATAGTTACTGTACTTACTGTACAATTTCGTCAGTGATGAGTCAAAATGGTCTAAGTGAATTTTCGATTAGTATCAAAATGTTCCCATTTGCACAAAAACAAGTTACTTGGGAAAGCGGATGTTTGTAGCGTCCAGAATGAAAATGGGACGGCCATTTGTAAATTGGATAGTGTCAAAACATATCTGGGGACGAATATGACGGTGAAGATTATTTTTACATTCATGCATGTAGGGATTAACACGAGGAGATTTTCTCCAGGAGAAACTTTTTTTGTCTCCTGTAAAGAAAAACACGTATATAGGAAATTCATTTGTTCATGTTTGTAACTAAATTTTGCTTTAAATCTAAAGCGGAACTGTATCTCGAATCCGACAAATCATTTAAGGCAGTCCCAGCTTCTCTTGTCATCAACAATACAGTAAATGCGACTCTTAATTTGATGGACGGGAGCCTCAGTAACAATTCCTTTTCTATTCAGATGGCTGGACAGTTAAATTACCAACACAAGGTTAGTAGTTAATTACTTCGACAAAAAACTATCTCCTTTGACCACTGATTTTTTACAAATATTTTAGACACGTGTTACGGGTACAACTCCGGTACGCGGGACCATAAAATTTTTACTCCCCGATAGCATCAGTTGGAAGGGACAGAGCATCCAGATATTTACTATTGACAAGCCTAGGGTAACCCAAAAATACTTTGTAAATAATTATATTTCCTTGCTGTCTCCATAAAAGGGAAGCTGAGAAATTTTATTTGTTTATCAGATATTTCAAACAAAAATTATAAGATAATCTACAAGCGATAATGTTCACTTCTAGATTTTGACATGCGATAACATATCAGTGACTGATTCAGTTTTTAAGGACTATGGGACGAAATTGCCCAAAAGGAAAGGGACATTTGGAACTTTATACGACAAAAGCCATTGTCAAGCCTGGAATTGCTCTTTTTACGTTACAAGGAGAGACAGATTTTTGGACATGAAATTTGGATTACACCTCTAAACGCATAAAAGCTAAACGTATAACAGCTAAACGTATAAGCTCAATACGTATAATCAGCTAAACGTATAAGGTATCTAAACGTATACTCATCTATACGTATAAGGTATATGAACGCATAATCGTCTAAACATATTGTGTATCTAAACGCATAATCACCTATACGTATAGGGTATCTAAACGCATGAGGTAGCAAAATGTATAATAATGCACATGTATATATTGACATTCGTTTGAATAAGGCTAGTATTTTAATTCAGGGATCAAAACAATATTTAGCGTTCTACACATTCCCTTGCAGCAGCATCGTCGTTAAAGGGATCAAATTGTCTATTGTATATTCAACCCACGTCTACATGTAATTTAAATAAAAGGAATATATACTAATAAATTATTATAATAATCTAAGTACAGGCAATGTGTACAGCAAGTCCTCTAACTCTAATAGTCCCAAGTAAGTAGCATTCTAACATTCTGTCAGTCCACTCAGTCGTGTAGTATCCATGCGTTAGTCCCTATCAGTCTCAGTCCTAGCAAAAATCTGAGTCAGTCCATTATGTATTTCGTATGCATTTAAGTCCAGAAGAGTACCACGTGTTGAGCATACACGTCTTCATGGACTCAATGTCGACAATTTTATTAATTCTCGAACTCACCATTTGCAATAATTTTTTTACATTCAGTGTACTATTAATTTGATAAATAATTATGGAAAGAACATGTTTTAGCACATATTGGCTAAAATTCTAAATAATGGAAAAAATACTGGTCGAAAAATAACAAATTTCCAGATTTTCCGAAAATGCCCGCAACTCAAATACTTTATCACGTTGTCAAACATTTCAGATCCTACAACCTTAATTTTGGACAAAAGTTTTCCCTTACCGCATTTCTTTTAATTTGGCTCCGGATAGAGTTTTTTTTATCTTTTTTGTTTCATATTTTTGCTGGCGTCTCCAAATACAATACTACAGTAAAATCTCTTTATAACGGCCGCTTTAGAACGGAATTCTCATTATACCGGACACATTTGTTCATCCCCACCAAAAGTAGTTGTAGTACGTCCGCTTTAATCATATAACTGAATACTGTTTATACCGGAGAAAAATCCAACCTCCCTTGCGATTTCGTTATAAACAGATTTTACTTTATTACAGGGATCGTCTAATGTATGTGCAAACTGTCATTGAAATTTTCTAGAACCAAGCGCCAAAATTAATTTTTTCAAACAGTTTTAGAATAATAACAAATATAATTTTGAATTCCCTTTGCAACACGTTTTTGACACCTGCTTTTGCAAATATAAAGCTCTGCAAAACGTGCAAAACACCTATTTTGATTGTAAGCTACAAGAATTAAGTTAATAATGTTGATCTTATTTATTTATTGTCCTGCTTCAATGAGGTCACCGGAGTCAAAAATGTAACGCATGGTTTAATTTTTTTACATTCAATTTTACTTACTAACTAAACTTTACAGCATTTCAGAGGAAATCCTACAAGATTTCCAGCAAACATGTTAATTTTGAGTTCTATAAAAATTCAGGGGTGGATTTACGGGGTGGCCCACCCTGTAAAACATTTAGGGCCAGGGTAACAAAAATGGTGACTAAGGCCCTCAGATTACATACATGCAAATGGAAAGGCCCACAAATCCATTTTGGGGGTTAGGGCCAGGGTAAAAATTATTTTAATTATCCACCCCTGGAACAATCCATACGTGTACACTCTAAAAATTCCGGAGTAAGATTAAACCAAATTGGGAAGTTAGTTATTCCCCAACAGGAATAAAACGCTGGCGTGTCCAGAATGATATAAAATTTACTCCATAAGTACGGAGTAAATTAAATTCGTCGATTCCGGAGTGAATTTAGTTATAGAAAATTTGGACATATCTGGACGTAATTTTTTGTCCAGACCCGGTTTAAAAATAACCACTTTTACTGGTCTATATTAGTTCACATGCACATTAAAACTAGTTTATTATTTACACATAATTATTTGCATGCACGGTGTTTTGTCGGTAAGATTTTAATAATATATGCAGGGATACAAAAAATTACTAACAAATCGATCGTGCTTAGCGAAATACGGTTGACTTTTATGTATTAAAACATGTTAATTACTTGGAAATAAAATCACAGAGTTTAGACACGCTTGGGGGAGGGGAGACTTTTGCACCATGTCATATATAAAGGAATCAAAAAATTGTCAGAGGCACAAGATGAGAGAAATAATGTAAAAAACACATAAAATGATTTAAATGCTAAGTTCACTCCAGAGAGCAGAGTTTCAACTTTTATGGCTCGGTGCTCAATTATAACAAAAATTTCCACAAGGTCCAGATTTGTCAAGTAGCCTTTGTATACAATTTTGGCGGAGGTCACATCACAGCATTTAGGGTTTTCATCATTGTCCTCCAGTGGCTATACAAAATATGAAGTAAACGTAATTTATCAATCTTATTTCAACATAATTAAATTATCTGTGTACTGAAATTCTTCGAACTGGTTACAGGTGTCCAACAAAGACGTAGGATTTGATTGATAATTTTTACTACCTTGGTTTGTCGTAATGCAGTGGAAATCAAAATTCCGTTCGAAGGATTTATAATGCACAAAATTCGAACTACAGATTGGACAGATATAGCTGTTACATCGAACATTAATTCGATGAACCTTTTTAATGTGTGACCACATGCAATTCCAGCGTAATTTGTATTTAAAGAAACAGTAATTGTACTTTACCTCGGTACATTTTCTCTTCTTAAACTCGTCCAAAATTGCTATCCGGTGACCCGTACTGAATATTACTACTTTCAGTTCTTCTTTAAGGCTATCGTCTTTAGCAACACCACTTAGAGTTACATCATAAAGGTTTTCATCTTAAGAATATCAAAATTAGATTAGTTATAAAATGACAACTATAACCCTTACCTTATAACGTTAGCTCATTTCGTAATATAGTTCCTCAATAAAAATGATAGATTCAGTTTGCACGAATTTTAATATTAAAATTACTATTCAATGGAGCAATTGTACTTACATACATAATAATGCCTATGAAAAAACTTACCTTGGAATTTGTGTCCGTAAATGTCTTCCAGATTTAAGTCTTTCAGAACTGAATCAATTATATTGAACCTCAGGCTTATTTAGTATTTAAAACTGGTACAAAACGAGAGCAAGACTGGCATGCCTTAAATGTGGGGACCATGTGTGAGCTCTCGTACTTTATTTCATACGAATTCCTAACGGTCTTTGTGTTGCTCTCCCGCTTGCTGGGTAAATTTAATCCATTTTAAATTAAACCAAAATTTTATTCCTGGAAAGAGTGCTATTTAAGCGTTGTGAAGTTGTTATTGCATTGCAGATTAAATTTATTATCATAAAATATGACCGCCTGAGCAAATTTAGTCCTCTACGGCATTGTTTTGCAGTTACCCAGCATCTGGGATAAAATGATTTTTTAGAGTGTACCCTTTTTGTGGCTCACATTACCCAAACGTTGACGCAGTTCAATGACGTAAATTTTGGAAAAACTTGACAAGATCGGTCCAAGGAAATCAAATATATTATAAGCCACTCCCATATATAGTCAGGCAAATATCAGTAACTGGCGTAAATGCTGATTTTTATGGGGTCATCAACGGCTCCTGATAAACAGTGGGATTCAAATTATTTGCGTGGGTTTTACCTGTACGCATTGCCTGTACTTTGACTATTTTCCTTTTACTGAAATTACATGTAGACGTTGGTTGAATATGCATGAGACAATTTGGTCTCTAGCGACGATGGTCTTGCAAGGAATTAAATGTACATGCAAATGCTTTTAAATAGATACCTTATACGTTTGGCCGATTATACGTTTTTAAAGCCTATACGTTTAGACGATTATATGTTTAGATACCTTATACGTATAGATGATTATGCGTTTAGATACCTTATACGTTTAGCTGATTATGCGTATAACTCTATGCGTTTAGCTGTTATACGTTTAGCTCTTTATGCGTTTAGCTAGGATACCGAAATTTGATTTGAAAATATTGCACTTCAGATTTATACGTAATTCCATATCATGAAGTCACACTAAGAGATATTTCACAGAGTTTCCTGAATGTAGTTCAGTTGTAAAAAAAAGGAACATTTAAGAATTTAATAAATTTTGTGAAACTGAAGGAGAAGTTCTGGAAGTTGAGGGAGCCATGGATTTCTTTGGGATGGCCCATGCACAATTGTTGGATTTACCGCCGATGGCTAATGTCACCCGATTAATTATTAACCCACCGGATCAATCTGGTGTTCCAGGTTGGATTCTATTGGCTGCAGCTTTTGGTGGACTTGTATTTCTTATTCTGATTATCTTCGGTCTGGCGAAGGTATCTTTGACCATTTAACTTAACTCAGAGCAGACTTTGATATAAGAATAATATTTTTCTAGAGATTAGGCGTTAGTTGATTTATTTTCAGACCATTTTTTGTAAACAATGTGTTTGACACTGTAAATGTTAATTTATGCCACAATACAAGATTCAAATAGTTCTTTCATCGTTTTTCCTCTAATAGCGAGAGAGATATAGTTTAACTTTTATTTTATATTTTCTAGTGTGGGTTTTTCAAGCGGGGTGTCAAAGAATGGTTGAATGCAATGATAGCTGAAGCTGAAGCGGAAGCTGAAACTAAAGCTGAAACTGAAACTGAGGTAATTATTGTTATTTAATGTTTTAGGGACAGTACGTTTTCTCTCCGAACTAATTGTTAGTGATTTAAATTGTTTTTTTTTTATATTGTTTTAGCTCTCTGTTGATGAGGCATCATCTCAAGTCACTTTAGAGGCGGATGCAGGAAAATCTGACTGTTTAACCTAAATCAGAAATCCGCAGGATTCGAACGTATTAATTATTCTTATGATTAAATAATCATGTGTATTTAATTACGAAACATTATCATGATGTAATTTTTCTCCAATTGTATAAATGGTTGTTCAACTCATCCTTAAAAAATTACTGGTTTTTCAATGTCATTGGACCAAACGTCGGAAATATATTCATGTATACACGCTCAAGGTGCAAAAATTTTAATATTATTAATTCACATGACGTCAAGTATAGCGTATAGCTTTTCTATATTACTGGCCTTCTATTATTACTCATGGACTTTAATTCCAGTGAAATTTTATGAGGGAACTCCGTAAACACAAATTATACCGTTACATTCGAGCAAAAATAATGTGCAAAACATGCATTTACCATACAATTTTTGTTGGGTTGCGAACCTGCTGTTCGTTCATGCTGAATTATGTGGAACCATACTTGCAGTTTTGGTCCAAAGTTCAAATTCAGTTCCATTCACATCCCAAAATTTTTCGTGCCGTTCAGTTAAGTTCAGTTCCCTTTGTTAAAATCTTGCCCTTGTTCAGTTCAATTCACTGCGTATTTTCCAGTCGTTACGTTCAGTTCAGTTAATTCTTGCAGTATTTTTTCAAAGTTCAATTCAATTCATTATATACTTTTCGGCCGTTCAGTTCAGTTCACTTTATCTGTCATTAGGGTGTAAATTACGATATATTTAAGTGACACTTATTTTTATTTTTATAGTTTGGAGCTTTGACTGAAGCAAGATTTTTTTGGTAAATGACTGATTAAATAACTTGAATTTGAGCTTTCTGATAAACAATCAATGCAAAACAACCAAGCCCTTCTAAATTAATAAATCATATAACTATGCTTACAATTATTGGGATTTTTAATTCATGCAACTTCGGCCAAAATGTGCTGAATACTCGTTCTTGAATGTAAAAATCTTTTTACATGTAAGCAATTTGATTGATTTGTAATTTAATGTAATTGAAATGTATTATCTAAAACCTGGTTTCTATCTTTTAAGATTACAAATTTGTTTTTTCATGCAATTTAGAGATTTTTTGTATAATATTCGTTTTGTGTTCATGATTATATGAACTTATATTCACACCCTGACTCTTAAGTTCAATTCAGTTCAATTTGCGTCACTTGAACGTATGATGAACGTTCGTTCACATTCAAAATAAGTTCTTCTGAGTTCAATTCAAATTCATTCAATCAAAAGTTTGTATTTAGCTAGTTCGTTCAAGTTCATTCAAAAACAATAAGAATAAGGGCTAGTTCAGTTCAGTTCACCACTTTATGAACTGAACGGCTGCAAGTATGTGTGGAACCATTACCTGGTTTACTATTTGTCCACTATGTGACGCCGGCATATCATTACAGTCAGCTTTTAGTTGTTTTTTATAAATTATTATTAGTTAGAGCGTGTTTGTTACTTCTAACTTAAAATTACAAAAGGCATAATTTCCGAGAATCTCGAATTTTTGCGTTAGGTTTTTCCGATCATGAGATACGGCGGTGAGAACATTATTGTGCCTGGACGGATTGCATGGATGTATTAGAAAGTTTCACTTCAAAAGAAAATTTGCACTATAGGGTAGGAGGCACTTAGCAAAGAATTCTACTACTTTTATAGGCGAAAAAAGTAGGACGCGCTTGAAGCGCCCCCTTGTTGGGTTTTTATCGTTCAAATTAGGGGCCGTTCAAGTAATTCATAACGCAGGGGTAGTGGGTGGCCTTACAAAGTAACGTTATGCTTTGTTACGTGCAACGGTGGGTCGTAGATCACCTTGGTACGTAACGCAATGTTTTGATGATCCTTCTTACCTCTGAAAATTAAATGACTCGTTTTTAAAGCTTCGATTTACGACGAGTTGGTGGTTCTATTATAGACACACGTAACGTAAATTTCATACATATACGATTTTGCACATATATTCTTGAAAACATTTGTGCAAGGAAAACCCATATTCGCCTTAAAGATTTCACGTATTGTGCATCATTTATTGAATTTTGTTTATTAATTTGAAAATTGTAAATGGCACAATTTATTGCACGTGGAATATGTATCGAACCCCTTCGGGGTTCCACGGAGGGGGATCAAGGAAGTGAATATCACGCTATAGCTTTAAGCTGTGGACATTTACTTCATAAACTCTGCCTGACTTCAGTTTTTCAAGCAATTGAAAATTTAAACGCAGGACATTATTGAATGTGTTGTACAAGGATATGCAGACAGTGATGATAAAGACAGTGACATTGAAGTTATTGAAAGTATTCCTGACTGGTTAAAAATAGAGTATCACCCCGTGGGATATTTTAGGCCCGTACCCGCCCGCGGCCCGTAAATTTTTACCCGTGCCCGCCCGGCCCGAAATTAAAGTTCAACAATAAAGCCCGGTCCGGCCCGTAAAATTTAAAAAAGCCCGTAGCCCGCCCGCTAATACCAGTCTAGCTTGTAAACTCATAGCTATAGACCCAGAACAATTTTCTTATTCAATTTTTCATTTTCGCCTTTGTTTGAGTGAAATTGGTAAGAGCTGGGGTTGCTTCCACTGCAGAATTCTTACAATTATGTTTGACCAGAGTTGATGTCCCTCCTTTACGCAATTGCCTGCTAAAATATCCCTGCACTCATTTCACTTCACATAATTTATAAACACCTATGTTCAACTAGTATCTGTTTAAGTGTTTTTCAAACTTGCAATCTTCCGATTATTTCCTGTAATTTAATTCGTTGACATTGAATGTCAAGGATTTGTTTTAAAGTTAAAATTGCAAACATTTGAAACTTGTTCTATGTATTCAAGTTATGTACTTTTACAACCCCTGATCCTGTATGCACCACACACGAATTTGTTCACGGGCTTTTACGGGCTTTCACGGTCTTTTTTAACCGCATTGAAAAGACCGTACTCGTCCGTAACCCGTCAAGTGTAATAAATTTTACCCGTACCCGCCCGAAGCCCGGGCGGGCCGGGCTTTCTACGGGCTTACCCACAAATTGTAACCGCCCGAGATGCTCTAGTTAAAAAGTCCATTTGTTGAATGTGAGGCTGAAGTCACAATTTGAATAAACCTAGTTTTACCGGATGAATCGTAGTCTTTAAGCAGGCATACATATATTTTATTTAATGTATTTGCTAAGGTAGCATTTAAAAAAACATGTAACGCGTTATGTCGGGTAGGTGGTAGTTTAGTCAGCGTTACCCTAACGTTACACCATGTGGGTGGGGGTGAAATTTTGACCAATTTTGCGTTATGAATTACTTGAATGGCCCCTTATGTATCTACGGGTATACGTGTACACATTAATGAGGGCACATATAGTACCGTTTTCAAATCTGTAGAAATAATCTAAATTCAAATTGTTGTTTTTAGAAAAATATCAAGGTTAATTATATAGAATTTTCATTCACTGTCATATTCAATGGCATTTCATGTTCTAAATTATCCAGGAAGCGCTGCGTTTGACACAAGCACAGTAATTGAAAATTTAATGCTAAGCTTTACAAACATCACAACCTCAAGCAAAGCATCAGGAACAGGTACGCAACTTTTTAATGTTTGTTAAAGGCATTTACAATGAAAGTTATATTATCTTCCGGGTTTTTGTCCCGGTGACTATAAATAGCATGATGCTTGTGAAAGGCCCTTATTCAAACGACAGCCCTGAGGAAAAACTAATCTCAAACTCCATCAATTCTCTGCCACCATGAAAGTCTTGGCTATTTTGATTGCGGCGTGCATCTGCGTTCTTCAGGTAACTAACTACAAGATATCCGGATTTTCACCAAATTTCAAAAGTTATTCTTGCATAAAAGTTGTAACCGACTCATGTAATAATTTGCCCTTCTTTCTGAAATCGTTATTTAGGTCACAGCAGGTCCTTCTGATATTTTTCAAGGCAAAGGAATGACCTTCAATGACACTATGTGGAGACATTGAACGACTTGGACCATGTCTCCCTCAACGTAATGCCAACACTTTTCCAAATCAGATGTCTCTCCGGGATTATGCCTTCTCTAAATTTCTACATCCAGAATCCGTTGTAGTTGTGAAAATTATTCAAAATTTAAATCACTGAATAAAATTAAAGATACACTTTAATCTCTCTACTTAGGTAAAATCCAGTCTTTACCAATCTGGGGACTCATTACTGTTGTAATAATAAAAGTAGGAATAAAAGTAATTCCTACTTTTTCTTTATGCATGAATTATTTACCAATGTGCTTCTATCTTTTAGCACGGCGGAACAATAATAATTATTCGCGTAATAAACGTAACAAAAACGAGTAACGTTTTTCCATAACGTTATTCGATAACGTTATCCAGGCCTGTCAGTAACCATTCCTTTTCTATTCAGATGGCCGCGGGCAGCTAAATTGCCAAATTCAAGGTTGGTATAAAGCAGGGTTGCTGATTGTTTTGATTTAAAACAAATCGAAAAAATCAGATTTATTCGATATTTTCCTTCAAAGGTCGGGAAATTCAGTGTCAAAGTAGGTGCTATATATGTATATACCTCATTTTCCAAGGAGAAATAGACTACTTAATTGCTTAGAATGATGAGCTACCAAAGGGATTAATCCTAGTAATGGAGTTACATTTGAACTCCACGCTACTTATAAAGCTAAGCATGTAAAAGGAGTGATTCCAAACCAAAAATAATTTGCTCAGCATTTATTTACGCGCAAACAAATTATACATACATCAATACAAGACAATGTCAGTATGCACCAGTGCTCGGATTGGGTACAGAAACTCTGAACCGGTACCCATACCCGAATATCGGGTACGACAAAACGCTGCATCTATACCCGCACCCATACCCTAGTACCCGGGTAAATTATTTCAGTACCCGTACCCATACTTGAAATTACAATGTAGTACCTGTACCCACAATTTACCCGTACCCGTAATGCACCCAAAACCTGTACCCGTACCGGAGTACCTATTGTTTGTACCCGGGTATTACTCGGGTACTGGAAGTTTGGCAGATTGAAAATTCCGGAAGACAATTGCCTGTCCAATTTGTCAATTTTTTTACCTTTATTGAAATGCCTGAGATTTTTAGCATTTTCGTTAAGCGTTAAGGATATCCTATTTTAGATTGTTTAAAAAATCAGTTAAGGTCATTTAGGATTTATTTTTAATAAACACTGACGAAATTCAAATGCTACTACGCCAAAATAATAACTTGCTTAATGAAATGTGTTCTCGTGAATTGGTTAATGAACAATTAGTGTAACGTCAAAAACAGTGTGGTAAATATTTACTTTATTCGTATTCAAAGTAAATTTTACATTATTACTAGTAAACAAACACACCAAAGTTAACCTGAAAATAGCAATAGAACTAAATATTCAGTATGTCTTAAGTAAGCGCGCCAAACATCTAATTCACCCAACATTATACTGTTATTAATAGCAATAAGTTGATGTTGCTGTATATCTGATTTCTTCAACCAAGCTTTCAGGCACATGTAAATTTGTATTGTTACAGCAAGCATTGCTATTATCTATGAGGTAAGCAAGTCAGTTCATGTGGAGAATGAGAATAAGCTTTCTACCAGAGCACCCGTGACAGAAAACATCGAAAATTTCCTAGTCATTTTTGAAAGAACCGGAAAAATAATAAACCATAAAAAGTAGAATTTCAGCAGTTACAGGTACTTAAAAGCAATTCCAATAACAGACAGAATAAGTAGAGGCGACTAAGTAAAACAAACCTTCCATCACTGTTAAACACCAATTTTTGATTTTGAAACCGCCATTTCCTGAATCATGCTTTCGTGCTCATAGAGATTCACTTGCTGCCACGACAAGTTATCACGTGTTGGTGTTGACCAATCGACGTTTTTCAAGTACTCGATGCAATTCAAATAACCAAATTCGAAACCAAATCGAATACGAACCGAATAAAATTTTCATTCGTATTTGAAATTTATTCGGATTTCAAGTAATTTATGTATTCGAATTTGAATTGTATTCGGTTTGAAATACAAGCATTGCGCTTGTTTAGAATTGCCAATTGTATTCGGTTTGATTTGAATTCGATTCGAAAATTCGAATATATTCGTACGGGTATACGTGTACACTTAAATGAAGGCACATAGTACCGTTTTTAAATCTGTTGATAAAATATCAATTCAAATTGTTCGTTTTGGAAACATATCAAGGTAATTTATTCTATGGATTTTTCATTCAGTCATATTCAATGGCATTTCATATTCTAAATTATCCAGGAAGCGCTGCGTTTGACACAAACACAATAATTGAAAATTTAATGCTAAGCTTTACAAACATCACAAACTCAAGCAAAGCATCAGGAACAGGAACAAAAAATTTAAATGTTGTCAAAGGCATTTACAATGAAAGTTATATTATCTTAAGGGTTTTTGTCCCGGTGACATTAAATAACATGATGCTTGTGAAAGGCCCTTATTCAAACGACAACCCTGAGGAAAAACTAATCCCCAACTCTAGCAATTCTCTGCCACCATGAAACTCTTGGCTATTTTGATTGCGGTCTGCCTCTGCGTTCTCCAGGTAACTAACTACAAGATATCCGGATTTTTACAGAATTTAAAAAGGTTTTCTTGCATAAAAGTTGTAATCGACTCATGTAATAATTTCCCCTTCTTTCTGAAATCCATATTCAGGTCTCAGTAGGTCCTGTTGAAATTCTTGAAAAAAAACAGGCAAAATAATATCGTCACCCCGACTAGATGACCCTTTTTAGATACAAATTGAATGAATTTACGAGAAACAATGACCATTTCTCCCTCAACATAATGCCGAAATTTTTCCAAATCAGATGTCTATCCGTGATTATACGTCCTGTAAATTTCTACATGTAGTTTTGAAAATTATTCAAAATTTAAATCACTGAATAAAATTAAAGATACACTTCAATCTCTCCACTTAGGTAAAATCCAGTCTGTACCAATCTGGGGTCTCATTTACACTTGTAAAAAACATTTTCCCTATTTTTTCTTTATGCATGAATTATACCTATACAAATGGGGTTCTTTCTCTTCTTCTCTAGCACGGCGGAACAATAATAATTATTTGTGTAATAAACGTAACCATAATGCACGTAGCCACTATCTAAAGCTCTTATAAAGGGATTCTCTAATAGCAGGAGAGCAATGTGAGCAAACATGTATTCGGAATAATTATGACGGTTTGCATGATATAGAATAGATTACTCTTGCTCCCTCATAATAGGAAGGGACCGGTGGGAGATTTACATGGAATCGCATTGAACATTGTAATGATTTCCTCGCATACAAAAAAAGTTATTGTTTATATTCCGAGGGATGGAATTTTGGAACCAATTCAGTAATTTAATTTTCTCTCTCCATAGAAGAAAGCGGGAAAGCAATTTTACAAATGGAGACGCACCTTGCATTGAGGTACACGTCCAGGTCAAGAATCGGAATCAAACAACACATCTTCCAAAAATTAAACTACCCAGTGACTCGAAATGTATAGAATCCTACATGTAAAATCTATAGGATAAGCTATCAGATTTTCGGACGATATCTCAAACGATTTTACTACAGGATCCTATACTATCCCATAGTTACAAGTCCCAACCTCGCATGGGATTTTCTCTAGCTTGTCTTATAGTTGAAATTTTATTATTATCTTATGCACTGCTCTACTTCTACTCCATTTTCCTCCAAAATTAAAACTGCATAACTATCATTACTACAGTTAGCTTAATGTTTAGACAATTGTAAATATTCTAAATATTTACAACAACAACATAAGGCCCACAGGGGCGCATTTTATTCTTGCACTTGAGATTACTCATCATGCCATACACAATTTTTTTAACTTGTGAGGTTACAACCGAGAAGCTTATACCGGCTCTCGTCGGTTTATAGAGGGTTGGAAATCATATGTACAGGGTGTCGTACACATTTCTTCCCCTAAAGCACGTAGGCACAGATCTAGACTAGTGGGACAAACACCCCTCAGTCTATTCCTCCCATTTAGGGAGTATATCACTAGCCTTTGCTCCAGCCGAGGAAATGTAGAGTAGAAGGAATTGGGAGGGAGAGGTTTTTTGGGTTAATTGAAGGAGATTAACGGACGCTCATTAGACTGGAATATCTAGCGAGCAATGCAGATAGGCAGCTTCTCCTGGTTCCTCTCCGTCTAAAGGATGTCCACTGCTAGTTCCCTTTTTGCATCCAGGCCATGGTTCCAGTCTTCAGAGTGCAAGCCCCTTTCACGCCCTTCTCCTCACCCCACCCAAAGCTATAGTAGAAGATAGAAAGACAAGTGGAAATTATTCGAAAGTATCAGAGCTTTACTGGAATCGAAATCGACTCCAGCCGCAACGAACGGGACGCTCTGACAACTCAGCCACCACTGCCTGGCCAAAATATTTACAATTGCCTAAACAATTGAGCTAACAGCCATTAACATTTTCATACATATACATATCCTTAAATTGTCAATAGTATCTGTAATACACCCAAACTGCAGTTCTATGTGGAAATAACATGTTACACTACAAAATAAAATGCAGCCACAAGTAAATAATTGCACGTAGGAATTGAAAAAAAGAACAATAAAAAT
Source organism: Allacma fusca (assembly GCA_947179485.1). NCBI lineage: Eukaryota > Metazoa > Arthropoda > Collembola > Symphypleona > Sminthuridae > Allacma > Allacma fusca. Next base: position 51,460,852 of record OX359245.1, read on the forward strand.
GTATGTACCTGTATAGGTGTACACACAAATGAAGACACATAATCTGTAGAAAAAATATAAATTCAATTGTTTCTGGAAAAATAACAAAGTTTATTATTCTATGGATTTTTCATTCCCTGTAATATTCAATGGCATTTCATGTTCTACATTATCCAGGAAGCGATGTGTTTCACACAAGAACAATAATTGAAAATTTAATGCTAAGCTTTACAAACATCACAACCTCACGCACAGCGTCAGGAACAGGTACGTAACTTTTGTGAAAGGCCATTATTCAAACGATAATCTTGAGGAAAATATAATCTCCAACTCAAGCAATTCTCTACCACCATGAAACTCTTTGTAATTTTGATTGCGGCGTGCCTCTGCGTTCTTCAGGTAACTAACTACAAGATACCCGGATTTTTAAGAAATTTAAAAAGTTATTCTTGCGTAAACGTTGTAATTGACTAATGTAATAATTTCCCGTTCTTTCTGAAATCCATATCCAGGTCTCAGCAGGTCCTGCTGAAATTCAAGGCAAAGGAATGCCGTTAAATGGCGAATATGACTATTTTAAGAAACAATGAACGATTTTGACAATTTCTCCCTCAACATAATGCCAACACTTTTCTAAATCAGATGTCTATACAGGTTTATACCTCCTTTAAATTTCTACATCCAGAATCCGTTTTAGTTTTTAAAATTATCCAAAATTTAAATCACTGAATAAAATTAAAGATACACTTCAATCTCTCCAACTAAGTAAAATCCAGTCTGTACCAATCTGGGGACTCATTTGCACTTGTAAAAAACATTTGCTTTATTTTTATGAGTGAAGCGATATAATGGAATGATCACGGTTCTGACCTTGTGGACACTAAGGCTTCAATGCTATTCAACTTAGATGAAAACCAATTTCAGTACTACAACCTACTGACCCCGTAGATGATAATATACTTACTTAAAATAATAAAAAATATAAAATACTTACTTAAAATTTTTCAAATTTCAAAATTTTTCAAATTTCAAAATTTCGGAAAAAATTTCAAAATCGATGTTTACGCTTCAAATTTTGTTTACACATTCCCCTGACCACGTGGATGTGCAAACCACTTCAAATTTTCCGCTATTTACTCAAATTTGTCTTTCACTTTCCCTTGACGGTCATCGAAGACATTCCTACAAGGTAAAGCTGGTTGCAAACCCTATATGTATGCCCAGAAGAAGGCAAAATTGTAGGTAATGCTAAAATTTTCAAATATTTTGTAGGTAATTTTATGTAGGTTACATATTTCGGATTTTCATTCTGCAATTTATGTATGCTGAGAATAATCAGTATGTATAAAAAAAACAGTTAATAGGTAATAGCGTTACAACGTCGGTATGCATGTTCGAACCTTGAATGTGTTGAATGAAAGCCCCATCTAAATGTTTTTTACTTTTCCTTACTTGCTGAAGTGCAAACAATTTCTATTCGTTTGCATTGACGCTAGTAAGTCTTGGTATCAGAAATAACAAATTGAAAAGTTGATTCAACATGAGAATCAGTGTATAAATTTATTGTATAAATTAGCGAATTATAAATCACGCAACTGTAATTGATTTTGAAGAGTAGCACATAAAAACTTGTTAAACCATATTTGAAACGTTTCGGAAGCAGATTTTAATAAGGTGACTTGAAAATACAATTTCATTGCCAATTATGCATTGTTAATTTTTAAAGCAAAATCATTGCCAATAACTTGTAGGCTTCAATCAAGGCATGCATAATTTAATTTTAGTTTGCAGGTAGGATTTGATTCCGACGAAGATGTATGTCAATTGTAGGTAAGACAATTCTCGGGAATGATGTATGCAGGTTGTAGGTAGGGTAAAATCTCGGGAGCGATCTATGTATTCTAATATACAGACTCTACGTTAGAATTTTAAAATATGTAGGATTTGGGGTATGTGAATGTTTTACCAAGCTTTCATGCAAGGACATAAGATTCAGCAGGGAAATTTAGAAATGATTTTACAAGGAGATTTACAAAAAATCGTTCCCTGGCTCATGTTTATTTGCATCAAACGAGGTACAAATATAAAATAACGCGTGGAAAATACAAGAACAATGATCAGGAAGACTTTTGAGCAAGTAGCAATTGTCAGCCTTTAGTTAGTTTGGAAACTTTATCAGTAAGTGTTGAATTAATTTTTTCCAAGAAAAAGGGCTCTACAATAAGTTTATTTTAATTGTAATTTAAAAGGAATTAGTAAAAACTGTTCAGCAAAAAGAATTTTTTTGAATATGGAAAATAATGTGGGAAATGTATCCTAGCTTTCATTATAATCAAATGCATTGTTAAAGAATAAATTATAACTAAAAACTAGATTCTCCTAAACGTTTCTACATGGCTTGGGCTATACTCACATAAATCATGCTTTGTCCGTACTCGTAAAATTTTTCTCCGTTACGGAGAGACCTCTCACATAAATTCAGACCGTATACTTACGTAAGTGTGAATGTGAAATGTCTGTTCGTAAACGGTGGAAATGTTGTTTCCGTTTAGTTCCTTACTTGATGCGGACAAAAATATTTACGGTTGCGGAAGAAACATGTTTGATGTGAGTACACCCTTAGCGGATAATTTCATGTTCTGGTCCTTCGAACGATACCATAAACTTAAGCATACTAAACTGTAATGAAGATGCAATTTCACCCTGGCTTACTAGCTTTGATTTTCAGCTACATGAGGGAGCTTAAGTAATTGTGGCTTGACTTGACTGGCTTTTACTTTTTACATAAAGTCATATGCAAGTTAAGTCTAGTGAAGTCATGTGATTTCGCAAGTTTCCAGTCCATTCTAATCAAGTTTTATAATATTAACACCATGCGTAGTCAAGTCAAGTCTTTTACATGAATTTACTTTCTAGTCAAGTTAAGTCTAGACTTTTCTAGTCAAGTTATGTCTGGACTTTTCTAGTCAAGTTAAGTCTAGACTTTTCTAGTCAAGTCTGACTAGACTACGGCAGCAGTGCTCTGGCCTCTGGCGTCATAAATTATCGAACCACCACTTCGAATTTCCCAGCTTTCCAAAAATTATGGGAAACTTCTCAACAAACGGAATCCTGGATCGTTCCTGGTTTTGAACTCGTCGACACAAAGGCTTCAATACCATTGAGCTAACTGGAAACAAAATTCGTCAACACAACCTACAATCCATTTTGAATTTTTCGATATCTCGAGAAATTTTGAAAACTACATAACTTGCGGTTTAGATTTCCCTTCCATATTTCCCTCTACATGTAGTTGTGCAAACCACTTCGAATTTTCCAATTTTCAAAAATTCGAAAATTAGAGATATCATACAAAGTGGGATTGGGTTTTAAACTTCACTGAAACATTTCAGCATGCGTGTATGCAAACAAGTTCAAATATAAATATTTTATTCTGAGAACTTTGAAGAAATTTCGCTAAAAAAACAAATTGCGCTACCACACCAAGCTACGAAAGTAATTTTCATTTATACTCATACGACTCTTATCGCTTCGCTCATTGTACTGTCGATTGCAATTTAGGATTTGTTTATGCTTGAATTATACCTATGGAATTTTTGAAAATAAATTCATAGAGGTGATAAAAGCCGGGGGAGAATAAAGCCACTTAAATAACATATATATTAGGATCTTAAATAGACCAATAATAATTTAATACGAGTATAAAAACAAGTTAGCATTAATAAAGGGGCAAAGCTACAATAAAGGTACAGATATCACGTCTTTCTTCGCAAGTCTTCGTTATCAATGTTATAGCCTGAGTGTGTCAGTGGGATGAAACATTGCATAAAAATATGATCATTGCAGGGAAGTTCACTGACGTTTTGAAAAATGACGGGACCTACATGGGTTGAGAAAAATCGAGAGAAATTTATAAATGTATAATTGTATATATTATTTATATATAATAGCTGTATGGATATGAGTCATGACGTCGTTTGAATGTCATTATCACTATACGAGCTCTCGGTTTACCAAAGTTGCTAGAGTTTTACTGTGATTAATTATGAGTGCAATATTGAAACATGCAGGGTTGAAAGCAAATTAATACATACCGGCACAAGTGAGACGCCTGTCTCATTGCAATTAAACAATCCAGCAGCGGTGAAACCATTTACAGTGACCAAGTCCTCCAGCTGGTGGAAGAACTCATACACCGCTGTCTTTGTGAAAGAAGTCAATCGAATTAGGCTTGTAGGTGTACCCATTCTCCAACACAGATGTTCGTGACGATTAAGGAACGCCTGAATCCAGTCTTCACCAGCGCTCCCGTTAGAAAACTTGTGTCTGATATGGTTTTGTCAGCCAAACGGTACGCCCAAGAACCGTCGTGTGAGAGCATAAAAGCTGAATATTTAAAATATGTTAGCAACCACAATTGCATTAAAATCAAAGATGCACAATTTATACGCCTTAAATTTTAAACTAAATTACCGCTGAGATAATGCTATGGCTTATTCTGCAATTTCTGCTTCCTCCGCAGTAGTAACTACTGGCTTTAATGCCCCTGGTTATATAATTTCAGGAATTTCATCTTCTCTCCATTTTAAATACTTCTGTTAAACTGATCTGGTCAAACCATATAGCTCGGCCGCCTCTTTCTGACTATTACCATTGCGAACATGCCGTTAAATTGAATTGCCGAACTTAAATACTAAACTTACTCTTCAAGGACAGCTGCTACCAATTACGGAGAAATCCCACAAAGGCGACGATTTTAGTGGTATCAATGAGACAACAAATACTTCCGCAGTTTTGTTTTAATGGTCATTGTGTTGACTAAAGAAAACTTACAAATTGGTAGAGGAGAGGAAACGAAATTTAGCGGTATCAATGAGACTGCAAATACTTCCGCAGTTTTGTTTTAATGATCAATTTGTGGTCCGAGAAAACGTAGTTAGATAGAGGTAAGAAAAATAGACATCAGAATTAAGTTGTGGACAAAAATTGTCAGTAGTTACATAAATACGCAGCATGAATAAATGACCATACTGTTACATAATTACGTGAGTAACAATTGTTACGCAGACTTTGAAAGATGAAGAAATAAGCGGGTGGTGTGCAAAATTATGCGAAATCTATTATAGATTGCAGTTGCTGAAATTACATAGACGTCATTGAGCTTGAGGTATCACAAAGCAGTAATACCAAGTGGCTTGTACATAGCAATAGCAGCCATTTAGCGAAAGTAACGCGTTTCATGTCCTCAGCTATGCTTCTACAACTTCGCTTCCATTTTGAAGAGCTGTCATCTTCAATTTTTTCTTGATTTTGTTTTTCCATGTGGTTCTGTTGTACTTACGTGCAATGGTTTGTTTTTGGAAAATCTTTGTTCCTGCTGTCTCATTTGCCATGAAGATCCAGAGGATTGCACGTAAGTTAAATTTATTTATTATGGAATTTTATTTTTATTTATTTAAACCATTATTGAATTAAATTACAAATCCACTGGTTGATCATTGAGGCCATTGTAGAACTCCTGTTCCAAATTTCGTACCTTTTGTATTCAAGGCAAGGCTTGGGCTAATATAGTGAATTTGTTCGCTCATTTGAAGAACAATGTTTTTGAATGGTGGAGCATCCCTGAGCCGGATGTAGTCATTTGCGTTGTGCTACGCGCCGGGTACTCATTGGTTACGGAGATCTTCGACTTTCAACTTCTGTTTGATCCTGGATTGGTTATTGCAGAAGAGGGCCTGCTGACAGTAGTGTATCGCATGGGTTCAAAACAGTCGAACCTGTACCTGAACCTGGACCCAAACTTTGGGTACCTCAATAGTGTGAATCTGTACCTGAAAATTTACCCATTTTACAGGTTCAAATTTTTCGATCCTAAACCTGACTTAATTGCATTTTTGTTATACCCTCACCTGATTAGTACCTGAACCCGAAAAAGTACCCAAAAGACGACCTGAACCAGGGTATTTTTGAACCGGACCTGAGCATATTTGGGTACTTGAGAACCTGATTTTTTAAATTTTATCTTGTATTAAGTATATAAATTGGGCATTTGTAGTACAAAATATATTTAAAATGAATAAGAATGCAAGAATGAAGTTTATGCAAGTAGGTTTCTGGCACACCCTGCCATTGCTTTTGCGATGGAAATCCTCTTGGAAGCTTGAAATTCTCCGGCATTTAACTTTCAATCAATGAACCCAAACATTTCAGGTCTTTTGTGATCAGGTTCAGGTCTTTTATGTGTTACACCTGGTCCTGGCAGGTAAAATCAAAACGGGTTTTTCTCTATACCTGGCCCTGAAACTGAACCTGTACCCAATTTCACGGGTATAAAATATTGTACCCAGAAAGGACCCAAAATTATTGGGTCCAAAATACATGCACCCTTACTGAACCTGAATCTGGACCTGAACCCAAATACCCGGGTGCGGCCTGAACCCATGCGATACACTTTTCACTTTAGGGTTTTCCGAGATACGTAGGTAACAACATTATTGAGCCCGGACGGATTGCATGGATTTATAAGAAAGTTTCATTTCAAAAGAAAATTTGGGTTTTTTATCGTTCAAATTATGTATCTACGGGTATACGTGTACACGAAACATAAATGAAGTAGTACCGCTTTCAAATCTGTAAAAAAAAATATAAATTCAAATTGTTCTTTTTGGTAACATATCAAGGTAATTTATTCTATTGATTTTTCATTCACTGTCATATTCAATGGCATTTAATGTTGTAAATTATCCAGGAAGCGCTACGTGTTTGACACAAGCACAGTAATTGAAAATCTAATGCTATGCTTTAAAAGCATAACAATAACAAGCACATCATCAGGAACAGGTACATAACATTTTTAATGTTGTCAAAGGCATTTACAGTGAAAGGTATATTATCTTCCGGGTTTTTGTCCCGGTGACTATAAATAACATGATGCTTGTGAAAGGCCCTTATTCAAACGACAAACCAGAGGAAAAACTAATCCCCAACTCTAGCAATTCTCTGCCACCATGAAACTCTTTGTATTTTTGATTGCGGCGTGCCTCTGCGTTCTTCAGGTAACTAACTACAAGATACCCGGATTTTTAAGAAATTTAAAAAGTTATTCTTGCATAAACGTTGTAATTGACTAATGTAATAATTTCACGTTCTTTCTGAAATCCATATCCAGGTCTCAGCAGGTCCTGCTGAAATTCAAGGCAAAGGAATGCCGTTAAATGGTGAATATGACTATTTTAAGAAACAATGAACGATTTTGACAATTTCTCCCTCAACATAATGCCAACACTTTTCCAAATCAGATGTCTATACAGGATTATACCTCCTTTAAATTTCTACATCCAGAATCCGTTTTAGTTTTTAAAATTATCCAAAATTTAAATCACTGAATAAAATTAAAGATACACTTCAATCTCTCCAACTAAGTAAAATCCAGTCTGTACCAATCTGGGGACTCATTTGCACTTGTAAAAAACATTTGCTTTATTTTTATGAGTGAAGCGATATAATGGAATGATCACGGTTCTGACCTTGTGGACACTAAGGCTTCAATGCTATTCAACTTAGATGAAAACCAATTTCAGTACTACAACCTACTGACCCCGTAGATGATAATATACTTACTTAAAATAATAAAAAATATAAAATACTTACTTAAAATTTTTCAAATTTCAAAATTTCGGAAAAAATTTCAAAAATTTCAAAATCGATGTTTACGCTTCAAATTTTGTTTACACATTCCCCTGACCACGTGGATGTGCAAACCACTTCAAATTTTCCGCTATTTACTCAAATTTGTCTTTCACTTTCCCTTGACGGTCATCGAAGACATTCCATACAAGGCAAAGCTGGTTGCAAACCCTATATGTATGCCCAGAAGAAGGCAAAATTGTAGGTAATGCTAAAATTTTCAAATATTTTGTAGGTAATTTTATGTAGGCTACATATTTCGGATTTTCATTCTGCAATTTATGTATTCTGAGAATAATCAGTATGTATATAAAAAACAGTTAATAGGTAATAGGTAATAGCGTTACAACGTCGGTATGCATGTTCGAACTTGAATGTGTTGAATGAAAGCCCCATCTAAATGTTTTTTACTTTTCCTTACTTGCTGAAGTGCAAACAATTTCTATTCGCTTGCATTGACGCTAGTAAATCTTGGTATCAGAAATAACAAATTGAAAAGTTGATTCAACATGAGAATGACATGTGAATGACAACTGCTGTTGAGTAAGTATGGCGAATTTGGTTATAACATATGTCTTGTACAAACGATGAGGAGCGCAGAATCCTTGTCAAAGCAAGTACAGGATTTTTATAAAAATGTCCTATGGTACCCGGAACCATAGGATTTTTCTGAAACTGTCCTATAGTACTCGAACTTGCAGGATATGCGGCACCCAACTTATACTATTTTCCCAAAAACTTCCTGTGATACCCTCTCTTATAAGAATCGCGTGCCAGTTTCTGACGAGCTGCATGATTTCTATAAGATCCTATATGGCTTGTGGGATTTCTGGTACATTTTCTCACAGAACTTGCATCCTATAGGAATCCCATACAGTTTGGAGTGACTGGGTAACCAGCTTATGGGATTCGTCCGAGTTGGTCTTACCGAAGTTACTTAGGAAAGCGGATGTTTGAAGCGTCCAGAATGATAATGGGACGGCCGTTTGTAAATTGGATAGTGTGAAAACATATCTTGGGACGAATATTACGATGAATATTATTTTTACATTCATGCATGTAGGGATTTTCTCTCTTGTTACTTATCATACATACACAAATTTAAGCATGATGCATTGATGGAAGGTAGCGTTGTTTCGAATAAATTCGGAGTGAACATTACTTGTAAACAACGAGCAGATTCCAAAAATGAGAAATTAGTAAAAATCCCCAGTAGGATTAGAAATGGAGAAATAAAACTACCCATTTACTTTTCCATGCTTAAGTAGAAGGTAAGTTTAAATATTTCAATCCCCACAAGCTGCTACTTGGTGGGAATATTTGCTTTAACTATAACTTTAACTTTAACTGGAAGACTTGATTTGACTAGGACTTGACTACATTTTCCTGCCCTATTTTGAGACTATGACTTGACTTGACTAGCTGGATGGAAAATCCAGGTGACTTGACTTGACTGGACTATGCCTAATGCATATTGTGGTTGACTAGACTAGACTTGACTTCGAAGGGCTGGCGGGCAGCACTGGTTGGAATGGACACAGCATCCGGATATTTGATTACACCTCTTAATCAGTGCTGCGGACAAGTTCAAGTAATACTTGAGTTTTCAAGTCAAGTTCAAGTTCGGGTCAAGTTCAAGTAGGCCAATTTTTTTACTTGAATCTTTCTGGTCAAGTTCAAGTACGTACTCGGCTTGACCAGGAAATTCTAAGACAAGTCAGGTTCAAGTACAAGTAGGAGAAATTTACTTGAATCTCAAGTCACGTTCAGGGTCAAGTGATGGAAAGTAAAAACTTGACCATGAACTTGAGATTTCATGGTCAAGTTCAAGTAATTTTAGATTGCGCATGCCATAAAGGACGGAAGCAATTTCAAAATCACAATCCAATTTCATGTCGTGTCCAGGGTACATTGTTTGCACATGCCATCAAACAAAGGACAAAATTCAAAATCACAATCCGTTTTATGAAGGTCTTGTTTACCAGACGTTGCTCATTGTTAGTTGTTGCAGCGGCCTCTCCATGAAATGAAAGAATTATCTTGATAATTCATATTGTTGCTTAGGATTATTAGTTTCAACTTGTGTAAATAAATTCCAGTATAAAATGAGCTTGGATGGCTCTTTACAAAAAGCGTTTAATAAATAAGTAAATACTAGTTTATTAAATTTTAAATTAAGAGTACACGTAATGCTCAAATAGGTATATGTATATCTGCATATGAGCATTAAATAAAACTTGACACTGTGTAAAACTCGTCAGATATACAGTGAAAGTCCGTTATAAGGGCTCAGCTTATAAAGAAATTTAGATATCATTTGTTTGACCATCACTTTCATTTCAGCAATGCTTTAGAAGTTTTGTATAAGGGAATTCCTTTATAATTTGTATAGTCCCTTATATCAAACTTTTACTGTATGCTGTACACGCTCAAAGTTGTCCTCGAATGATTTTAAATAAAAAGTAGCAGTAAAATTGTTTTCTGAATGCGTTTTGGTTTTCAGTCTGAAGGAAATAATTGGCTGATGTAAGTTCGACTTATTGTGGCCATGTTTAATTTTTCGTGATACTTAACTTGAATTGTCAAGTTCAAGTCGCGTTCAAGTCAAGCTTGGAACTTTAATTACTTGATCAAGTTCGGGTCTTACAAAAGTTACTTACTTGAAGTTATTACTTGAACTTGACAAGTCAAGTAATTACACGAACGCGAGTTATCAAGTTCAAGTTGTGTCTTGAAAATTACTTGAAGTTTCGTGGTCAGGTCAAGTTCATGGTCAAGTTTTGAAATTACTTGACCCGATCGCAGCACTGCTCTAAATGCATAAAAGCTAAACGTATAACTGCTAAACGTATAAGCCCAATACGCATAATCAGCCAAACGTATAAGGTATCTAAACGCATAATCATTTTAATATTATTAATTCACATGACGTCAAGTATAGCGTATAGCTCTTGTGTACTACTGGCCCTATATTGTTACTCATTGACTTTAATTCCAGTAAACTTTTATGAGGGAACTCCGTAAACACAAATTATACCCTGATACATTCAAGCAAAAATAATTTGCAAAATATGTATTTACCAAATAATTTTTATTTGGTTGCGAACCTGATATTCGTTCATGTTTTACTAGTAAAAACCCTCTGCTTCACAGGAACAATTCCTTGGAGATGTGGTAGTGTGAGTGTAGAAATTAAATGCTAAATGGCTTACGAATCAAACCCTGTCGTGGACACTTATTGTTTAAATAAATAAACGGGCAGGTAGTGCACGTTAATAATGATTTCTTGGCATGCCACCTTTTGGGTGTTGTGTGAGACCGTTGAACTATGAACGACCGGAATTTTAAATAAGCTGTCAAAAAGTACTCGTTAATAATTAGGATTATGGGGAACCATTACGTGGTTTACTATTTGTCCACTGTATGACGCTTGCATGTCCTTACAGTCACTTTTTTGTTGTTTTTAATTAATTATTACGTTTATAGCGTGTTTGTTTCTTCTGACTGAAAAGGCACAAATTTCAATGAATATGGAATTTTTGCTTCACCCTTTTCCGATTCCGAGACACGGAGGGAGGTGAGAACATTATTGCTAATTAAAATCTCCAAAAAACGTTACTGCGAGGGCATGCGATCGCCACATATCAGACGGTAATACACTACGTAATAGTTTGACATAATACAACATTTATAATTATTCCAAGCAGGAATCACCATAGGGTTTTTCACAAATAACTCTAACAAAGCTCTACACCCAAGCTTCATGTACAAATATCGTTACGCCTTTTATTTAATGGGGGTTTTCTTATAGCTTTATGAGTTATTTATTTAATCACCCACTGTAAATATCATTCAAATTATTTTTACCGGGTTAACTATTAATTTTTAAAAAGTTACAATTGAGCAAGTTTCACTTTCCTGTACCTGCAAACGAAGTTTGCTTAAATCATGGCATTCCACGGATTTCTCATGTTCAAATTATGCATCTTAAGGTATGCATGCACACACAAGTGTAGGCACATATTGTACCATTTTCAAATATTTAGAAAAAATAAAAATTCAATTTGTTTCTGCAAAAATAACAAAGTTAATTATTCGATAGATTTTTCATTCACTGTCATATTCAATGGCATTTCATGTTCTAAATTTTCCCGGAAGCGCTGCGTGTTTCACACAAGCACATTAATTGAAAATTTAATGCTAAACTTTACAAACATCACAACATCAAGCACATCATCAGGAACATGTACATACATACGTAACATATTTAATGTTGTCAAAGGCATTTACAATGAAAGTTATATTATCTTCCGGGTTTTTGTCCCGGTGACTATAAATCATGTGATGCTTGTGAAAGGCCCTTATTCAAACGACAACCCTGAGGAAAAACTAATCTCCAACTCTCGACATTCTCTACCACCATGAAAGTCTTGGCTATTTTGATTGCGGCGTGCATCTGCGTTCTCCAGGTAACTAACTTCAAGATATCCGGATGTTTACCAAATTTGAATTTATTATTCCATAATAGTTGTAATTGACACCAGGATAGACCAGTCTTAGACTGATGTTCAAGTACTGACTGCAACATTGAGTGACTGACTGATGACTGACTGAGACTGCGACTGATAAATCTAACTACAGCTCAAGACTTTGACTGACTTAGACTTATTTCTGGTTCAGCGGGACTGACTGAGACTGAGGCGAACGCTTAATCCAATGTAGGAATCAAGAAAATCATAAAGCATACGTACCTAGCTGAGCAAAAATCTACATTTTATTTCTTAGATTAGATTATAAGCTTTGAAAATATTATTACTGCGCTAGATATTTCGAAAATATTGAAGATTTTCGTAGTATTTTACAAAAGCAGGTTCCAGGTCATCACTCGTATTAAAATTAAGCACACGAAAATCACAAAAAATATACATTTTTGAAACTTTCACACTGTCCTCAAAGACTGTGACTGATTCCAATGACTCAGATCATGACTGGGACTGACTGGGACTCATAGGAAACGGCAAAAAGACTTATGGACTGACTGACTGATCAGAAACTTACGACTGATTTTGACTTGGACTGAAAAAGGTAGGGACTGGTGGATCCTGATTGACACGACGAATAATTTCCCTTTCTTTCTGAAATCCATATTCAGGTGTCAGCGGGTAATTCACCATTTGATATTGTTCACGGCAATGCAACTGGCTATTTTAACAAACAATGAACGACTTGGACCATGTCTGCCTCAACCTAATGCAAACACTTTTCCAAATCAGATGTCTATCCGGGATAATACCTCCTCTAAATTTCTACATCCAGATTACGTTGTAGTTGTGAAAATTAGCCAAAATGTAAATCACTGAATAAAATTAAAGATACAATTCAATCTCTCCACTTAGGTTAAATCCAGTCTTTACCAATCTGGGGACTCATTACACTTGTAAAAAAACATTTTTCCTATTTTTTCTTTATGCATGAATTATATACCAATGTGGTTCTATCTTTTACCACGGCGGAACAATAATTATTCGTGTAATAAATGTAACAATAATGCACGTAGCCACTACCTATAGCTCTTATATAGGGATTCTCTAATAGCTGCAGTTCGTAACAATTATAACGGTTTACCTACATGTTAAAGACTCTTGTAATTCCCTTATAATAGGAAGGGACGGGTGGGAGAATTACACGGATTAGCATTGATCATAGTAATGACTTCCACAAAACTGGCCTTTAGTTATTGTTAATATTTCGAGGGATGGAATTTTGGAACCAATTCAGTAATTTAATTTTCTGTCTCTATAGAAGAGAGCGGGAAAGCAATCTCACATATGGAGACGCACCTTGCAGTGAGCTGCATGTCCACGTCAAGAATCGGAATCAAGCAACATATTTTCCAAAAATTAAACTAACCTGCGTATGGGATTCGTCCGAGGTGGTCTTACCGAAGTTACTAGGTAATACTGATGTTTGTAGTCTCCAGAATGATAATGGGACGGCCATCTGTAAATTGGAAACTGTGAAAACATATCTGGGGGCGAATATTACAGTGAAGATTATTTTTACATTCATGCATTTAGGGATTAACAGGAGGGGATTTTCTCCAGGAGAAATTCGAGCATTTTTAATTTTATCTGAACGTTTTGATATAGGATTTTGTTGTCTCCTCTAAAGAAAGATCTCTTAATTTGATAGAAAAGGAGCCTCAGTAGCAATTCCTTTTCTATTCTGATGGCCGGACAGTTAAATTACCAATTCAAGGTTGATTTATATTTAATCATTCGAAAAAAAATGAGTTCCTTTGGCCACTGATTTTTTACAAATATTTTAGACACGTGTTGCGGGTATAACTCCTGTACGTGGGACCATAAAATGTTTACTCCGGATAGCATCAGTTGGAATGGACAGAGCATCCGGATATTTACCATTGACAAGGCTAGGGTAACCAAAAATTACTTGGTAAATAATTACATTTTCTTTCTGTCTCCACAAAAGGAAGGATTTGGATTTACAACCGAAGGCTAATGTCAACAGATTAATTATTAACCCTGTTCCAGGCTGGATTCTATTGGCTTCGGCTTTTGATGGAATTATATTTCTTATTCTGATTATCTTCGACCTGGCGAAGGTAACTTTGACAATTTAACTTAACAGCAGACTCATGCTAGAGCAGACTTTAATATAAGAGTAGTATATCCGTAGAGCCTAAGCATTTGTTGATTTATTTTCAGGTGAATTTTTGTAAACAATGTGTTTGTCAGTGGAATTTTTTTATGATACAACACAAGAGTCAAATGCTGCTTTCATGGTTTTTGATCTAATAGCGAGAAAGTACATTTTATATATATTAACTTTTGTTTTATACTTTCTAGTGTGGGTTTTTCAAGCGGGGTGCCAAAGAATGGTTAAATTCAATTATAGCTGAAGCGGAAGCTGAGACTGAAACTGAGGCATTGTTATTTAATGTTTAAGGACTACGTTCTAGTCGATCTCATTGTTAATGTAATTTAAATTTGTATGTTGAAATATTGTTTTAGCCAGGCACTCCGGAACGACCGAAAAGTGGGGGGGACAAAACGTTTAATTAATTTTAGCTATACTTTGCTAGTTCATATAAACGTGCGTACGTACTTATAAGGTAACACTTCATTTTAGGTTATCTATATAGCTCATACTAATATCTTATATACAGAGTTTCTCAATTTTAAATTATTTTCTTGTAAATTTTAAAAAAGAGCTTTCACAAAAGAAAGCAACTGAATCTTATATATTAGAATTTGTTTTACAAAAACTAAATACTAGCACAAAGTTTTAGGGATTTGAAATAGAGGGAATCAAAGAGTCATTGCACTGACTGAAAACTAGTTTTGGGAATGGTCCGGTCCAGAGCTGCGCTCAAGTTCAAGTAGACCATGAGTATTTCAAGTCATGGTCAAGTTCGGGTCATGGTCAAGTAAAATATAATGGATACTTGAGCATTCAAGACATGGTCAAGTTATTTACGTACTTGACCCTGAGATTTGGAGTCAAGTAGTTATCATGGTCAAGACAAAAGTTTTACTTGAGAGTCAAGTCATGTCCATGGCCAAGTAAAAAAATTTAAATCCATGACCATGAACCATGAGTATTTCAAGTACTTATTCAAGTAACGAAACGTTATACATATATCGTTGTCGCTACTCCGAGATTCCGTATCCATGTATGTTCGTCTAAACTACATATTTTCAATATACAATTCAGCATCTCCAGATCCGCTTGGGAAGCCACGGCTTTACAGTACTAGTGAACGAAAGAATAAGAATATAACAATTTCGGAGCAGCACTTATGAAAGCAAGTGTTCAATTGTTGTACTGTATTGTTGCATTAAATAAACGCATTGTTAATTTACTCAAATTACTTAAATCCAAGTACTCTGTTAGGACTTAATCATTTAACATTTGCACAAAATTAACACACTGTACTATACATAAGCCAGATTGTTTCATTAACAGGGCGTACCCTGAACTATGGAGATTTTCAGTGAAGCAATCCAAACTTGAATGTTAGGGCAAGATGTTTTAATTAGTAGTAAAATTCAATGGGAATAGCTTTACTTACCCCTTAAAGACTATTACAGAGACTATTCGTAGTTTCTCGTGATTAAGGTTGGCTAAAACTAAAATACGAAGACATTAAAGCATCGAAATGAAACAGTAAATCAAATTATTTTAGAGAAGCTTGTGAATTGTGAACAATATTGTTATTATGCTGTTTTTGTCGATTAATTCTAAGCAGTAATTAACGTCAATAGTATTTCATCACATTAATTATTTAGTGTTTAGTCAATAAAAATCATAATATGCTGTATTAAGTGTGAATACTATTTGTCTATTTCTATTTTGAAAAAGACTTGACAATTCAAGTCAAGTTCAAGTTCGGGTCATGGTCAAGTCATGGTCAAGTCAAGAGTTGCTTCGGCAATACTTGACCAGGTTCAAGTTACGCGACAAGTACTTGAATACTTGACCCTATGATTTTTCAAGTAATTGTGTGACCATGAACCGTCAAGTTCAAGACCGTCTGAAAAATCTACTTGATTGTCAGGGTCAAGTCAAGTTCAGGGTCAAGTTTGGGATTTACTTGACTTGAGTGCAGCTCTGGTCCGGTCTATTCTTTGATTTTTGGTTTGATCTGGTTCAAGCATACAAGTAGGACTATCCCACGTTCCATGATTTTGGTCCAAGTCGAACAGTCTCCAGTAGATTCACTGATTTAGAAGTGTATGGTATGTCCCATCGGTTGGACCAAATTATTTGGACCAAATTTTATGGCGGTGAATTATAATAAAGCAAATGTTTCACTAAGCAACGTATATTTAATTGACATAATTATTAATATAAATGATATGAACTCCTTTGGTTGACTTTTTCTTAAACTGTTGTATCCTTGTCAATATTATCAGACCAACAACTTTGAGTTTATGATTTGGTCCGACCAAATTATCTGGTATGCTGCCTATCCAGGAATGGTATTAACTGTCTGTTCCGACATTTTGGAACAGATTTATTGGTCTGGCATAACTTTGGAAAGGATCATTTCAATATGTTCAAACTTTTGATCTAGACCAAAATTTTTGGTCGGAATCTAGACAGTGCCAGCATTATTGTGAGCTATCTGGAAATGGGAGGCCAAAATGTTTGGCATGGGTAGGGGAAATAATGTTTCAAATTTAACAAAGTCGACAAGAGAAAGATTAATGGATAGAAAAACCTTCTTTATTTTCCTAAGGGGCCGCGCTGCATTGAATTCTTAAGATACTATTTAAATTATCACCCTACCATACCGATTCGATCCGGAAAGTTTATTTCAATACTGACTGTCATAAAACGATTTAAATAAGTTCGAAATTATTATTAAGTGTGAAAGGAGTCGCTTTAAAAAATTAATTCGGATTACCGTAGCATGTCCCACCGCTTGTCAATCCAATTTTGTCCCTTTCGTGAAATTGTTGATCGTACTGCTCGACTTCGCATTTGGTTTTCGAATTCTACTCAATTTCAAGTATAGCGTATAACTCTTCTGTATTACTCGCCCTATATTGTTACTCATTGACTTTAATTTTAGTTAAATTTTATGAGGAAACCCCGTCTACACAAATTATACCCTGATACTTACGAGCAAAAATAATTTGCAAAATATACATTTACTGTGAGGGTTGGCTCCCTCACTATATGTAATATGTGAAGAACCCCGGCTCACGTCGATCTGGCGAGAGCCGACTTTAAATAAAGCAGTTGGTTAAAGGAATATGAGGAGGACAGTCGCATGAGTGCAGGCCCCTTTTTTGATCGGCATCTCCCGACTCCATAGTTTTCCAATCATCTAATTGTAATCTTAGGTTAAGTTGGAGAGTTACTAAAAGAGTAACTCTCATTCTGGTGGAGGTGCGAGACCGTTTCTCCTCCTCATTTTTGCTAAGTTTTTCCCCTCCCCCACCTGGATTTTCCGACGTCGATAGTTGACCGCGTGGCTCTCCGTCCTTAAGTATTGATGTACATACGGGAGGAACTCCTCATACGGGCCCCAGCTCTCAACCGTACTCGACGGTTCTCCGGCTGCCCTCGGATTGACGTAAGTACTTCTCCTTTTCCTTAATTTAAACCTAATTATTTACTTTTGGTTTTCAGGTTTTTCTCCGGCATCACCATCGAACCCTGCTCTCATTTCTTCTGATTGCGAGACTCACCGTGTAGCGCTCGGCTTCCGGCCGTCCCAGTGAACTTTAGATTTTTTTCTCTTGCCGGGGTTTCCACTGTCCACCTTGTCCGGGTCTCCTTTCCGGCATTTCCTGGGATTGATCCCGCTGTGTTTGACTCCTTTACATCGGTGTGATTAATACGAACGTACAGTGGCCCGACGGCGATTTACAGCTGTCTCATTGGCACTCCGCCCGTCCGCACGTGAAGATTCACAGGTGTTCGGAAGTCGGTCGGATCTCCGGATTTTTCTCAGATTCGTGAGCGGGATACCTTGTGTCACAGTCGTCCGCGCCCGCTGGATTTGTCGCCCCGACATTGCTCTCTTGGTTTATTGGAACTGTACGTGGACGGTGGCTGAGGATTCACGCATCTTCCGACGCCCACATTTATCCCGGGTTACGTGAGTTAAATTTTTTTTTGTGATCTTTGGTGTTACTCTTTATTCGTCACTTTGAGGTCTAGGTTTTCCCGGCCGGCTACACTTACCTTCTCTGTGCTCATCCTTTTCTGATTCCACTCCACCATGGCCGACCATGACGAGACGGAGGAGGAAAAGAAGGATCGGCTTCTCCGGTCGCGGGAGTCGGATGAAAAATACCGACGCCTGGATAAGTTCCGCCTGGAAGTACGCCAGTACTCCAGCCAGGAGAATCCTACATCCTTCATCGCTGCGGTGGACCACTTCGCCTCGGATCTCTTCGTCACTCACGATATGGTCATCCGGAACCTGTCCCGGCTTTTCCTGGATTCTCCGGACAGGGACGTAAGGGAGTGGTTCCAATCCATCTTCCCCAGGATCCGGATGTTCCTGGACAGGAAGACGAAGTCCTCCCGGGAGATCTGGGACTACGTGTGCGATGAATTGAAGGAGCGCTTCGACCATGACCGGTTGAAGGCTGAGAAGCAGGCCGACCTGGACGCATACCGGTATCGGTCCGGCATGACCCCCCACTCCTTCGTCGCTGGCCTCCAGAAACTATGTTGGGACCTTGATCCTCTAATGGAAGAAGAGGACATCGTGGAGAAGGCTCGTGGGAAACTTCCCCTCCGCATGGAATCTTTGGCCATCACTCCATCCAGGAACCTTCGGGATCTGGCGAAGAACCTTACGGGGCTTCTTAAGGACCCGGAACTCAATCCCGCCATCAGGCCTGTTCCAGCCCAGTCCTCTGTGGACCAGGCCCCTCAACTAGGACCTGTATCCGTCCGAGCGCTGACGGTGGCCACCTGCGACTACTGCGGTCGTCAAAGCCACATCATGTCTCAATGTCGGACAATGCTGCGGGATGTCACAGCGGGTAACACACAACGCCTGACTGCTGTCGTCAACGCTGGGAAACAAGGCACTCCTGAGGTCAGTTTTCCTCCACAAAATAATTTGGTAACTAATTCTCTTTCGTTACAGCCTCAAGTGCAACAGCAGTCGGCCTTGCCGATGACTGGTCGTCAACCCACCAACCATAACAATGGTGGATCCCGGAACCAACGTGGGAATTTCCGCCGCCAGGATCAGTTCCCTCCGAACAGTCATCCCGGTTACTACCAACCTCCGAGTAACTACACATGTGGCTACCCTTCTCATCAGGCTGTTAGCCCTCCTCTATTTTTTTGGGACGGTTAACAATACCGGCCATTCCAGATGCCGGCTCCTCAGCAGCCGCCTCCCCAACAAGGCTCGTGGGTGCCACCAACCCCACAACAAAACGCGGGAGCTGGCCCTACTCCGCCCCAATCAACCAACAATCAGGGAAACTGCTAGGTCTGACGTGCGGGGACGTTCAGACCAAGCAGCCTCAAAATATCTCCCCACTAATACAACGGAGAATTAGGGAACTCGGCCTTACGAATCAGCCCGAATCCTCTAATTCTCCTAAACTAATATCATTTACTACGGGACTTACTCCCAGCAGGGACACTCCTCAGAGTGCGATCTCACCACCACATACCTTTATTACACCTAGTTCACCGACAACTTTGTCACCAGTGGCGACATCCACTAGCCCACCGGCAATTTTGCCTATAAAGTCCTCATCTCGGGAACCTTCGGTGCTTACTCCGGAGATACTTCCGGCTCCCATGACTTTAAACAACAATCCCGACGAGGTCCCCCGGCCGTCGTCTCCCTCTTTGGGGAGTGGATATTTATCCAATCCCTACATATTGCCTAAGCAATTCTTGTGCAAGCGCACCCGAATGGCACTCCGGGCCATCCCGGCATGCCTAGACTCTAAAAATAAATTCAAGACTTTTTCTTTTTTCCCTGATCCTACGAGTACTCTCGCTTATGACTCAGAACGGGAGATTCATGCGGAGTTCACTCGTCTCTCGCATCTAGCTTACTCCAGGCAGGATAGAATTTACCAGTTACGTTTAGCTGGTTATCGTGTCCGTCTGCCTGCGACGGTGGATACTGGGTCCATGATATCAACTATGGCTTCGGCGACTGCCGCTTATTTGGAAAAACATTTTCCTAACTCTATTGTTATAGTCACACATGAGCCCAAGTACTTTACCACTATTTGTAAAACTATGCAAGGTTCCTTTAATCGATCTGCAATTTTGTTTTTTAGGATCGACGATGCGCCGATGTCGAAACACAATTACAGATTTGCGATTATTGAGGAGATGGACACACTCATCCTACTCGGATCTAACTTCCATGATAAATTCGGCTTGGACATGAATGTCCGGCGGGGATACACCCGATTTGAGGGACTCGATCCCCTGGCTGACGACACAGCCCATTCTCCGGACTCCGTCAACGCTCATGACCATAGCCAAGTGGATTTGGATCCTCCCATGACAGACTCCCTCGAGTCAATCCGGCGTCTGTCGGACACTTCCAAACAGCACTATCAAAGGAGACACAAACTGGCTGACTCTATGGCTCGACGAATTGCCCGTGGGAATCCTGACGTTGGCACATTCTCCGGCCGAGCATCAGCTACCTCTATACCTACCACTTACGATACACGTATATGCAGTAGTTATGTCTCTTTATGTGAGGGCTCTTTAATTGCAGGCTCCAATCTCCCAGGTTACTCCACGGCTCACTCTGCTCATTCCTACTCTTCGATGTACTCTCGGGGACCTACGGAAATTAAGCCGATGACCTGGCGACGCCTCACAATTTACTCAGAGCACCCTGGTTACTCCGGGGACGTCATCCTCACATCCGACATAAATCCGGATAAGGGATTTTTATTTAAACATTCTATTTTACGTTTACGAAATGGTAAAGCTCAGATTGCGGTAGTCAACCGTAATCCTTACCCAATTTATGTCCCCTCCGTTAGGTATATAGGGACAATTGAACCCTTTACAGGTACCAATATGCGACATAGCTCTACCCCTACTCGCTTCCCTGATCCGGAGGTAACTCCCCTCAAACTTCCTTTCAAGGAAGAGGAGGTTCATTTGGGATCTAACCTCACCTGCGATCAGAGGTATGCCCTCCTGGCGGTCATAAATTCCTATTTACCGAATTTTGCTCGATCCGACGATGAGTTGGGAGTGGTTCACTATCCTCCGGTAGTGATTAACACCGGGGATAATAAACCATTCCACAAATACTCGTACCGTCTGGCCCACACCGAACGGCAGATATTGGAGGAGCATGTCGCTCGCAACTTAAAATTAGGAGTTATTAAGCCGTGTGTCTCCCCCTACAACTCACCCGTCATTGTCGTTTCAAAAAAACCGGACGACTCCGGTGTTGCCCAACATCGGGTTTGCGTCGACATGCGTGAGCTTAACAGCAAAGTGGAACAAAACACTTATCCCATCCCACGCATAGATGATTGTCTGGACCATCTCGCCGGCTCACAATATTTTATTACTTTAGACGCCCTTTCCGGTTTCCTTCAAATGGAACTCTCGGAGGAAAGTAAAATTAAGACTGCTTTCTCCACCCCGAAGGGGAAATTTTGTTATAACCGACTTCCATTCGGTTACAAAAATTCCCCCGCGGAGTTTCAGGCAATGATGGATGTTATTTTGGGTGCTCTTAAAAATACTATATGTCTTATTTACATTGATGATGTCTTAATTTTTGCGAAAACCTTCGAGGAACTCCTCACTCGTTTCCGCATGGTGATGCAACGTGCTTCCTCCTTTAATTTAACGTTTAAATTGAAGAAATGTTTTTTCGGGTATCAGGAGTTACATTTTTTAGGACATGTGATCAGTTGGGAAGGTACCCGGCCGGACCCTGCAAAAATCCAGGCAGTCTCCAACTTTCCCAGTCCCAAGAACCTGAAGGATGTCCAGTCCTTCATCGGATTCTGTAACTATTACAGAAATTTTGTTAAGGATTTTGCCGGCAAGGCTAAGGCCCTCCACGCCCTTACACGGAAGGAAGTCCCATTTCATTGGGGTCCTGAAGAGGAGGAGGCCTTCCAATCGTTAAAATCTGCCATGACGTCCACTCCCGTCCTGGATTTTTTCGACCCCGAGGCCGAGATCCGTTTGGTCACCGATGCAAGTTATTACCGAATTGGTGGGGCTTGCGAACAATCCAGGGATGGTAAACTCTGGAAGCCGATTGCCTACACATCACGATTGTTAAAAGGGGCTGAATTAAATTATTCAAACCCCGAAAAGGAATGCCTTGCTATTGTTAATGCTTTTCAGGTGTTCCGCCCCTATGTTTATGGACGCCGGGTCCAGGTGCGGACGGATAACGCCGCATTAACGTCCCTTTGCACAATGAAGGATCCTCACTCCCGTATTGCCAGATGGCAGCTCTTCCTGGCTCAACAAGAGAAGAACATTATTCACGTGCCGGGAAAACAGATACCTCATGCAGATTGTCTCTCTCGTTACCCAATTCGGTCACTCAATATCCCAGTCCCATATTTAACCCGTCACCAAATCACAGAGGACGAACCTGCCATTCAGGCGGTCCTCGGCGGAAATGTCGAGGCTTTCGTAGAGCACCAACAAAAAGACGCTGCTCTAAAAGCCGTCATAGACGATCTTAAAATTAATGGTCAAAATGATGGACTAGTGGGTAATAAATTTTCAAAACAATTTGCTTTAATTTCTGGTCTTTTGTTCCGTATAGATAACTCTTCTTGCGAGCCTTACAAACTCGTCATCCCTCCGACGCTACGGGGTCCCATCCTAAAGTTGGCGCATGATGACGGTCTGGACGGAGGTCACGTGGGTCTATACAAGACCTACCAGAAGCTCTACAGACGCTATTACTGGCGTCGCATGAAAGAGGACATCTTGGAGTACATTAAAGGATGTACCACCTGCCAGGCTGGGAATCCCCGTACAACAAAACCTCATGGACATATGAAAATTGTCCCTCCTCCTGACAATGTCTTTACTCGGGTAGCCATCGACTACGCCGGGCCCCTTATTACGTCCAGGTCAGGTAACAGATACATTTTTGTGGCCATCGACCACACCAGTAGGTTTGCGTGGGCGGCGGCTACTCCTACAGCCACAGCGGAGGACTCCGTTCGCTTGCTAAAAAAATTAATCTTTGAGCAAGTCGGAGTGGTTCCCCAAATTGTCTCCGACAACGGCCCGCATTTCACTGGTAAAGTTTTTACAGACTACCTCAAAAAGAAGGGCGTCCATCATATACGCGTCATGCCTCACCATCCCGAGTCAAACGGGAATGTTGAGCGTAATAATTTAGAAATTAAAAGATATTTAAAAAAATACGTTTCTTACCATAGGGATGACTGGGATGAATATCTGGGGAAGGCGTGTAAGAGTCACAATATGCATGTACATGCTGTGACTCGGTACACGCCCTTCAGCCTCGTCTACGCCGTCCAACCCAAGACCCAACTAGACCTCTTAACCCCGGTTATCACTATTGATTCCCCGAACTCACCATCCCAGCTCGAAACCACTCGACGGGATCGCGTTTTTCGCGCTAACCTGAATACTACCAGGTCTCAGGAACAGCGGGCAAGAAAATTTAATATTAATCGACCTGTTAATAATTTTTCTTTAGGTCAATTGGTCTGGGTACAGGATACCACAGCCTCGGGTCTTGATCTCCGATGGATCGGTCCTTATCAGATTGTCAAGGTACGCGGGGAAACGTCTTTCTCGGTGGCTTACCGGGGCAACAATCGTCGAGTCCACACCCAGAGGAACGTACACTCCCATCGGCTGAAGCCCTACCTTCCTCCGGTGGCCTGGCAAGGTCAATATGACGACATATTCGTCCACAAAACTCTGTCCGAGTTCCATCCACCCAAATCATCCGAGCGTACTATCATACGGGAACCGCCCCAGTATGCACCTGTTGTGAAAGATGTCATCTCCCAATATGGTGACAGCCAAGACTCCGGATGCGACTCACCAATCCGGTCTCGTACTTTTTATAATAGTGCCCGGAGCTCTTCAGGTTCAGGTAGCCTGTCAGGGGAACTAACCCATCACTCTTCGGAGGGTGAGTATTTACCTCCCCACTCAACCCATGCGACTTCTGTTCGCTCTCCTGTACTAACTCGCCAGCGTTCGAGACGGCAGTCCGAAACGATTCAGACCACTCCTACTACCAATTCCGTACCTATCCTTACAGGTAATCCTACACCTGTATATAACATCACTAATTTCTATAATATGCTCGGAGGGCCGCCTAATTCTTTTTTGCAGGTGGGTGCCTCACTACCCTCGGTTACCCTCAACCCACCGTTTTCTATTTCTAGCCCCACCAGGGCTCCCAGGTTAACAGACGAGTCACTACCGGTAACTTACAATAACTCTCATTTTAGCGGTAACATGAACGGCGGTCCGGAACTGCCTCCGTCGTTAACGCCCAACTCTCCTATAAGATCTCCGACGAGATCTCCTCCTACTGTTAGAACCCGGCCTGCTCCAGCGGAGACGACGTACTACCGCTCCCCGACTGTCCCGAATGCTTGTGACCAAAATATTCTGGTTCCCCCATTTCCAGGCGCCACAGCGACAAAGTTACCGGTCAGGTCTGTAACCCCTGGCCGCATTAGTTTCAAACCAGCCAATTATATCCCACCGGTTTTTAACCGGAGTGCTGAGGAACTCTATTTTGCGGACCCAAGTCAACCGGGTCCCACTCCCACTATCTCCACCAATGATTACCCATTTCCCGCGAGTATTGATTATAAAATAATACCCACATGCCCGACTGATTGTGACGTTGTTCTCCAACAACTCGAGCAGGTTGCGCCCGTCCCTTCTGTCTGTCTTCAGCCTTTTGAATTTCCCTTCCCTGGAAATTCCCGGAGATCGCCTCCCTCGCACGGTCCGGCCAAGTCGTCACATATTCTGGAGACTCTCGAGAGCTCCGAAATGTTTACGGCTTCCCATGGTATGTTAGGGCCTCCCGACGCTTCCGAGATTATACCATCTCGGGTGTTTCACTCGTCCTCCCATAACTTGTCTCGGTCGCAATCCGATCAACCTACTAATCATGCTCATGGTCTCTCTTCTTTGCAGGAATCTCCAATTTCCCCTGCTGAGGACAAAAGTCCCGTCCGACGGTCGAGCCCTACGGAAATAACTAATCATCCTTTAATTTTTACGCCTACAGGTCAACAGCAATTACTCTTGACCCCGCCTCGGATGGATTACTCCCCGTATCGGTTGCCGCCGACTTTAAGACCTGCTGTACCCCTTCCACCCTCCGAGGCTACGGAGGACGCGACACCATCCCGCTTACACTCCGCTAGGGACTCCGTCACCCTGCGGAAGCAGAAAAAGAAATTGAGAAAACGGGGCAGACGGACCGCAGGCACCTCATCCGACACTTCCGTTCTGGGGAACCACAAACGGCCCACTGTAAACTCCGACGCAGCTTCGGTTGCGCCATCACACGCGGGTGGTGAGGTCACCGACTTAAGTATGGGTAATACCTCTCAGCGTTCATTTGCGGAGGTTGTGAAGGGTAAAGGTGATCAGTCTCTTCCGAAAATTCCCAGTGTTGGGGAATTCCGGGATCCTACTTCCCGACCGGGTCATGCTATTTTAGATTTGTTTAGGTCTCCTAAGGGGACCGTTCTCACCCCATCTAAAATCCCTGTATCTAATATTTCCCTTCTCTCTCATACTCTGCCACACAAATCTTTGATTGGCGGGAATGTCACCATAGGGGACATCCCGCTCGTCAACCCATTCTTGAGCCCACGGGACCCTATATGTCCTACAAGTCTGGCTCCCTTACCCATTAAAAAAACTAATTCGGGTATATCTTTGTTTATTCCTGCAGGAATTCCCACGGACGGTCCAATCGGTACACACACTGTGCGGGACGCACACTTTCCCGACCGAGGGGAAGGTTCGGGTGTTCCCGAAAAATTACCATCGGTGCCACCGACCAGATTGGGTGTGTCACCTGTAGTACACTTCCCAGGGAGGCCCCTGCTCCCCATCAAAAAGAAGGTGCCAAAGGTGTTGGCGGAAAAACCGCCCCCAGAGGTACCACGACCTTTGCCGGTGCCACCGGTCACTCATAGGGTCTCCATAAAGGGCCCTCATGAGGAAATTCCTCGCCCTTCAAAATTGCCGGGACTCCGGAGCACAACCCCATCAAAGAGGGTGCCACAGGAGTCAGCAATCACGGGTCAGGCTACACATACGGAAACCGAGGATTTAGGGTGGACAACAGTACCTCCCCGAAAAGCCTCCACTGCCGTCGCGAAAAAATCCTTTTCGCAAAGTCCGGGATCCTCCGACATTCGTCCTCCTGAAAGTAGGAGATATCCACATCGGAACCGGAAGCCTCCGGAAAGGCTTCAGCCAGGCCGTAAATAATTTACAGATTATGATTCCGTGTATCGGGAACCATCTGTAGGTCATATCATTTTTTTTTCTTTATATATTTTTCCTAATACCCAACCCCCCCTAACACATGTCTCCTCCGACCTTGCCTTGCGTGCGTGACTGTGTTGGCAGTTTGCTTGCTCACGGGTCATTCCATAACGGTCCTGCTAATTAATTATGCCCGCTCATGTTTAACATACAGACTATACTCCACTGTGTCCTACTTTCCTCCAAGGTACAGGCTACACAACGGGTTATCTCTGGCACGAGTGAGAGGGCCGGATGCATCATACTGTGTATATGCCCTTCTTTATACATTATTTCATATTTTTAGCCCACGTCGGGGTCAGTCACTCCTTGCACGATGGCCGCTATCATTTTTTTTTATTAACATTAACGTTATCTAAAATCTCTAACTTACCGAGCACAAGGCTCACCATACAAAGGGCTCCTATAGCCCATATACAAGTACCACACACGTACTACACACGTACCGTACGCGTATAATTAAAATACATACATTTTTTTTTAATACATACACTTACACGTACACTCCTACGAATGGTCGGAGTCTATCCTCCAGCCTCCCGTACAGGTACACCGTGAATGATCCCCGCCATGTAAAAAGGCGTGCGGTGTCATCCTTCCCTTCATTTCGGGGATTTATCTTTAGTGGGGCTTCTCCTTTCTTCACTTTGACCTTCAAAACATTGAGTCCTGAATGGTGTGACGGTAGGCCCGTCCTTTCAGTTAGGGGAGAGGGAGAGGAACGACCACATTCCTTACTACAATTTAATTTTTATTATCATTTGAATACCTTTTTGTGGCTATGGCCACTAATTTACCTAAAACTATAAGAGCCTACAATATTCAATGGGCCAACTCGGAAATATTTCCTTCCAATTTCAATATCACTAACCACTTCAACCTTCCAAGATAAGGCCGGTAGTCAAACCTTTTGTCCGGACCGTTTATCTCTGAAACACAAATCCTAAGGCACTCACACAATGTCCTTCCCTCTCGTAGAATATTCCTATTTGTATAATTTCCTCCCAGGAAATTTCTTACACAAAATATTCCTAAAGAATAGTCCTCCTGGAATGCTCCATACTTTTTTGTAACTCATTCCAATCTTACCTGAGCTACCTTGTGGTCATCTCCAATTCTTCTCTCCACGAAAGTTAACTGCTGCCACTCTGTTCCCTTCGGACTCTACTCTTTGAATCTTTCCTGAAGCTTTCACATACAAGGTCCGACATGTAAGTCTATACTCTTTTTATTTTATTTGTTTGCCGGTCTGAGGTAATTTTGGGGCGCCACGACCTCTACTCAGGCTACTTTTGTTAATTTCGTAGTGGTCGGACTTTGCCAAATTTAATTTAAATACGAGGTTCCTCCTAATTTCCTCGTAATATTTTCAATTAGTATGGCTCAACAAGTGCTTTGGAGGGGCACCCCTGTACTCCCCTCTCGGCTCTGCGATGCGATCCTACAGCGCAAAATATTTGCCCGGATTCAAACTCATCCGCAC
The DNA here is from genome assembly GCA_947179485.1 of Allacma fusca. Taxonomy (NCBI): domain Eukaryota; kingdom Metazoa; phylum Arthropoda; class Collembola; order Symphypleona; family Sminthuridae; genus Allacma; species Allacma fusca. The sequence goes on from OX359245.1 coordinate 51,489,056, forward strand.
TATCTCGCCCGGACTGATCCCCAGTGTCCCTCGGTGTGTTCCGACCTCCTCAATTCGGTCCAACACCACCTAACAACTATTTGTCCCTCCAGTCATCTCCTGCAACACTACCGGGAAGAGTGGATGGGGCTCTACCTCCGACTACTGGATACGGATTCACATATCCGATTTGACATCCGGGTTAGGGACGTCCGCATTGACCTTCCCACCGACCCTGACTACAAAACGGCCGAAATTTTGACAGATCTCGACATTCTTCGGAATCATCTCGGAAAAACCGGATGGCCCCGTTTTGTGGTACTGACGCGGGTTCTCACACTGACGAAACGTGATCTTCCCCCGCTATTCTGTTTTCACTGTGCCTCTTCCAGCCACATAGAAGATGACTGCTCGACGGCACCCGCCAGCGCTCTGGCAATGCACACCATGCAGGACCGCCTGTCCCGCCTTCAACATCTGGTGTTCCGGACTGAAGCGTTCCTTGCGAAAAATTCAGACTTGGCCATTCCCGGGGGTGCAATACCGTCTCTTGAATCCACTACTACCACTCCGCCAGACCATGCGTCCACAAGTCAGCCTTCCGTTGATTTTTTTACTTTAATGGGCAACTCTATCCCTGAGGTGACTATCACCGCCCATGGAGGCTACTCCAAAAAATTTCATCGCTTAGTGCTGGTCGCCCAATCGCCAGTGCTCCACAAGAAGTTATCATTTACAACACCATTGACTCACCCAGACGCCTACAACATAACCTGGCCGGAGTGCTCACCAGCATCCTTGGATTCCATCTGGGAATTTTTATATCACGGCAAAGTTTCCGTTCCCCCCACCTGTTATGATGAGACTCTTGCGCTGGTTCAGCGTTTGAACATTAAATACTTCCCTCGTCAGCAAGATCCGACGGACACTGCGCCCGAAGACCCGGGTCCCGTTCCGACATCAGCCGACAAGAATCCTCATCGCCATTGAAGACTTTCCAAACGCTACATTTATTTTTTTTTTCTCTCTCTCTCTCTCTCTTTTCCCATCATCATTATATATAATAATTTTTTTTTTGGGGGAGGGAGTGAATTCTATTATTACCCAACTATTTTTTTTGGGATAGAGGCAGGGGGTTGTTCTTTGATTTTCTCAGCCTTTTGTCCGCCATCTGGCAAGTGCCGGCTGAACCCGCTAAGTGCTAAACCCCCATTGTTTATTTGTAATATTCCCCTTTATTTGCGTCCATTAAACATCTGTAATGCTCAAGTAATCGTATGCATAATGTTCGTTAGGTATATGTTTTTTGGCCTGTACATAGGCCCTTTCATCCGGTTACTCTCATTCATATGCGTCAGGGACATACCTCGGTAATCGTTGGCCCGACTACAGTTGGTGCCGGCTATTTCATACGCACGATATGGCCTTGCATCATTATACTCCAGTCGTTGCCTATTTGCTTCATGCACTGTATATGTGAGAACCTCATTGCGACGATTTCCCGTCGTCCGTGCCTCTCCGTCTTTCCTCCTGCTTCCACGCGTTCCACACTTAACGTGCCCCATCATTCACGTCTGCAGCTTACACCACCACAGTCGCTCACTTCCTTAGTTCCTTTCCATGTTTTTCCACAAACGTCGTTCAAATTCTTTAAGTTAACAACTGGCGTTGTTTGTGCTCACCTTTCTATATATATTTTCGATTATTCTTCAGCACGGTCAGTGAAGAAATTTGGATATGAATTGTGTGCATTGTGTGTTTAAAGTGTCCGGCCTTACGGTGTCTGTCATAATTATATACATGTAAATTTTTTTTTTTTGGTTTGTTCTTTTAGGTCATGGCGGGGGCTTCATCTTCCCGCTCTGTGGATCCCGGCTATGTTAATACGATGCTGACGACAGCCCGTGAGGTCCTTGCTGGCCTTCAGTCTGATGACATGGACTACGCCTGGGAACGCCTTCGTTTTCTCCGGACGGAGATTTTCCGTTACGTACCTTCACATCCTGGTACTGGCCTTCGCGGATCCCATCCGGTCACGCAGTTCAGACGTTCATATTGCCCAAGCGATCATCGCAGATCTGGTCCTCTTACCTGATCTCGTGAAGGACCCGGATTTCATAATCCTCGAGCATCTCACGGCCCTTGTTGACTTATTGTCCCTCAATTTGGATCAGGCCGTACATCAACGCCGCCGTGTGATCTCTGCCAATTTGGCGGCATGTGCAACCCTCTCCGCATCTACGGTCGTTCCCGGTCTCTCCACTGTAACTACACCAGGTCCCGTACGTACTCCGTCACCGGCTACTGTCAGTGCTCCATCACCGGCTCCTGTCCGTACTCCCCCTCCGGGACCGGCTACTGTCAGTGCTCCATCGCCGGCTCCTGTCCGTACTCCCTCTCCGGGACTCGCTACTGCTCGCTCGAAGGAATTTACCGGCAAGCCATCTATAATTATTTTGCCTGCTCCCATCCCACCGTTAACCCCGGTTGTTCCGAAACCATCTGCTCCGGATATTCAAAAGGGGGAATTTGGTCCTACGACGTCCGTAGGGGATTTTGCCCACCGACAGCTGACACTGTCACACTTCAGCCGGTCTACTCTGCTTATATTTACCGTCATGAGGACCTGGACGCCGCGTTCCCTCCGATGGGACACCGTCAAGAGGCGATCTCAGCCTTTGCCGCCCCAAGTCGGGTCTCGGCTATTCTGGACCCTAAGATCGCGGGGACTACGGTGCGCATGGTACGAATTTTCGGGGAAGTACCCGCTATACGAAAATTCCTTCACCAGCTACGTGATCGCATTCGGGAATGTAATCACGGCCCAACTAAACCCACCACCATCGCGCCGTTCTGGGATCTCACTGAAGTAATTTATGGCTGGGACCGCCGGGCCCTCCCCAGCAGGGTTTTCCGGACTACCCCGGTCTGTGGTTTTTATTCGAACACTTACGTGGTGTGCCGGGGTCAGCACCACCTACGTGCTCACCCTGGCTGTTTCCGTTGCCGGGATCCTGCAGCTGCTCATCGTGGTGAGGATTGTCCTCTTTACCCGGGTCGGGACTCGGAGGATTACTTTCATCTCTTTTTGGCTCCTTGGTTGGACGTCGGTGTTGCGTCTCCCCCCGAATAATCACCACGGGATCGAGCATTTGTTTGTGTACCATTTATGATTTGTATGCTCTGTTTATGTTGGTGTTTATAGGTCTTGGACATTATTTTTTTTTCTTCTCTCTCCAATGTTTATTGTTTTTATGTTGGCTATAGCCCCATAATGTATCGTTTTTTTTTTGTTTTGCCTTCCTCACATTTTTCTCCTCCGCGCTTTCACTGGGGCAGTGAAAGTGGTGGTGGGGGGGAAAATGTGAGGGTTGGCTCCCTCACTATATGTAATATGTGAAGAACCCCGGCTCACGTCGATCTGGCGAGAGCCGACTTTAAATAAAGCAGTTGGTTAAAGGAATATGAGGAGGACAGTCGCATGAGTGCAGGCCCCTTTTTTGATCGGCATCTCCCGACTCCATAGTTTTCCAATCATCTAATTGTAATCTTAGGTTAAGTTGGAGAGTTACTAAAAGAGTAACTCTCATTCTGGTGGAGGTGCGAGACCGTTTCTCCTCCTCATTTTTGCTAAGTTTTTCCCCTCCCCCACCTGGATTTTCCGACGTCGATAGTTGACCGCGTGGCTCTCCGTCCTTAAGTATTGATGTACATACGGGAGGAACTCCTCATACGGGCCCCAGCTCTCAACCGTACTCGACGGTTCTCCGGCTGCCCTCGGATTGACGTAAGTACTTCTCCTTTTCCTTAATTTAAACCTAATTATTTACTTTTGGTTTTCAGGTTTTTCTCCGGCATCACCATCGAACCCTGCTCTCATTTCTTCTGATTGCGAGACTCACCGTGTAGCGCTCGGCTTCCGGCCGTCCCAGTGAACTTTAGATTTTTTTCTCTTGCCGGGGTTTCCACTGTCCACCTTGTCCGGGTCTCCTTTCCGGCATTTCCTGAGATTGATCCCGCTGTGTTTGACTCCTTTACATCGGTGTGATTAATACGAACGTACAGTGGCCCGACGGCGATTTACAGCTGTCTCATTGGCACTCCGCCCGTCCGCACGTGAAGATTCACAGGTGTTCGGAAGTCGGTCGGATCTCCGGATTTTTCTCAGATTCGTGAGCAGGATACCTTGTGTCACAGTCGTCCGCGCCCGCTGGATTTGTCGCCCCGACATTGCTCTCTTGGTTTATTGGAACTGTACGTGGACGGTGGCTGAGGATTCACGCATCTTCCGACGCCCACATTTATCCCGGGTTACGTGAGTTAAATTTTTTTTTTGTGATCTTTGGTGTTACTCTTTATTCGTCACTTTGAGGTCTAGGTTTTCCCGGCCGGCTACACTTACCTTCTCTGTGCTCATCCTTTTCTGATTCCACTCCACCATGGCCGACCATGACGAGACGGAGGAGGAAAAGAAGGATCGGCTTCTCCGGTCGCGGGAGTCGGATGAAAAATACCGACGTCTGGATAAGTTCCGCCTGGAAGTACGCCAGTACTCCAGCCAGGAGAATCCTACATCCTTCATCGCTGCGGTGGACCACTTCGCCTCGGATCTCTTCGTCACTCACGATATGGTCATCCGGAACCTGTCCCGGCTTTTCCTGGATTCTCCGGACAGGGACGTAAGGGAGTGGTTCCAATCCATCTTCCCCAGGATCCGGATGTTCCTGGACAGGAAGAATGGTTAAATTCAATTATAGCTGAAGCGGAAGCTGAGACTGAAACTGAGGCATTGTTATTTAATGTTTAAGGACTACGTTCTAGTCGATCTCATTGTTAATGTAATTTAAATTTGTATGTTGAAATATTGTTTTAGCCAGGCACTCCGGAACGACCGAAAAGTGGGGGGGACAAAACGTTTAATTAATTTTAGCTATACTTTGCTAGTTCATATAAACGTGCGTACGTACTTATAAGGTAACACTTCATTTTAGGTTATCTATATAGCTCATACTAATATCTTATATACAGAGTTTCTCAATTTTAAATTATTTTCTTGTAAATTTTAAAAAAGAGCTTTCACAAAAGAAAGCAACTGAATCTTATATATTAGAATTTGTTTTACAAAAACTAAATACTAGCACAAAGTTTTAGGGATTTGAAATAGAGGGAATCAAAGAGTCATTGCACTGACTGAAAACTATTTTTGGGAATGGTCCGGTCCAGAGCTGCGCTCAAGTTCAAGTAGACCATGAGTATTTCAAGTCATGGTCAAGTTCGGGTCATGGTCAAGTAAAATATAATGGATACTTGAGCATTCAAGACATGGTCAAGTTATTTACGTACTTGACCCTGAGATTTGGAGTCAAGTAGTTATCATGGTCAAGACAAAAGTTTTACTTGAGAGTCAAGTCATGTCCATGGCCAAGTAAAAAAATTTAAATCCATGACCATGAACCATGAGTATTTCAAGTACTTATTCAAGTAACGAAACGTTATACATATATCGTTGTCGCTACTCCGAGATTCCGTATCCATGTATGTTCGTCTAAACTACATATTTTCAATATACAATTCAGCATCTCCAGATCCGCTTGGGAAGCCACGGCTTTACAGTACTAGTGAACGAAAGAATAAGAATATAACAATTTCGGAGCAGCACTTATGAAAGCAAGTGTTCAATTGTTGTACTGTATTGTTGCATTAAATAAACGCATTGTTAATTTACTCAAATTACTTAAATCCAAGTACTCTGTTAGGACTTAATCATTTAACATTTGCACAAAATTAACACACTGTACTATACATAAGCCAGATTGTTTCATTAACAGGGCGTACCCTGAACTATGGAGATTTTCAGTGAAGCAATCCAAACTTGAATGTTAGGGCAAGATGTTTTAATTAGTAGTAAAATTCAATGGGAATAGCTTTACTTACCCCTTAAAGACTATTACAGAGACTATTCGTAGTTTCTCGTGATTAAGGTTGGCTAAAACTAAAATACGAAGACATTAAAGCATCGAAATGAAACAGTAAATCAAATTATTTTAGAGAAGCTTGTGAATTGTGAACAATATTGTTATTATGCTGTTTTTGTCGATTAATTCTAAGCAGTAATTAACGTCAATAGTATTTCATCACATTAATTATTTAGTGTTTAGTCAATAAAAATCATAATATGCTGTATTAAGTGTGAATACTATTTGTCTATTTCTATTTTGAAAAAGACTTGACAATTCAAGTCAAGTTCAAGTTCGGGTCATGGTCAAGTCATGGTCAAGTCAAGAGTTGCTTCGGCAATACTTGACCAGGTTCAAGTTACGCGACAAGTACTTGAATACTTGACCCTATGATTTTTCAAGTAATTGTGTGACCATGAACCGTCAAGTTCAAGACCGTCTGAAAAATCTACTTGATTGTCAGGGTCAAGTCAAGTTCAGGGTCAAGTTTGGGATTTACTTGACTTGAGTGCAGCTCTGGTCCGGTCTATTCTTTGATTTTTGGTTTGATCTGGTTCAAGCATACAAGTAGGACTATCCCACGTTCCATGATTTTGGTCCAAGTCGAACAGTCTCCAGTAGATTCACTGATTTAGAAGTGTATGGTATGTCCCATCGGTTGGACCAAATTATTTGGACCAAATTTTATGGCGGTGAATTATAATAAAGCAAATGTTTCACTAAGCAACGTATATTTAATTGACATAATTATTAATATAAATGATATGAACTCCTTTGGTTGACTTTTTCTTAAACTGTTGTATCCTTGTCAATATTATCAGACCAACAACTTTGAGTTTATGATTTGGTCCGACCAAATTATCTGGTATGCTGCCTATCCAGGAATGGTATTAACTGTCTGTTCCGACATTTTGGAACAGATTTATTGGTCTGGCATAACTTTGGAAAGGATCATTTCAATATGTTCAAACTTTTGATCTAGACCAAAATTTTTGGTCGGAATCTAGACAGTGCCAGCATTATTGTGAGCTATCTGGAAATGGGAGGCCAAAATGTTTGGCATGGGTAGGGGAAATAATGTTTCAAATTTAACAAAGTCGACAAGAGAAAGATTAATGGATAGAAAAACCTTCTTTATTTTCCTAAGGGGCCGCGCTGCATTGAATTCTTAAGATACTATTTAAATTATCACCCTACCATACCGATTCGATCCGGAAAGTTTATTTCAATACTGACTGTCATAAAACGATTTAAATAAGTTCGAAATTATTATTAAGTGTGAAAGGAGTCGCTTTAAAAAATTAATTCGGATTACCGTAGCATGTCCCACGGCTTGTCAATCCAATTTTGTCCCTTTCGTGAAATTGTTGATCGTACTGCTCGACTTCGCATTTGGTTTTCGAATTCTACTCAATTTCAAGTATAGCGTATAACTCTTCTGTATTACTCGCCCTATATTGTTACTCATTGACTTTAATTTTAGTTAAATTTTATGAGGAAACCCCGTCTACACAAATTATACCCTGATACTTACGAGCAAAAATAATTTGCAAAATATACATTTACCAAATAATTTTGTTTGCTTGCGAACCTGATATTCGTTCATGTTTTACTAGTAAAAACCCTCTGCTTCACAGGAACAATTCCTTGGAGATGTGGTAGTGTGAGTGTAGAAATTAAATGCTAAATGGCTTACGAATCAAACCCTGTCGTGGACACTTATTGTTTAAATAAATAAACGGGCAGGTAGTGCACGTTAATAATGATTTCTTGGCATGCCACCTTTTGGGTGTTGTGTGAGACCGTTGAACTATGAACGACCGGAATTTTAAATAAGCTGTCAAAAAGTACTCGTTTTAAATAAGGATTATGGGGAACCATTACGTGGTTTACTATTTGTCCACTGTATGACGCTTGCATGTCCTTACAGTCACTTTTTTGTTGTTTTTAATTAATTATTACGTTTAAAGCGTGTTTGTTTCTTCTGACTGAAAAGGCACAAATTTCAATGAATATGGAATTTTTGCTTCACCCTTTTCCGATTCCGAGACACGGAGGGAGGTGAGAACATTATTGCTAATTAAAATCTCCAAAAAACGTTACTGCGAGGGCATGCGACCACCACATAGCGGACGATAATACACTACGTAATAGTTTGACATAATACAACATTTATAATTATTCCAAGCAGGGATCACCATAGGGTTGTTCACAAATAACTTACAAGCTCCACACCAAAGCTTCATGTACAAATATCGTTACGCGTTTTATTTAATTGGGGTTTTCTTATAGCTTTATGAGTTATTTATTTAATCACTCACCGTTAATATCATTCAAATTATTTTTACCGGGTTAACTATTAATTTGTAAAAAGTTACGATTGAGCAGGTTTCACTTTCATGTACCTACAAACGAAGTTTTCTTAAATCAGTGCATTGCACGGATTTCTCACGGTTCAAATTATGTATCTAAAGGTATACATGCACACACAAGTGAAGGCACATATTGTACCATTTTCAAATATTCAGAAAAAATAAAAATTCAGTTGTTTCTGGAAAAATAACAAAGTTAATTATTCGATGGATTTTACATTCAATGTCATATTCAATGGCATTTTATGTTCTAATTTTTCCCGGAAACGCTGCGTGTTTCAAACAAGCACATTAATTGAAAATTTAATGCTAAACTTTACAAACATCACAACCTCAAGCACAGCATCAGGTACATGTACGTAACATTTTAAATGCTGTCAAAGGAATTTACAATAAAAGTTATATTATCTTCCGGGTTTTTGTCCCGGTGACTATAAATCATGTGATGCTTGTGAAAGTCCCTTATTCAAACCACAACCCTGGGGCAAAATTAATCTCCAATTGCATCAATTCTCTGCCACCATGAAACTCTTGGCTATTTTTATTGCGGCATGCCTCTGCGTTCTCCAGGTAACTAACTACAAGATATCCGGATGTTTACCAAATTTGAATTTATTCTTCCATAATAGTTGTAATTTCCCTTTCTTTCTGAAATCCATATTCAGGTGTCAGCGGGTCCCTCACCATTTGATCTTCTTCACGCCAAAATATTTGGGACACCCGACCAATTTGACCCTTTTAAGAAACAATGAACGACTTGGACCATGACTCTCTCAACGTATTGCAAACACTTTTCCAAATCAGATGTCTATCCGGGATTATATCTCCTCTAAATTTCTACATCCAGAATCCGTTGTACTTTCGAAAATTTAAATCACTGAATAAAATTAAAGGTGTACTTCAATCTCTCCACTTAGGCAAAATCCAGTCTTTACCAATCTGGGGACTCATTGAACTTGTAAAAAACATTTTTACTATTTTTCTTTATGCATGAATTATACCTATACCAATGTGGTTCTATCTTTTAGCACCGTGGAACAATAATTATTCATGTAATAAGCGTGACAATAACGCACTTCGCCTCTATCTATAGCTCTTATAAAGGGATTCTCTAATAACTGCAGTTCGTAACAATTATAACGCTTTACATGTAAAGACTTTTGAAATTCCCTCATAATAGGAATGGACGGGTGCAAGAATAACATGAGCTCGCATTGAACATAGTAGTGACTTGCATTCATACAACTACTTTTGGCTGAAGTTATTATTTATATTTGTCACACGGATGAAATGTTTGAACCAATTCAGTAATTTATTTGAATTTTATCTCTCTGATATAGTACAAATACAAGAATATTGCTGGGCCTTCGAAAAAATAAAAGGTAGGTTCAAGGCGGGAGTTTTAATTTCCAGGGAGACATTTGCAGAATGTTCCAGTAGTACATGTGGATTTTTGTATGTCGGGTAGGTTCATCTCTTGAATTAAGGTTATCGGCCTGCTGGTGCAGCAGTTTTTCCTGCTGGTGCTGCAGTTTTGCCTGCTGGTGCTGCGGTTTTGCCTGCTGGTGAAGCAGTTTTGCCTGCTGGTGCAGCAGTCTTACCCGCTGGTGCAGCAGTCTTTCCTTGAGCAGTCTTTCCTTGAACAGTCTTCCCTGCTGGTGCAGCTGTTTTTCCTGCTGGTGCAGCTGTCTTTCCTGCTGGTGCAGCAGTCTTTCCTGCTGGTGCAGCAGTCTTACCCGCTGGTGCAGCAGTCTTACCCTGAGGTGCTCCAAGGATCTATTAATTAAAAACAAAAACTTATCAATCAGATTTACACTTTTCATCGACATTCAAGCCTAACCTAAGACCTCAAAACACATCACATTCACGCAGAAAAGCTAACAAAAAAACCGTAAATTTTGAAGACAGTTTAAAAGAACCCTGTGGTATACCTGCATGACGCAGACAAAGAGAAGGATCGCAATGGGCCAGAATCTCATGTTGATTGATGTGTATAGTAGTCTCGGGATTGACAAGAGCTAGATTGTACAGACTGGAAGTGGAAATGTTGTGAGGACTTGGCATAGTGCCCAGTGGTATTTATATCCGATTATAGAACAATAACTCGTAAAGCACGGGGCCATTTAGTTCTTTTCGTAATTATATGAACAAAATTTAGTGATTTGCATAATCGGTAAATACCACGCTCGTTTGAACGTGCGGTGCTTAGTCTCCCATAAGCCAGTAATAAGCCAAGGGATAAGTCATGCGTTCTATTATGGGGTATTTAATCCGAAGGTTTACATGTGCTAAAAAACCATCATGGCAAAATATTTTAAGTATGCAAAATAACAAAAGGTTCAAAAAAGAACAACAGGCTTGTAAAAGCTGGCATTTGGATTGACTACTGATATCATGTTTTTTTTTTACTTTTATACAATATGGACTAATTTGCTACAACAGTTATTACCCATTGATGAAAAATGCGCAGCAAGGATATAATGGAGGAAAGTATGGTGCATTAATTTTATTAACTTGTCTGGAGTAAATGGCATTGGGAAAAAATTCTGGGAATGTGATATTTTCTTGAAGGGTAATTTAACCAGCAATGGATTCATGCTACTCACTCGTGACTGTGAGATTAATTACAATATGATTTTGAATTTGTGAAGGAATCACATTTAAAATAAATGCTTCTATTTGTTGTTTTAATATCTTTATAGTAAGCAGTATATAAAAACATTTTCGACTCTGCATCCTTTCATTAAGATTAATCTGAGCATACTTTCTTCCCCATCCGAATTTCCTCTTCCCCAGCAAAAATATTTTCATAATCTCCTGTGATTACTCGGATGAAGTCTTGTTATGATCAGCATTATCGTCGGGCCATTTTTAAGTACACACGTGTCAGGTGTCAACACCAGCTATTAATATGATCTGTAATAAACACTTTTAAACCGTCTCATGACTGGTTCCACTCAACCTGAGAGTAATGAAACTAGTATTGTTCTATATGGATGAAGGTTAGCATAGTCTGTTTGCAAATATTTCCCATTGTGTATACATAACTGGTATCCGGACGGGGATCAAGGATACACGTGTACTGCGTGTAGACTATTTATACATAATTCGGGATATCTACAGAATAATATGTGACGATCCGAGAATACAATTTTACGGCTCAAATTCTTAATTACATATCCTGTCGGCACGTGACCCATTAGAAATGCCCAAATGAATTGTTTGTCATTTGTGGATACACTCTAAAAGGTTTTAATAAAACCAATCAGCATTTGAAATAAAAACTGATTCGAATATTGCATCTATTAATTTTTAAATAAAGTCAGTGACATTAATTAAGGAAGAAACGACGTCACGCCCAGAAGGGGTTTATTTGCGCAAAAGTGGTAGAGCATAAAATCTTGGTTTTTGTCAGGGATAAGGTTCGAAAATGTTTTTCAGCATCAAATTTGCTATCAACAAAAGACTTTCCCTGTGAGGACACCCCTTTAGGAGTAAAATTTAACGACAGCAAAAAGCTTCCATAAGGAGTAAATCGAATTTTGCAGGATACAGTAATATGTAAGTTTGTGGAAATATAACCCTACAAATAAAATACTGCTATAAGGGTATTGCTTATGGCGACAGTACATATTGTCTTGAAGAAAGAATCCGGAGGCAGACTTGTGTAGCTTTTTGTACTGGAGAGATTGATTAGGTGCGTTTTATGTTTTGAAATATGCCATTGCATTAGAAATGTTTATCCTGAATCCCTTTGTACTTTACTGTACTTGATTCACTCTGACTATTTTTTATGGTTGAAAATTGTGCATTAAAAAAATCTTACATTCAAATTTATTTCGGTTTTAACAATATAAGTGTGGGAGCTAAATTATTACGAGCAATTTTATAGATTTGATACTCATTACTATCCACTGTCATATTTGGATTCTACAAGTAGGAGCTATAATGCACAAAGGTATAAAAAGCCACTTTTATTTTCCCATTAAAATGATTGCATATGGTGTTATAGAGTCGAGTTAAATTAATTATAACTTTATTTCAATGAATTTGAGCTCTGCGACAGCTGACCGTATAGTTTCATTAATTGACAGATGACAATAACCCTATGGGGTCATCTGAACAGAAGGTCTTCGCAATTGGAGTCCACGTCAAGTATTTATAATTGTATGGAGTTCGAATAAAGAATTTCTCAATCTTTTCCGCTAGTGCCACCTTGGATTAGCCCTTTGCCCTGAGGAGCATTAGCTAGTTGCCCATACACTGCCACCTGCAAGATTTCATAAAATTTATTATTAGCAGATCAGAGTTAGGTGACAATTTGATTTATATTGCATCCTGAAGATCGTTATCATCTTACAGGCTATATCGTTAATTTACTCTGAAATTTTACTAAATTTACCTGCATAACGCAAAGGCATACAGCAACGAGAATAGCAAAAAGCTTCATGCTGGTTCCAGGTTAGAATTTGGGATTCCTCTGTGTATGTCTGTCTCTCTCTCTCTCTCTGAACAATCTTTAAATTAATGTGTAAAGTGTTGGCTATATTTATAATGATTTCTAAACAATTACTGGGAAGAGCTTGTTTTAGTCTTCTCAAAAATAAAACACTTCCTTGTTATGACTTGGGTTGGTGTACATACAACTGCTGTAAGTATGGAAGTAATTATGGTCAATATTACACATTGGGTTGGTTATTATTGAGTGTATTAAATGGAGATAATTGGATACCTAAAAAAAGTACTTTCGTATTTTTTAATTCTAAATCTTAATCTCTAAGCAGGATCTTTTGTGAAAAACAGAAATACGTCAGAGAGCTTGCAGGGGTAATTTGTACCAGGGTGACCTCAAAATGAATACGGAATTAATAATGCATGAGCTGAAACTTTGTAATAATTATTCTTGAGCTCATAAAAAGGGCCAAAAATGTACCAAATATTTATAAGTTAATCAAATACTTACAGTTAAAAATAATGCATTAACGCTAGAGTTCACAAAACGCTTGTATTTTATTTTAAGGAGAATATTACGAACGTGCTGATTGTGGGCGAGCTTGTTACTTTAGACATGATTACATATATAAATTTGCAATTAACTTATAGATAGTGATACACGGGAGTGTGTGGCGTCATCTTGATATTTTGTAAGTTCATTTTGCAGGTGGTTGATTACTGCCTTGAATTCCTTTCCCTTGAATATGAACTCCAAGCTGAGCGTCCCCTAACGACTGTAATTTTTTAATGAGACTTTAAGACCGCTGGGATAAAACCAATTTTTTTTGGATACAAGTATTTTTTTATAAACACAATTTACCTGCATAATGCAAATGCTGAGGGCAATAACAATAGCAAAGATCTTCATGTTGGTTCAGGGTTGAATATCCTTATTCTTGCGGCTTTTCAAAAATGAATGGAGGACGATTGATTAATAATTTTAGGATGTGTTGGCTATATTTATACTGTGTCGAACAATACTGGGGAAGAGACCATGGTTCTGGGACTTCTCAAAATTGAAATGCTTCCTTGTTATGACTTGTTAATATTTGCTTGGAGTATTATTCTCTCGCTGAAAGAATACCTCACTTAATAGCAGAACAATTTTACCAAAGGGGTAAACAAATTCATGCTTATCACAATGCCAATTTTTATCACATGCTCTTTTAATTCCCTTATGGTGCATGGAGGATTCTCTTATACAGAGAGGATAACCCGGAACTTTAGACACTTGGAGGAAGCTCATGAGAAGAATAGAGCAATATGTACTTATTTAATACTATAAACATTATTAAATATAAACATACAAATAGTACATGGTTACATGGGTACACTTACTATTATATCCTTTTATGTTAAGTTTGGTTTTAGAAGAGCAAAAATATGTAAAAATAATTTGGTAATTAAGATCGAAATGATTCAGTTTTTATGTAAATAATTGAGAAACAAACACTATTGCAATAATGGTTGTGTCAAAAATGTCAAAATATACGTACATGCTGTAAGTACGTGTATACTTATTAATTACTTATGTAACTACAATTGTTTGAGCATGTGTATAATGTTGCTCATACAAAAAATAATATGGAAATAAAAAATTTTACTCTTCCATTTTTTCAGTAAATTTCTTATTTAATTTTTTACAAATTTGTGTCATCCATAACGCTCCTAATTTTGCGCTCATATCTGGGGCTTTATAAAAGGAAACGAAGTCCGAATGTTTAATACATAAGAGTCAAAATTCGCCTTCACATGGTTTAGCACAATTATAGTTTGACTGGCAATGGAGTCTTTCACTACTTGTCTTGTAGTGTTAAAATAGGAAGTCCTTGAACCCGCGTCTTCCCTCTTTATCTTCGTCCAAATCTTCTATGGTAAGGTTTGCAACTGTCGCGGAGACCAGTTGTAAGATCTAGATTTATATAATTATTTGTGTACAAAAATAAAAGAATTAGGACAATAATTATTATTTTAGTTATTAGTAGAATTTTATTTATTTAAAAATTCTCAGATATTTTACCAAGCTGATGTATAAGGTGATAAGGAACAAGATTAGGAGGATCTTCATGCTGAGGCCGCAAAACTAAACTTTGAGCTTTTGTATTTAATAAAGTCAGAAAAAGACAGATGTATTGTATCAACGTAACCTCAGACGTAGGTAATATGCACAAGTTACAGTTATATGGAATACTTGATATTCTTGCAATCCCTGGTATTTAATTTTGACTGATGGCTGGCAAATTACTCATTGTAATTGAATACATATTTTGCTTTGGAATAATAATAATTATAGGAATGAATGAGTTTGTGCTGTCAATACCATCCGTACAGCTATACTATTGACTGCTAATTAGGCGTTACAATAAAACATATAGTGAATTAACACCACTCGCTCCTACTTTATAAGGAGCATTAAGTTTATGTGGAATAATTTGCAGCAGAGGAGTTATGCAGCTATAGCTTTGGAAGTTAGTTTGCATGGAATGGATGAGGAGGTACTTCGTTATTGTAATTGGACTTCTTGGAAGAACATTTTCTCTCCGCAGGAGCCTAATATCATTAGAGAAATTCCCATTTAAATAATTACCACAATACTAATTCTCTCCTTATTATAGTTATTCTTGTCTCTTCTTTCAAAATAAATGGATTTACTTAGTATGTAAGTAATCACTTACTAAATCTATGCCAAGTCCCTTATAATAATTCAAAACCCTGTGTTTTTGGGGTGTCGGTATAAGAAGATTTTACTGAAGTATTTAAAGATTTCATTTTAGCGCACATGCTACTATGTGGAAGCAGCTTATAAAATATTGTATTGGAAAATTTAATTATGGTAGGATATATACCGTCTGATTTAATAACGCTTTTTATTTATTTTATATCTAACAGTACGACATAACTAATTACAGTACAAAATAAGTAGAAACAACGAATTACTGTATCAAAGAAGCGTAAACTGATCCGAGTATGATTATGCACATCATATTATCAATTAGCTTTTTATCTCTCAACTTCCTCCGTAGAATATACGACTGCATGTTGTTTTCATTCATTATGGTTGATTCTGGTGATGTTGCGTCAGAGCGAAAACTTTTGGATACTTTTTGCGACATTCCTCAAGTCTAATCACCAAAATGTTCTTCGAATCTGTCGTTTTCCGTATCTCCATTGCAGCAACACCTTTGTCATAATTATTTTTTCGAATTGGATCCGAAAGTATTCCGTACGCAGTCTGTATCTTTAAAAGTTGATTTTTCGCATCATTTTGTTCGGATGCAGAAAGATGTCGAGTTTTGTCTATGAAATTATAAAGATATCTGTAACTTATCTGATTATACTCAATTAGTACCCGAAATTGCAACGGGAGTGCCGAAATGTGCTACCACGCGCATTCATTTTTTGACAGTTCTGTACTTAAGCTCGTTTCATTGGCTCAAATAGTATCAAAGCAATATTTGTGAACCCTGAAATGTAATTACCAGGATGGTACGTTCGGGACATATTTCGATATTGGCTACGAATTTCACTGTCAGTCGCACTAAATGGAAGTTTTAGCATTGAGTATAAGTTCAAAAACCGAGCTGGAGGTTCTGTGGCATGTTTCATTTCCTGCAGCTTCGTTCTGGCCTCAAGAATTCGCCTGTCAACCATTTGGTCATCAACACCTTCCTTCATCCCTTTCATTCGCTAGGACGTTATTCAAATAGATAAATTAGTACAGATAAATAATATTTTATACGTAAGGACTGTCCACAGAATATGATGCAAATTCAGTGGTGAGGTGTCATCCCTCCAATAATTCACAAAAAAGCAAACTGCTACTAATTTTACCCCCAAATCTTCTAATGCATCCTGGTATTTACCAACGGTGATATTAATATGAACTAAAACACTCAACGCTGAGTAACTGGTGTTCCATGCTGATAGGACCTCGCTAACGATAACAAATGCCTCGTCGAATTTCGTCTGCTGAACGAAAGCGACTGCTTCGAAAGTCATGATCTGTAATTTGAGGGGCTCCTGCAGGGCAAAGAGAATACATAAGCAATCTCTCATGTCCATTTTTCTTGTAACTAAACAGCAAAGACGAAAATAAAAAACAACATTCAAATGTTTTCAGGACTAAAAAATACTCACATTTTTATAGCTTCCATTGATGACTAAGTTCTTGGTATTTTCCGCCCGATCTTGCATAATTTTCCAGTGTTTATTTCGCATGGCAATTAAGACTTGTATAATCCCTTCGGAGATCGCTGCCATAAACTACCAAACATATTGACAGTTCCAAATATTATGACTAATGACTATACATAATGCTTACATAGTGCGTGATTATGCATATGCTTGCATAAGCTTACTTCACGAAATTTAATAAGATTCTTGCGTTCTGGAGCGGACTCATTTAGAAGATCGATAGCTTGACGGTTGAACTCCATGGCACGTGGAAACTTAAGAGATAAATACTCAGCTTTCGACATTACGTCCAAGACGCGAAAACTTGTGGCATACTTTGGGATCTCCCTAAATAAAATTAAAATACTGGGAATTAGAAAAATAGGATGGCATTGAATCTTTCAAGACCCTAGCCAACACTTTCAAAGAGTGCACAAACAATACTTTAGCACAATTGGATCATAATTGCTGGAGAGAGAGAATACTCGCATGCTTATAAACTCTGATATCCAGTCAAAATCCGGACAGTACAGGATTGCAATTCAATGTTTTGTATCTATGTACACCAATTAGGAACATATTTTGATGTCATTTTCACCCCGAAGGTATCCATCATGTTTATTTCGCGCTTAATTTTCTAAGTTTGAAAAATCTTGAAATTAGTCTTACGCTTGTTTTAATTTCACTGACACATAAACAAAACTAATCAAAATCGGTCCTTCCTGGCCAAGATTTAGCTTTGCTCTTTCAAAATACAAATAGTTTCCTTCCTTCAGACCCCCATCCCCTCAATATGAGGGGCCATCTGGAGCTGTACCTCCCATAAACCTATAATTGCTTCACTTGGAATACCCATTCAAAAACTAACCAGTTTTACAAATTAAGATTCTCGGTTATTTTCTTACGGTCATTCATTTAGGCCATCAAAACTATTTACAATTCTTCCAACACTTCGATGATTGGTAAGTTTATCAAAACACTAACTTGTATAGGATTTATTCAAAAATCCACGAACAATCGTTCCTACAACATTCAAGAATCAAACGTCCTATTCTGTACTAAACTTACTTGAACGCTTCCACGGATTCTGGAAACCTCTTCAGACCGAATAGGGCAATGCCTTTCTTGACTAGAAACACATGAGAATACGGAGCAATCTTGAGCGCCTCCTTGCAGATATTTAAAATCTACAGTAATAAAAAAACATAAATTACATGCATACTTTCATGAACATTACATATAGTTTCACTGCAAAACTTGAACAAATAACTATTTTAAACTCCTGTCACATTCCCTCAAAATTCCACTATTGAATAACTCACCTCAAAAAAGTTTTTCGCTCTCTCTAATTCCTCAAGTCTCACGCAGACATTCTTCAAGGTCATCAAAACCTCCTCATTCTCCTTGATCTTACATCTGGACTTAGTGATCCGACCTGGACATGACTTCATCCTCCGGATTGCGTTCTCCATCCCTCTCACGTCCCCAGTCAGTAAACATGAACTGAAGTACACCTGGTAAGCCTTAAAAAACAACAAACTCTCACTGCACTCTCCAAATATATACTCACCTTCTCCTTTACGACTCGTCCAAAAACAATGCTCACTACCTCCAAAATCCTTAAATAACCTCCCCTAAAAATACTCACTCACCAACAAATACGACGGATTTAGCTGTATTAACACAGTCAAAGCTTCCTTCTTCGCTTCTTCGAACTGACAATTCTTTTGCAGCCAGTATGCCCGATGTCCCCTAAATTCCGTCTTCTTAGGATTCATCCCCACAACTTCCCCCAACAGTTTCAATCCCTCTTGAAGCTTCCCCTCAGTGCACAGGTCCTTCCCCAATTGGAACTGCCAGGCTGCCTTTTTCTAAATCGGAATAAAAAAACCATTATCAAATTCAGACACTCAAACACATTTATACTCTCAAATATTTTTATT
Source organism: Allacma fusca (assembly GCA_947179485.1). NCBI lineage: Eukaryota > Metazoa > Arthropoda > Collembola > Symphypleona > Sminthuridae > Allacma > Allacma fusca. The sequence continues at coordinate 51,507,974 of OX359245.1, forward strand.
CATTCCCTCAAATATTTTTATTCATTCCCACTTATCAACCCCTACCTTGTGGTCTCCTATAAATTACAATCAACCCAAACTTTTTCCCAATTAATCTGCATCGACCCGCATCGACTTCCTTTGGAAGGTTAAATGATTGTTACTGTCTCCATTAAAAATTTAAAAATACCAAACAGCTCCTAAACTCTTACTTACATATTTATAACATTCAATACAAACCTCCAGAGCCATATTACCCAAGAAGTGTAGTATGATCACTTGAAATCTTTCTCACAGGTCACAGGAGGACTTACTGCCCAATAATATGAATGAAGTAAATTTGTGATCTACAATAATTATAAGTATTTAAATTCTAATAATAATTATGGTTATTAAATATAAGTCACTTTGTCAACATTACTTGCTGGAAATTCGAGTTCATTATAAATGGAAAGCACTTAAGTCCATTCATATTGTTAAAAATAAAAAATAGTAAGACGTGTAAGTACGTATTTATTTCACTGCCGAAATCAAACTAATATTTTGAGAATTGTGAGGTATAGTGTGTTCTTCAATGGTTAAATTTGAGCCGCTTGTAATAATATGTAAATGAAGGAGGAACTTTGCAAGCGCCTAATTCTAAACACATAATTACCATGCGTCCAGTGCTACGGGCCCTACTTCCGCTACTGAAAGCTTTATTAAGGGTCGACGTGGAGCTGAAAGACTTGCGAATATGTGCCTTGTGTCTGCTTGTCTGTGCGCACGTTATCATCCCGACACATACTATTCTAATAGTTAGAATTAATTTTGAGTACAGTTGGTAAATGGTATTTAACCGAGTGCCCGGTCCGGATGACTTCGGGTCGGAGGTTATATACTTATAAAATTATAAATTCCTATAAACTGTATAATTATCGGGAACTCTTAAAGAGGAGTCAGTCTTCCTTTTAATCCCTAACTTGTCACTCGAGAGTTTACCCTGCATTTAAATGGTTTATTAAATAAATGTAAATCGTTTTTATTATGAAAGATTTTTTAAAATTATTCCCTCATACTTCCATCAAGTATTGGCAATCAAGTATTGTGTCCATCCAGCACGAGCATTTTGGTATGATGTAAGTGGACTCATAAGTGTACCCTGAGATTTTATGGGGCTCGGTTTGCCCCCGGTAATATATAGTTGCAGAAGTATACTGGGACAGTTGACTATAATAAAATTTAATAAATACGTTTGTAGAATACAAGAGATTTGCGACCGTGCGGAAGGCTCAAATGTGTAACTCCGGAACTTTTCATACGGGTATTTTTTTATATTCGAGTACTCTATGAGAGGATTTTCTTGGGTTCGGATTGTGAGTGTACTATTTTGACATTGGACACCAAGCGTTGTGAAATATCAAGTGGAACTAGTAAGTATTCTTGACTCGGGAGGAAATCAATCATATATGTTAGTGTGAGTTAATTAATCCGTTATTATAGGAGCATTACAATTGGCATTTTATTCTTATTTTAATTTGCTGAGGATCTTCTGTACAAAGTTTTAATTGTGAGGTGATATTTGTTTAGAAATTAATAGCTTGCGGACGGACAATCAGGCAAGACATCAAGATGGTCCCAAGTCCCAACTTGGATTATTAGTTTCACTTTGCCCCTAAAACCAGGATAACTACAAACTTTGTTTTTAAAGCAAAGAATCCCTGTGGAAATTTTAATTACAATCGCCACAGTATTTTTACATGTGTTCAGAAAAATTTATTTGTTTCATTTGAAGGAGAAAATTTAATTTAAATGATATATTGCTCGTTAAACATTAAAATGACTGTTCGATGTATTTTAATTAAATGTATTATTTAAGGACTGCAGTGATTTCAGTAGCGTCAAAAGTGGCAATTTATTATTTAGGATGTTGAATATGAATGGCATGAAACTCTCCTAATTTACAAAAACTCAATGACATTTTGAATAAATTATGATTCTAGAGAGGCTGTCATAAAAATCCCTCTCATGCCTCTTTCTGTAGTTGCTTGAGGCCTTTTGTTTTACAACAACTATAGTTTTGCGTGTAGTTTCATTAAATTCTTAGCTGCTTTGATTTTTTGCATATTTAAAAAAAATCTGTTCCTATTAATTTTAAAATAAATCAGCATGCCAGAAGAAACCAACGAAGAGCGACGAATTTGTTGCTTTGCAATTGGAAGCTTTATCAAAGGAATTATGCGGTTTCAGATTGTAAGGCGTCCAAACTTCCAAATGTTATTAAAATATTTATTTAGCACTTACAAGTAATGTCATATAATTGTATTTTAGCTTTATTTGTATAAAGTATATCTACATAAATACAGTTATTACATTGACATTCTGCGTTATTTAAATTGGCACTTTTTTTGTTGACAGGTCGGATGCGTTTTAAGAATGATATTTTGGCTTTTTATATTCGTCCTCGTGGGCCGAGGGCTTTACATTGTGGACCAGGGTGACAAATTGGTCCCTGACCGGGTTCCTCCACTAACTGAAGACGAAATGCTTGGACAAAGACGCGTTTGTATGTTACAAATTAATTTGTATAATTTATGCAATATGTATCTAATTATTTTACAATTAAATAGTTATGCTTGAAATTACATTTAAAAAATAACACTTGAATTTTTTCTTGTGTACAGATGTGGCAGTGGTGATTGTAGCGTCATTCATGATACTTTTGTATGGGGTTGGGTTATTTTTGGGGGCCTGGTTTCTCCATGATTTTTCAAATAAGGTAAGTATTCTGATTATGAATTATGTGTGAACTTCTTGTGTTAGCTTTGTTGATTTAATCAGAGTACTGGGTGTAAATTATATTATGGGTGATGCCATGACGTGGGGTTTAATTTTGTACTGATATTGTTGTGTATGTTTGTAATGAATTGTAGATGGAAAGCTTCTCGCATTTAATAACCTGGCACGTGTATGCAGCTTTAAGTTTATTCTTTAGCTTGATCTTTGATGTGATACTCATCATGAACTCCTATGGAGGCTCTATTATCTTAATAGTTCTGACTATTTCCCTCAATGCTTATACCATAGAGGCTGTGAAGATCCAGCGAGAGGGATTGGGAAGGAAAGATTCATTGGAACTCTCCGTTCATTCAGCAGAAGAGAATTAATAATATTTATTTTATGTGCACATCCCTATTCAGTAATATTTATTGTACAATAACAGGTTATCTGTAATTTAGTCGAGCTTAATTGTTCCAAAACAAATACAAGCTTTGTTCCGATCCGTAGATATTAATTGCTTGTGAAACGCCCTTTATATAAGAGTCTCTGCGTATATGGATTTTAGTAATTTTATATTTTATGCATTATTTTTGGAAGACATTATCGTAACTGTTAGCACGCCAATAGTTACTTAATAAGTTAGTAGATATATTTAGCTAGCCATATAGCTTTGAATGTTTTTAATACATTTTTGTTTGAGTATTTTAATAAAATGCAGCAATAATTACGTTCGAATTTTAATACTCAGTGGTATATTTATTACTCCTGTAAATAATACATGCATAATTATTACATTTAACGGTGTCATGAAATACCGAGTGGTTTTAGCATTATTGACTTGGACATTTGGGACGTTATAAGGAAGTTCCGTTATGAAGTTATGATTTCGCCTGCATATTTTATATTGTGTTGGGGGAATCTCACATTCAATATTAAAATTGAGCAGTAATTATCCTTCTTGTGGAGTACAATTAAGAAGACAGGAAATCACATTATGAAAAAAAACTATTTCCATCGGCACTGACTGCCACTTCAGTTTTGGAAATAATTATTTATGTTTAGCACAAATGAATTGTTTATTAATAACACATGAAATATCTACGGGCCTGTAAAGAAATAATAATAAGATAATTGCTTGACTAGAATAAATAATTCAGAGATATTTAAATATACATCATCTAATCTATCTTGAACTTCATCCCAAGCAAAGAATGCCCGTCAACATTTTCATTACAATCGCCACAGTATTTTTATATGTGTTTAGAAAAATTATTTTGCGTCATTTCCGAGGAAACAATTTAATTTAAAATGACCTATAGCTCGTTAAACATTAAAATGACTACTCGATTTATTTTAATTATATGTTTAACTTAAGGACTACAGGTTTTAGTAGGAGCTATTTCAGTAGTTTAGGATGTTAAATATGAATGGCACGAAGCTCTCCTGATTTACAAAAACTCAATGACATTTTGAATAAATTAGGATTTTAGAGGGGCTGTCATAAAAATCTCTCTCATGCCTCTTTCTGTAGTTGCTTGAGGCCTTTTCTTTCACAACAACTGTAGTTTTGTGTGAGGCTTCATGAAGTTCTTACCTCCAGTGATTTTTACATTTTATTTATTTTTTAACAAACTAACCCTATTAATTTTAAAATAAATCAACATGCCAGTAAACACCAACGAAGAGCAACGAGTTTGCTGCTGTGCAAGTGGAAGCTTCACCAAAGAAATTATGCGGATGCAGATTGTAAGGGTCAAAATTTCCAATTATATTAAAATACTTATTTACTATAAGTACTGTCACATATTTGTATTTTAGCCCGGTATAAGTATGCATAGCATACAGTGATTAAATTGACATTGTTTATTATTTAAATTAATACTTTTTTTTGCTGACAGGTCGGATGCATTTTAAGAATTGTATATTGGGCATTTATGCTAACTCTCATGTCCAGAGGGATGTACATGGCGGACCATGGGATTAAATTGGTAGCTCCCGGAGATGACCGACTAACTCCTGAGGAGCTCGTTAGGGAAAGACGCCTCTGTACGTTACAAATTAATTTTTTATAATTCACAGTACGTAATTAATTTACAATAATTAAATAATAATTTTTTTATTAATGAATACAGTGATCGCTATGGTGGCTATATCGTCATTCATGATTCTTTTTTATGTGGCTGGGATAATTTTGGAGGTCGTGTTCTTCTGTGATGTTTCAAACAAGGTAAGTATTTACATCTGCATTCGGTATGAATGACCATGGCTAATAATTTAAATAATTGGTTCATATGCATGAAAAGAGGAATTTAAATATCTGATTATTCAATGAGTCCAGTTATTTATATGGAAGGATTTTTATTTTAAAAAACTATTTTTTGGCAGCTTTGTTGAGGATCACAGGCTATTTGCTGTGAGAAGTTCAAAAAGGCCTCAAAGGTTTTTTAATTTTTTGTGTTAGGGTTTGTTTATTTAATCCGATAGAAATAAATGTAAATTGTATTATAGATGATACAATGACGTGGGGATTATTTTTGTAATGACATGATTGTTGTGTTGTTTGTGTGCAATGAATTGTAGATGGAAAGCGTCCCGCATTTAATAACCTGGCACGTGTATGCAGCTTTCAGTATAATATTCAGCTTGGTCTTTGACCTGGTGTTCATCTTAAGCTTCCGCGGAATTACCATTATCTTCTTAGTCCTTACAATCTCCCTCAACGCGTACACCATCAAGGCTGTGAACATCCAGAGAGAGAGATTGAAATGGAAGAATGTTTTGGAACTCTCAGTTCATTTAACGGAAGAGAATTTATAATAATTATTTAATTTGATGTGCACATCCCTAATCAGTATTATTTATTGTACAATAGCAGCCTAAATTAGTCAAGCTTAATTGTTCCAAAACAAATACAAACTTTGTCGCAATTCGCGATCCGTAGATATTAATTGTCCGTTAAGCGTCTTTTATATAAGAGTCTCTGCGTATATGGATTTTATCAATTTTATATTTTATGTATTATTTTTGGAAGACATTATTATCGTAAATGTTCGCACGCCAAAAGTTAGTTCATAAGTTAGTACATAAGTTAGTACATATAAGTACATATATTTAGCTAGCTATATAGTACTGAATATTTTAATACATTTTTGATCTCATTTACAAAAACGTATTTTAATAAAACTCAGCAACAATTACATACAAGAGTTTTAAAATTCAATGGTATTTATTACTCCAGTAGATATTACATGTGTCATTAGATTTAACATTCACGTTAATTTTGAGAACAAGATTAATAGTAATTATTTAATTTCAAGTTAGTATATAAACTGTAAATTGTAAAGGCAGGGACAATGTAAATTACACACAAAATTGCATGTTCTGTTGTATCGTATACATTGTACATTCATACACATAGCTTCACTGAAAGGTTCGAGGTAATTATCCGTTTTGCTAACTTATGTCCGTCATGCTATTAATTAATTCATTGAAACGCGAACGAATATTCAAGAGAGAAGCGACAGTATTATATGTAGATAATATAGAATAATTTGAAGGGGAATTAAAGTTTGTCCCCACAATTTGAGTGTAAATAAATACCTCTAGGTCTTGAGTCTTCACACAAGCATTGCATTCTGTTTGGGGTTTAGATATAATTATGTCAAATATTTCCTATAATGACATAAGGAATTAATACTAACAATGCAAGTGTGTTCTACTGACAGATTTCAGTATAATGCTGTGTGGATATCTGATGAGCGTCAACTATAAATACAGGAACATAAACTTTTCCCTACACATATGAATAGCATGTCAAAAAAGTGACAAGTTGCAATGTTGAATGCAGAGAGCTGACGTTTTGTAATGTGAACTTCGTTTAAAAAAAAGGAAATGCAATGCTCACGACTTTTTCGCTGAGTGAGTGAGTCACACCGCACTCCCAGGACTAAACGTACAAATAACATGAGGGAAGAGAAAAACTTGGGAATGACAAAATCCCCCAGCATGGAAGAACCTTTTGAGGATCCAATGTATTCCTAACGGGCCTCCTCCCTGACCTTCGGTCCATAAATCCACTCTCAAAATCAACATGCCTTTTAAATTAGACTATTTGTACACACACGTCGGCTGTACTTTTTATCCGTGGAGATAAGAACGTTTGGTTTCCAATGGGAAAAGTTCATAACAAACCAAAACGACTCTGACTCAGAGTCTCTCCGACCGTCCCAGTCCCAGAAGTTACTGCTTTGCAATACTCTGAGTGAGGGGAGATAATAGCTCGTATAAAACTCCTTGCATGGATATTCCCTTGGCAAATCAATTGAAGCACTCTTTACAAGGTTTTACTATTCTGAAGTAACATTAAAGAATATTTTACGAAGCTGTAAAAAATTTCTTCTTTAAATATATAACTTATTGTTATTATTTAATTGCAGCTTTCAGAGACAGAAATTTAATTGAAGAAGGGTTTCTCACATCATGTCACAGCCTTCCCTTAATCAGTGGCAAGGCTGTTTAGCCGGTGTATTGGTAGGGGACTGTTTCGGGTTCCCATATGAGGACCTTCCAAGGAAGAAAACATTCCCGAATACCATTGAATTTATTCAAGATGATTTGGAGAAGATTAAGATCGGCGAGATGATTCCTTATGATAGAGGGATCAAGAAGCCGGGAAACCCTTCCAGTCCTGATGGAAAACCCTTGCCGTCCTGGATGTCGAGCAGTGGATCATCATCAGGAGGAGCAAGCAGTAGGTTTTTCTTTCTGTGTCAAAATTTTATGAGAATGTAAAAAGTATGTAAGTACATATATATAATTGTTTTGCTATTATGGCTTTATGTTTATTTTTATTCATTCGAATTCCTAGATTCTGGCTTGAGACAATACACTGATGACACTTCAATGACAATTACCTTCGCAAAATTCCTGATCGATTCCAATAACTCCTTGGATTATGTCAACTTGGCCAGAAGGTATTTATTTATGGAAATATCTACTAGCAAAAAATGTAGGCTGAGATTCGTTGTGTAAATCTGTGACAAGATTTTTTTTGGGACGTCCGCTGATCATTTTTATACTCTCGTAAAAATATTTATATTGAATAAAATTTTAATTTACAGATTCAGTGCAGAGTATGAATTGGACAAGCCTAAAATGAGGGGTTATGGACCAGGTGTCAAAAGACTATTGACCAAATTTCAAGAGGTCAATTTTAAGGATGTGTTCCAATACGCTCTGGAAACATTCGATGGTCAAGGCTCTCTTGGGAACGGATGTGGGATGAGGATTTCTCCTGTTGCTTTGTATACAATCAATGACCCAACTCTTGAAAGACTGGTTGACATTACAATAGATTCTTGTCTCCTTACACATACTCATCCTCAAGGGATTTTCGGGGGGATCTTCCAAGCCCTAGCAGTCCGGCAGGCTTTACTTTTTGGAGGGAGAAGGAAAGAGAAACCTTCAGCGATTGAATTTCTGAACACTTTTGAAACTGAATTTAAGTCTATTCTTACAAATGGAGCTACTTCTAGAAGAACAGCGACGTATCGAACTGGTTATCAAATTTACCAGGACAAGATAAATGTGATACGGAGATTTCTGGAAGGAGGACCGTCCTCATGGGATTTGAAGAAAGTTATTGACGAGCTTGGAAATGAAGTTTTGTCTCCCAAGTCCATTCCCACAGCATTGTTTTGCTTCCTGGCATCCTTTCAGGAAATTGATTTCATCAATGTGAGTAATTATTATTTCGTGGGCTGTGACAACTGTAATTATTGATAATTAGTAATGTTACAATTTTTTTTAAATTTATTTTTTATTTTTTTAGACCGATAACCACTTCCAGAGAGCAATTACTCTTGCATTCACACTAGGGGGCGACACCGACACCATCGGAGGAATGACCGGGGCTATTTGTGGAGCTTACGTGGGCTTGGACGGTTTCCCTCAGAAGTTTGTAGCAAGTTGTGAGGCCTCCGGAAAAATTTTGAATGTGGCGGAGAAATTATACGGAAAATGTAGTAATTCAGCAAAGCCCTCACAGTCACAGCCCCAATCACAATCAGTTATTCCCAGCTTAAGCAATGAAGATCATTGGCCCGCACTGAAGTGACACAAATATTGTAGGTCACTATTCTTATTATAAATTTCTTTGAGCCAAAAAAATATGCTTAGTCTCTATATACTGTGTATACAGTTCCGACAAAAATTATTTAATTATATTTTTTGATAATAGATTGAACATTAGGCCTGTATTTAATAGTAGTGGTTTTTCTGTTGAAAATCCTGGGAATGAGTTACATCCCGGGTAACCTTCAATTTTTTTATTGGCATATAATAATTACAAATTATATACAAAATAGCTATGTGACAAAAAGTGTTATAACTGTGTACCGTATGCAACCAGCAGAATGCAATATATGTAAGTACGTGACGTGAAATTATTGCATGATTGGCGATTAACAATTAACTTGCGTCAGTAATTTACATTATCTGTGATAATTACATAGCTTAAAAAAGAGGGTCTCACTAAAACGCTGAACTACTGAACTTCTGAACTCCCCTTACTACTGAACCACTGACTTTCACCCGACAACACCGAACTACTGACTTTCACCCGACAACACCGAACTACTGACCTCCCCAAAAACATTGACCAGAACTGACCTACTGACCTCCTCCAAGACTGCTAAATTTACGGCGTAACCCTGACCTGATGAACTCCCCTACCGTGATAGGTTCTAATGCCAATAAATTTGAGAACTGAAAACAAGTTGCTGTCTGCTGATTGTCTATAAACTTCTGTTTTCTCCACAAAACGTCCCAACTATTCCACAATGCGGCCGCTGCTTTAAACCCACGCGTGTGTTCTTTAGACGAACTCAAGAGATAGCGCATGCATTAATGTGGTGGGAATCCTTGTACGATTCATGCTTACCTGGTCGAAGAAAGGTAGACTTTAAGTAGAAACCGAAGTAAAACCATAAAAAATGTTTGAAATTCCGCGCCAATAAGTCACGCAAAATCTTTATTAATAGGTCCAATAAATTATATTTACATTAAGTAAAAAATGTTTGCCAAACAAGCAAAAATTTCTACTTAAGAAACCAATAAAATCACTAAGAACTATATACTCATTAAAACTCACAGAACTGTAGTTATTTAACAATGCAAATGCCAAATAAATATTGCTCGCCCAATTTGTGCCTATACGTGTTCTAAAATTTTGAAGTGTATTTTGTTTGTTACTCACGTAACTTAAAATGGTGTAGACCAGTTGTTAAAGTTATTGACACGTAATAACATGTATACAATGAAACCATTGAAATATATTAAATGAGTATATCTAACATTAAATCTTCTACTCCTTCACTAAAGTGAGCTAAAGCTAGATGTCGACTGTAAGCATCTTTCATAATGTAAGAAACCTGCATTCGGTGCAATGGCAGTGTCGCCGATTTAGGCAGGTCAAACACGTTGTTTTGAGTTTATTCAATTCATTAAGCGTTTTTGAAAGCTTTGTCATCTCCCATGTTTCTTGGCCTTAAAATCGTCTTTTTCTTTCACCAAAGCATCTCAAACGTGCAAGTCGTCTCCCTCTGTCTAATTCAAGTATGAGAGCAAGGAGGTGTTTTTCCTTACAGGAATTTCGTCTTTTTTTGCTACCTACTCTTTCTACTGATTTATACTCATTTTATCTTCGCTCAACGAAAACGAATCGTACCAATAATTGCTCAATTAAAACTCTGCAGGGTTGTTTTTGAGATCAGAATTTCACTTTGATCAACTTGCAATTAATTTGAAGACACTGAGTTGTCAACACGATTATACAATTATTGCGCATTTAAATTAAGATACCCATGTTGTTTATTTCTCTTAGCCAGCTCAAGCTACGTCGTGCTTAACCTATCTATTCGACATGAACTTCAAATTCAATTCAAACTTCCGTTCATAACAGGGTTCTCTGATTCAAACTGGATGGTTGGCACGGATAGATGGTCAAAGCAAGCTTGTTAGTTTGTTTTTTACCTTCACAATAATCAAATTCTCTGAATGCAATAAGAATAACCAGAATTATGGATCATTGTTCAAACTTAGATAAATATTATATGTATAAATATTGGTATTCAACTTTGACGGTTGGTTTGTAGAGCAAATTTACGCGTTTGCCTTCTAGAAGATTTCAAATTAAGTGTAAAATCACGTGGTGCAGTTCCATGGTATTTAACTTGAAAATGTCAACATTGATCACAACTTGATCCAGTTGTGAAGTTACCTTTCTTACTTCCATTTGCAAGAATCCTAACTACTTACTTGAAACGTGAACATCTTGTTCCAGTTGATCCAGAGCTTGCTTCAGTTTGTCTGGTTTATATTCTAGTGCGTATATTCTTGAAATTTCACAACCAGCAAGTCCCACGCCATGGCTTACAACTGCTACAATATCTGTGAAACCAACAATAAAAACAAGTCGTTCCTGTCTTCCAAATGTGACTTTAGGACAGATCTGGAAGAGTTCTCTGTATTCGTCTTAACATTCCGTTTCCTTTTGGGGAGGATTTTTCGTCGCCATCAATTCCCTTTTCTTGACAAAGTTTTATTTTACCACCGCTTTAGTGAGTATGTCGGGTAGTTGGCTAACATCCGGTAGATACTCCAATGTCACTTGATCGGTATCTACGTGTCTGATGTAGTGGTGCCGAATTTCAATAAGTTTTGATTTGTCGTGAAATTCCGGGTTTTTGGTCAACTTGATGGAGCTTTGGGAATCTGCTTTCAATGAGATTGTGTTAAACAACAGTCAAATTTATCGTATAGTGTATAGTATCGTATCAGTATAGTGTATAGTCTTGACAGATACGCCACTTCCTTCCCTCCCTGAGCAAGTTCAATGTATTTGATTTATGTTGAGGATAGACCAATACATGTTTGCATCTTCCTCAGCCAGACAATGTGGCTTCATTGAAAGTCGGCAAGTTCTCCCCTGTTGTTGACTTACGAGTTGGAATATCGCTGCCATAGTCTGCATCTACATACCCAACAATTGTGTTCTCCTGTGCTGAGGTGTACATGAGGTCAAGATGTTTTGAACCTTGCAGGTACCTTGGGATTACCTCCGCCGATTCCCAGAGATATTTTTCATATTCGGCAAAGACCCGTGCCAGGTACTGGACAAGACAGGCAATATCCGGTCTAGTGAAACTTGCTGTACATATCAAGGCTCCAATCAATTCTTGGAATTCAAATCTTGTGTTTGCTGCGTGAAGTTGCAATCCTAAGTTGCAAGGAATATCTAGAGTTTTACATCCTGACATTTCGAATCTCCGTAGAAGTTCTTCAATGTATGTTTGCCGGTGTATGAAGATTCCGTGTTTATTAATATTTCCTAATTATGTCCACACAGGAATTTTTAAAATGGCTGTACTGTTAAGCTAAAACTTTCTTGGAGTTGTTCTAAAATTTTGGCAAGTTCAGATTGGTGTTTTCCCATTATAATCCCATCATCTACGTAAACTGTGAAATAAACTGGAGTACTTCCGGTTACCTTCTGATACAGGCATGGGTCAGTATCAAGTGGATGGAAGTCCATTGATGCTAGCTAGGATTTCAAGTTATGAAACCAATTTCTTGGAGCTTACATCAAGCCGTACATGCGATTTTGGAGTTTACAAACTCCGTTTCCACCAACTCCAAATCCCTGAGGATGTTCAATGTATATCTCTTCCAGCTTGCTGTTAGGAAGGCAGTTCACACATCAAATTTTCAAATGTTTATTTTCTAGGATGCTGCAATTGATAACATTACTCTTACTGTTTCATAGCGACATAGTGGAGCAAGTGTTTGCTGATAATCAATACCTTCAACTTGATTAAAGCCTTGTACTAATTTAAGGGCTTTGCATATTACAAATCATTCACGTGTTGTCTTGACCTTGAATACCCAGTGATTCTTCTATACCCTCTCATGTGGAATCCTTTTCACTAAACTCCACGTACGGTTTCGCTCCATTTTGGACTTTTGTAGACGTTTTCAGTGAGCTTTTCTGTAGACTGTTTGGAGATTGCTGCGGTGTCAATCGTCTTAGTGGAATTAACGAATGTATCACCGTTGAAGCTGCACTAGTGGGTTCTGCTGTCAATGTGATAACTTCTAACTTGCACAGAGAAAATAAAACGTACGAGTTTTCAAACCACTGTCACTCTGTAATCACAGAACTAAAGTACAAATTTTGTTTGCACAAACCTAGTTACAAGTAAAGTCACGTCTTGATCTGCTATCCTTTTACAGGATTATTCAAGTACACTTTCAGTTCTGATGGCACAAAACAAACTTCAATTCTGTACTGAGGAAATTATTTGCTCATTTGCGTACTTGCACTTACAAGTCTTTTACAGAGCTTGCATTTACTGCTTCGTGCTAGGTAATGTGTAAAAGTAAAATATGATATTTACTTCACTACGAGTTCGTTCCTTTAACAGTTTATTCAGAATTAGTTCATTCAATTAAAAGTATATATTTATACCAGGGTCAGGAATCTGTTTACAAATGATTGTTAAAGCTACATAAAAACAATTGATCAAACATGGAGAAGTGTAACAGGAATTTGTGCAAGAGTCATGATGTGACAAAAGTGCTATAGTTTCAAGATACTATACGTCCACAGAAAGAGAGCAAAAGAGAGAGGCTCCTGGACTCTGTATTTTATGACCCTGTCAGAAATTCCCATAAATGCGGGATGGACAAATACAAATGTCGCTGCAGCTTGAGTTTAAAAGCTTAACCTATGCAGAGAGTTGGTTGCGAGAAGTGTTCCAGCTTACGCTGCATTTTCTCCATCTTCATTTGCGAATCTAGTTACTCTATATAAACATGACACAAATACTTTCAAAGTTCATTAGACAATATACATGTGTGCATATATCATTTTATAACTTGAACTCCACTAAAATGCTTAATCGATGCCATTATAAAATAGCAGTTCTAACGATAACTAACAGTTCTAACAACTATAACAACAACTTCACCCATTCTAACAATAACAAACCTAGAGACGCTGCAAAGGGAATTATGCAATTTAGGGAATTTATGTAAATACACACAGCTTAGCTGAATTTCTGAACCACATTATTACATTCCTCTATCTCTCGGGTTTGTTTCCAGACGTTCCGTTTGGGCTTAACGGAGCTGCCGCTTTGTGGAGTCGTAATAACTTCTAAAATTTACAGAGAATTTGATGACAACTTACTGGTAGTTCAGTGTTTTATGGTAGTTCAGTGTTTCATACTAGTTCAGTAGTTTAGTGTTTTATGGTAGTTCAGTAGTTCATTGTTTTATGGTAGATCAGTAGTTCAGCGTTTTAGTGAGACCCTAAAAAAGATAAATAATTCGTGTAAGAACATCGCAAGTCCAAATAAAATGCTATATTATTGTTAAATTCTTTATTGTAAAATTATTTATTAACCATTGCTTCTGTAAGAAGTATCTCTTTACAAGATTTAAGCTGTTTTAAGAATTCATTAAATTAAATACCGCATTTCACAACATTACAAATGCTCCTTTCAGGACGTCTCCACAAAGGTATCCACTCTGTAATGGCCAACAGTGCTCATCCAATTGATATAACTAATAATGACTGATTTTTAAATCAGAAGATATTTATGTGAAATAATATTTTATTATAAAGTGTCCCGCACATTCATATCTACAAAAGTAGATTCCCTTGCTGTAAGGTGGGAAAAACAGCTGGACGTTAGTTCGTTGCGTCCCCCTCAACCTAATAAACATCAGCTAAGCCACTGACAATGAGAGCCCGGTGTATCATCGATACTTTATTTTGTAAACGACACTTCGCCACAGGAGATGACGAATGCTCCTTGTAGTCGTCATCAAGGCCAGAACGAAAAGGAATAATTGTTATATTATTATTCATCATGTGCCAGATTTATTCCAACTGCTTGAATATTCCCGTAGGTTTAATGAGTATTTATTTTAAAAAATCTACATTCCAAAAATTTAGGAACTCAGAGTTATTTCCACAGTTGAGAGTTGAAGTTCGTCATCATGGGTGAAGTAGATCTGAACCAATTTAAAGGATGCATGATCGGATTGCTTGTTGGAGACTGTTTAGGATTCCCGTACGAAAATGAATCCAGTTCCTATATCCCATTGAATTTAATTCGAAAGGATTTGAAAGGAATTAAGGACGGATCTCTGGAGTCACGTAAGTTATTAACAAAATTTTTAAAGCATAAATGTAAGGGATGAGCGAGTATTGCCGATTGGTGATTATTGATCGTGGTAATTTTAATTTTGGATTATTTTGCATATTGGTTGGATTTAAGCAAGGTGGGCATATTGTAAATTTTGTAAATAAATAGGCTGCTTAACGGACACTGGAAGGAAACAATATACGGATGATACATCCATGAGCATTTGTGTCTCAAAATTTTTATTGGAGTCACCATCAGGGAATTTGGACTATCGGGATTTAGCACAGAGGTATAAACAGGGTTGCTGATTTTTTTGATTTTTTTGAAAAAAATCAAAATAATCGGATTTTTTTGATTTAAATCGGATTTTTTTTGATTTAAATCAATATTTTCTGATTTAAATTCAAAATTTTATTGTACAATAGAATTACCGTACAAATTTTTGGATTTTAATTTTCCTAATAATATTGTACACTGTTGGTACTAATAATACTTGAACAATTCAGAAAATATATTGAGAGAAAATTACAAAAGTAAGTTAACTACCTAATGAAATAAAAAGCTGGTTAAAGGCCAGTTCCAAATATCAACAGAATTGTTTGTAAATTGTACCAATTTCGAATTCAGTTTTGTATTTGAAGCCAAACGCTGTATAGGACAAATACCAGCTCTCATTTGGATTTTTATTGATATATACACTATATACACATTTCATAAAATGTGCATCTCAGTTGTGTTTCGGGAAGGGATGGTAGAGTATGTTGGGCAGAAAAATTATTTGTAAATTGGGAATATTCCATTTAAAATGTGAATATCTCTCCGTACAACATTTAAATTATGTATAAAATTTATAAAGTATAGAGTATAACATTTAAAAAATGCAAAATTCATAGTCAAATCTTGTCACTTGAAATGGTACTCTTTTAGAAAGATTGGATGTTGGGACGCTTTTGTAGATACTGAGTTTCTGTTAGGGACGAGACAATTTTGGGACATAAATATTGTCCCGTGTTATTCTGGGACGAGATCGGGATACTTATTTTTGTCCCTGGATTTTGAAACGAGACGGAATCTTTTGAGACATAACAATTGTCCCCAGCAGAGGCTCTATTAATATACAATATTTCAAAACTCACTCACATCTAAATTTTATGGCACTGTGACAGCATGACAGATAATCAATATGGTTGCGTACGCAAATTATCCTGAAAATTATCAAAATCCAAAATGGTCTCATGACCAAAATTCGTAAAAACACAAAAATGCACGTTTTACAACGTTTCGAGGCGTACAATTACATTTTACCTAACCGCAAAAGTCGAATAGTCAATATTGATTTAAATCAGTGATTTATTTGAAAAAAATCAAGTGATTTAAATCTTGATTTAAATCACGATTTAAATCAACGTGATTTAAATCAAGCCACCCTGGGTATAAATCATATTATATAACTATGAATTAAAATGTAGATGTACGAGTGAATTTAACTTGAACGTAATTAATAGTGGAATAATTGTTAGTTACTTATTTATGTAGGGAGCGTTTTGGACAAAGTTTGATTTTTTAGGTAAATCAATCTAAAGGCGTGACTCTTATCCCTGTAATGCATTTCGAGGATCCTTTCTAGGATTTTATGAGAATTTTTTTGGACGTGCTGGTGGAAATGAAAGTTTGAAAGAAATTATAGTTTCCAAAATGTTTTTTTACTGTCCAGCCAAGAATCCGTAGGAAAATTCCTTTCTCTGTTGATTACTGCTGTTATTGGAGAATTGCTAGTCAGAACTAATATCAGAATTTATTTACCGTAGAAAACTTGATTTTTGATCAAATAAAGTACAGTCGGGATGGGGAATAGTGCTGGCAAGTGCGATATGTCGAGACGATATTATCGTTAATTTCGCCAATTGTTTACCCATAGTAATGTCGAGAATTATCGACTTTCCAAACGAGAATATGGGTTTATCAGCACCAATTGCTTGGTTAGGTTAAAAATGGAAAGCACTTATTGATAACACCACTCGCAATTTTTATACTTTTACATAGATGCGAACTCCTTTAACGATTACCTAACCCTAAAGCTGCCAGATCCCGAAAAACAAAAGAGCAGACCCTGTGATTTTATTTTAAGATTTATTCAGGTGTGTAAAAAACCGTGGAATATTTTAAAGAAATTTGTTATTTTCGATAATGCTTGTTAAATCGCTTCTAAATATTCCACGGTTTTTTACATTCCCGAATAACGTGTATACTGAAACATGTAATGTAAAAAAACCACGGAATACACTTCTGTCTTGTATTTTATGCATCAGGCAACATCCGCATGAAGCCTTTAATACATTCGGAGGCTACTTATAACACGCTCTTCCTTCGCCACCCAATCTTAAAATTCTCTCTGATCTTTACTGTGGAAATCTTCTTAATTTCGCGCATATACGTTTTTATAAAAATAATTGTCGATATATCGGATATCGCCGATAATCGCCAAACTCAAAAATCCCAAGACCGATATTCTCGATATCGAAAAAGTGGCGATATTTACCAGCACTAATGGGGAACCGGATTTGGCCACTTGGCCGTAGAAGATCTCTATGAGTAATTAAATCAGTAAAGAAATAACAATGCTAAAGCTGCTGGGACGTTATTTACGTTTATGGGGATTCGTGAGCTTTAATATTATATGGGAATTATTTGCTGTTATATTAAAAAAATTCGATAACTATTTAATAATTTGTGTAGATTCTACAACTTCTACAATAACGAGCCATTATGGAGATCCTACGGTTCGCACGTTCATACAGTGTTCCAAAAACTAAAGGCTACAAATTTTACGGATGCATTCCAACCAGCGTCGGATCAATTCAATGGTCAAGGCTCCCTTGGGAATGGGAGTGGTATGCGTGTGGCACCTATAGCATTGTTTACTATTGGTGATCCTGACCCTACGCAGCTCGTTGACATCACTATAAATGTGTCCCGAATCACACATACCCATCCTGAAGGAGTTGTGGGAGGAATTTTTCAAGCTCTGGCGGTAAGACAGGGATTGCTTTTTGGGTCACGCAAATCTTCTGGATCAAGTTCTTTGGAGATTCTGGATTCTTTTGAAAAAGAATTTTTGTCGGTGGTAAAAGGGTTGAAATTCCCTGGTTTGGAAAATGGCTGGAAGGTGTACGCTGACAAGATTAAGACAATTCGTAAGTTCATCGAAGGTGGAGTGGGAACTTGGACTTTGGCCGATGTGAGGAGTGAGTTAGGAGTCAAGGTCACGTCAGCCGAGTCCATACCTACGGGTTTGTTCTGTTTCCTTGCAGCTTTTGAAAACGTCCTGAATTCTGAGGTTTGCTTTATTTTTTGTAATAATTCTTGAAGCGTAGAATTTTTAGCGACAGCTTTTCTGATATTACAAACTATAGCTCCTCACGGGTCGAGTAGTTATCCATACCGTACTCGTACTTGGAACCGTACTCGAATTGTCGGCCCGAATTCCCCCTTGACCTGGACTTGTGTCTTCAAGTACGAGTAAAAAATCCTGTACTCGGAGTACGGTATTATATTTCTTAATTTTTTACCGAACTTGGACCGTACTTTCGAGTATAAAACGTTTATACCGACCGACCCGTACTTGAACTCGTACTCGAACCGTACTCGAGTATCAAGTACACAGATTTTTTTTTTTAGACGTTTTGTTAAAGAGAGATTGACATAGAAAACAATTAGTAGATTCAAATAACAAGAATTTGTAACTGCAACTTACAAACAGCGTTTGCAATGAAAATTTTCTCCGACGAGATTAAAATACCGATGAACCAGGGTTGGCAAAAAACCGGCTTTTATCTATAAAGGCCAAGCCAGTGGCATGAAATGGTAACAACCGGTTTTGATTGGACAGTGAACTTATTTGGATAGTATTAATTATAGCCATTTTATACCAAACTATACAACAGGTCCGGGCCGGTTAGAACCGGATTTTAACCAATAATAACCAGGCCATTTCTGACCACTTGGCAACCCTGTGTTCATGCATGCGTAATATTAGCCAAGCCGGTGGTACGTTTAAGTTAAAACCGGTTTTTATTGGACAGTGGATTTATTTGGATAATATTAATGACGACCATTTTATACCAACCCAAGCAATTGGACCAAGCCGGTAAGAACCGGATTTTAACCAATAACGGCCAGGCCATTTCTTGCCACTTGCCAACCCTGTCCATTACATTTTACGGCGATAGGTAAATACAAATAGTAACTACAGTAGTACTCAATTCGGAGATGTAACAATAACTTATGCTGTAGGTGTAACGTTTCATGATATTCGTAGTAATTTTGAATTTAACCGCTTTTCCTTTCTGCTTCGGAATAACAACTTTTTTGTAATCAGAAAATATGGATGTGAACTTTGTGCTGGAGAAAATTACTCGAGTATCAAATGCAAATCCAAGTACGGGTTCAAGTACTTTTAAATTAGTACCCGAACTCGTACTCGTGCTTTGATTCAAGTACTTTGAACGTACTCGTACTCGCTCTGATACTCGTTAGAAATATACTCAAGTTCGAGTACGAAAACGGATACTCGACCGACGAGTACAAGTACCAATATAAGTTGATACCGTACTCGACCCGTACTCGTACTCGAACTCGAAACTCGAGTATCTACTCGTACTCGTGAGGAGCTATATTACAAACTCGGGCGACGTGAATGCATTTGTCCGTTTTTTTTCTAATTGAAATGGAGATGTCCTTTTACGTTTCGAATAGGCAGAGTGGATTAGGTTAAGGTTAGTGAATGCTTTTAAGTTAAAAATACGGAGAGCAATTTCACGTCGAATAGGAGAAGCCATAGGGCTGCAATAATCATAAACTTGATTTTGCTTATACGACTGTGGTGGTTTCAGTGTGAGGTAATTCACTAACAAAGGAGAATGCTTTACGTTTTGTATTATGTTTGTCTTATTGTATTCACAGACAGATAACCATTTCGAAAGAACTATTGAACTGGCTTTTGCTCTTGGTGGAGACACAGACACCGTTGGTGCAATGGCAGGTTCTATTTGTGGCGCTTATGTGGGGTATGAAGAAATCAACGTGAATTTTGCTACTAATTGTGAAGATTTCGAAGGAATCTTGGGGTTAGCGGTAGAACTTCATAAAATGGTGCTACAAAAAAGTTGAAAAATCTGTCGTGCAGTGTGACATCTTACCGTTCGATGGAAGAGATAATTTAATGTAAACGCACAATTTTCTGAGGTCACACAGATGACCCAATCTTCTTCAAATTTAATAGGTTTCTTACTTTTAACCTCGTCTACCCCTACAAACAGTTTGAATTGCCTGATGCCACAGGTTTGGTAGTTTTGACCCGGAAACACAACCGTAACACTCTTAATAGTGTCTTACTGTTTCGCTACGAAATGTTCCCATTTTAGAAATTGTTCTCGTAGTTTAGAAACATTTGTACAATATTTGTTGTATTGCTATCAGTTAAAGCCCCATTAATTAAATACACCTGCAGTATTACTTGTAGTTACATAAATCCGTCAAGCAGAAACCTAAAAGTAACTACCTGCATAGATTTGGCTGAATTGCGATTCAGTTAAATCAGTGGGTACGTCAATATTAAAAATAATTTAAACTCACTGTTATATTATCATGGGGAAGGTTTATAGTTCAGCAGATTTTGTTTTCCTTTCCACTTCGCTTTATATTTTTCCCCAAAATTTTAATGGCAGAATTATTTCGTGCATTTACAATTGGGTCATCGTGCACTAATAAGAGGGCAACCGGGTAATAATTTTTACGGGATTTTCTTTACTGCGTGTATGCGTATCTATCCCGAAATTTTAAATAAAAATCATGAGAAGTGCAATAAATATATCATGTGTTGATAAATTGTTTTAAGTACGTTAGCATAAACGTGGTGTATTTTTATTTCAATATATACAACGATGTACGACCGTTCATCTTCATTTTAATTTATTTCGGGTGGGTTATACATACTTGCAATAAAGTTAAATCGTTGGATTAACTACTAATGCTGTAAGAACTTATCCTCTCAGCAACTTCGCTTTCATATGGTTCACCGGTTTTTGATTGGTACACTGCATTAACATCCCTCCTAGAAAATAACCTGTCCATTTCAGGTGTCCAAACAAGAAGTTCCTCTTTCAATTTTCATTTCTTTCTCAAGTTAAGCAGTCCTTCTTAAACTATGTCTCATTGTTTATCCTTTTTTTCGATCTCTAGGCGGATCCATAATTTTTCTGTAGACACTCACAAAATGATTTTTGCATTTGATCTACATATGGATATTGAAAAATCCTATTTTATTCAAACTATCAACATTTTGTTGAATTTATGCATAAATTCATGTATGTTTCGATTAATAAAATAATCACTTGTTGATTTATTTCCTCTCCATGTCGTGTTCCACACGTAAATTCAATTCTAGATGTATTAAATCTGAAAGGAAAAATACGGGGAAGAATACAAGCAATAACATGCCAACTGAATCTGACTTCAACTTACATAATTTAAGTTCGAACTTCGCCATACAACCGTACAGGAATGATATGCACAATAAAAAAATTTCCATTTGCAGGCCTGAGGTATTTTTTCATAAAGTTAAGTACTTTTACTGACTTTCAATTTCACTCTACTCTGGGAGGAAATCATTGGATATGACTCTACTGCCATCCATTTATTTGCAGCCTTTTTTACCATCATTTGTGACCCAGGTCAACCATTCTGACCTTGTATTGAAATACTTATTCACGTACTTCTGTACAGAAGAATTGGAAGTAAGCTACGCGGGGTTGTAATAATTATTATCTATTAGAGAGCATTGCAATTCTAACAGTAAACAATGAGTGCTTATCTGACCTTAAAACAGTCATGTAGAAATAATTGTGCATACAACTATGTATGTATACCTGGAGTTATGTATTCCCTAACGCATAAAAGACTAGCGGCAATGTCACCCTAATTATTAATTACTCTGTGCTGATAATAAGGATTGAATCAGCAAGGGCATGTCCATAGTCAACACATTTAAAAACGCAAGTTGCATGAGTCTTATTTATAGATAATATTTTGAAGTTTATCAGTTGCTCATGTTCATGTATAAATCTCATTTACTACAATGTGGGTAGCCCTTGAGGTTCTATTTTCTGATGGAACGAGTATACAAATTTTTTCTTCATCCCACCCGCCGATCCGAATACCAGCAAATAGATGATGAGGATGCTAACAACAATCTCAGTAAGTCTGGGGTTGAGAAGAATTTTGTCCCCAAAAGATTTCCACAATATTTGGCCACCTTCATAGGTAGAACTTTGACTTGCTTATTTTTACATTTAAAAATCGGAGAATCCCGTGTACTTGTATATCTATATTTAGTGGAGATTATGAAATTCCCAGATTTAATTGTTGCATATTGATACCTCTGTATTTTTCAGCCACAATAGGAACTTTCAGCCATGGGAACTCCCTGGGGTGGTCCGCACCAGCCTTACCCAATATAGAGAAAAATGGAGATTTTGAGAATTTTAAATCGAATTCTGACATTGCCACTTGGATAGGTGCTATTACCCTTGTAAGTTAAAATTTACAAATTATACTTATACATACATAGAATTTTGACAATAAAATCGTAGTTCATATATGAAATTTCATTATTCCCTCTCACAGGATAATATAAGATTTTAAGTAATGCAGATATTTTTTTTAGCTTGGATGCTTCTTTTCGGGATTTTTTGTCGGAATTGTAGTTCAGCGTATTGGAAGAAAATGGACGTTGTTAGCCAATGGTCCTATTTTTATTGTGGGTTGGTTGTGCATAGCATTTGCTCCAGAAGTTGAGTGGATTCTAGCTGGAAGATTCATAACGGGATTTTGTGGAGCCGGAACCACTCTCACAGTCCTCATTTATGTTAGCGAGATATCCGAAGCTAACATTCGGGGAACGTTGTGTAACGCAATCGGATTAGCAGCTGGCATTGGAACATTAACCACGTAAAATAAATAATTTCTCCTAATTGTCACACAATATGTTACGAAATAATGTTCGTTTAATTATATAAGTGCAGTGCTCACATATTATCCTGTTCCTGAAAACTCCAAGTGGGATAACTCATTTGAGTAATAAAATATTTCTATATGTTTTTAATTTAATTCAACAGGACAGCACTCGGGAGTTACATTCCCTGGAACACTCTGAGCTTCATCAATGCATTCATACCAGTAATTTTTACAATTGGAGTGATATTTATCCCCGAATCTCCACAGTTTTTGCTGGCGCAAGGGAAAGTTAACCAAGCAATAACCTCACTTAAATGGCTCCGTGGGGCTACTTCCTACGAAGAGATAAGAGATGAATTTAATTCCGTAAGCTTACATTTCTTCAGCAATAAATTATGTTTTGGAATATATCATTTATTTTTTGAGAATTACGGGCAAAAAATAACGGGGTTTTGTTTTTTTTTTAGATAAAAGCAAGAAAAGAAAAAAAAGATGTGAAATTCTCAGAGTTGATGTGTGCCTCAGTCTTGAAACCCTTTGGAATATGCCTCATGCTTATGTTCTTCCAACAATTTGGAGGAATTAAGGGCGTTATGTTCTATTCTGTCGACGTATTTAAATACGCCGGTACTAACATTGATGCAAACTTATCCGCGATTACTATTGCAGCTGTCCAAGTTTTTTTCCTTTTCCTGAGCACCCTGACAGTTGAAAAATGGGGAAGGAGGAATTCAATAATGTTCTCGGAACTGGGAATGGCCCTAAGTTTGATGGCCCTTGGGGTCTACTTTTACTTGAAAGAAAATGTGGACCAGGCTACTCAGAATTTAGGGTGGCTACCCCTAACCAGCTTAATTGTATATGTGCTCTGTTACAATTTAGGGGTTGGGCCTGTGACATGGACTTTGATGGTAATGATTGTTTGTTGTAACGCAATGCAGCTGGATTGCGCAATACAAAAATATTTTATTCGGAATTTTTTTTTGAATTCCAAGTATTATACATTACTGTTGCTTCTAGGGAGAGCTTTTACATTCAAACGGGAAAGGTATGGAGAGTTAGACGAAAAAAATTGTGTCAAAACAAAGTTTCCTGATAAGTAACCTGAAAGTTGCTCATTTCTAAAATTTGTTGGTTTGCAGGACTTACTTCCTCTATCACCACAGCTTTCTCTTATGGGATGGCATTTTTAATCACAAAACTTTTCATAGATATGCAAGCCGCCTTGACGTCGTATGGATGCTATTGGTTTTTTGCTTCTGTTAGCTTCCTCGGATTTATTTTTTGCTTTGTAGCTTTACCCGAAACAAAAGGGAAAAATTTACTGGAAATTCAACAGATTTTTGCAAAGGACAGACTTCGGGATTAGCAAGCACGGATATTGACTGGGCTCTCACATATTTATACAAAAATTCATATTAAATATTGAAAACTTGTAAGCGCATTTTGTAAAATCATAATTTTGTTCGAATGTATGTACATTATGAATTATGCGAAAGTAAATTAAATTCTGGCGTCCTTGTTTATGTAAAAATATTAGCGGCATGTTCGACTTTTCATATTAAAAACAGCTCCTCAGTTCAAACTTAAAAAAACAAATACCTCAACTAGTATGTAAATGCCCCTCAACGTCTAACCATTTGTTAAAAACCCTGAACTATCCGTCACCCTTCGAAAATAAATCTTATTTTGAGTTTTCAAAATAATTAAGTATTAACTTGGGGGTTTTAAAGGGCACGTGTCAAATTCCAGGATTGCGCAAGGCTACCAGGGAATTTGCTCTCTTTGCATGGTACTCTTGTAAGTTCATTTCAAAAAATACTTACAAACAGCATTAAATTTTAATTTAATATACTTGCACCCGTCAAAAAATTTTAATGGTGATTCTTGCGGATTTAACACGTTTCCAAATGTAAGCATACTGGAAGGAGATTTAATTCCTTGGAAATTAATTATTTATTATTTTCAGTTTATTTGTAGACAACAAAATAACAATGGACTCTCCGTTTAAACTACAAGCCAAATTTCCGGACCTATGCCTGGACCTTCCCTCAACCTTTCCGTTTAGCTTTATCCAGAAATTGCTTCAAGAGCTTAAAGAAACCCGGAAAGATCTTTCTGCAACGAAATCCTTACTTTCAAAAGTGATATTGGGAGCAAAAACAATGGAGACTCTTCAGAACCAGCAGTCTTCGGAGATCTTCCTTCTAAAGGCTGGTTTCCAGTCGAATCTGGAAGAGACGAAAAAACTCCAGAGCATCTCCGAATCCCACTCCCAGCGCCTCAATGCAATAACAGAGTCCGTCAAGAAGTACGAATTCCATCTGAAATCCACAAAATCCCTATTCCAGGAAACACTCAACGATATTGAATCCACAAAAGAGGATCTTAAGGTTAAATCCTGTGTTTTAGAAGACACTCAGGAAGAAGTGACAAAACTGAGGGCAGAGTTAATCGAAACCAATGCAACTCTCCGAAGAACTGCAAATGCTCATGAAAACACTCGAAACCTTCTCCAGGAAAATAGTATCATTTTGTACGAGTCAAAAGAGGAACTGAGTCAGTACAGATCCGAGTTCAAATCTCAATTACAAAAAGCATTGGAGCAAGACAAGCTCTCAAAAACTTGGCGTGATGAGTTCACATCCATGAAGAACGATATCCTGGAAGTTTCCGCATCTTTACAATTATCCAAAATAACTCAGACTAATTCTCGGAAAATGTTACTAGAGCAGTCCGGAAGTTTGAAAGACATGTCATTGGAAGTGACCGACGTGAAATTAAAGCTTGAATCAGCTCTCAAACAGTATAAGCACCAAACATCCGAAATTCAAAATTTGAAGGAAGAAACTGAAATAGAATTGCAAAGGAATTCGGAGATGGTTCAAAATTCTAAAATTGCTGTAGATGATCTTCGCAGAGACCTATTTGATCAGAAAACCCGCCTGAATCGAATCAAATCTGAATTTTCACACCAATGGGGCTCGATCCATTCCCAGTTCCAGAATTCCCACAACCTTTCCGACGAAATCCGGAATTTGAAGGCCGGCGTAGAAAAAATAAACTCGATCATTAGGATCTCGACAGATGAGTTCCTCAAAACCAAGTGGTCATTGACGGACATCGTGACTAATTTAAGAATTGACACGGGGAACCAAATTTACAAAACGGAAAAGGATCTTTTGAATATGAAGGGGAATTGGAGCGTTATGGAAGCAAATCCACTCCCTCGAGGATTTTTGTATACTCAGTATGCTGGGCAGCTTGAGCCGAGACAGTTATGGCCTACTGTAGGTTGGCAGGACGTAACTACAGAATATGCGGGTTTATTTTTCCGGGCTTTGGGAGGAAGTTCCAGGACATTTGGGAAGACTCAGCCCGATGGGATACCCAGAATAGGAACCATCAGTTTTGGACCCAATGAAGTCAAAAATCCTTCCATGGTCGTACATATTCCTCAAGCACAAGGAGCTTCCCAGACTTTAGTAGCAGGTGGAAATGGTCAAGGTTCAAAATTCGGCTATCAGTTCCACGTAGAGGGGTCAGAGGTGAGGCCAAGAAATCAAGCGATCAAAATTTGGAGAAGATGTTGAATTGTTTTGAAAAGATTGTTTATTTACGATTATTGTTTATAATTTAATTTGTTTTTTTCCTTGTGTTTCCAGATTCTGTACTTTTGATTCACCTGACTTTTGTGTACCATTAATTTCTAACCAATTTGTACCGAAATATGCTGGACTTTAAAATGTAGGTAAAATGTGAAGTGTGAACTTTTTAATATTTGACAAATAACTGTTCCCAGTAATTATACATCCTCTGAGGATACTGTTATTTATACAAATAATTTTGTGACAATTATTGTAATGCCTTAAAAACTTATGTACATATGTACTGTAATGCTTTTCTTATCCCCATGACGTAAATATATACTTTTTGATATTATGAAAGCGCAATATTTTGCGTTATTTAGTCAAGCCTGTGAATGATTTTTTGTAAGCAGTTGAGGTTCAATTTTTGTTAAATAAAACAGCAATAATAATGTTATTGTTGCAGCTACAGTGAACAACTGATAAGTTTTGGGGCCAATAAGTTATAGACAATAGTGTTTTGTTATACAGAGGTTTAAGGTTTGGCTAGTCATAGTATATTATTATTAATTTAATTCAAGCTCAAATGGGGATTGTAAGATGAGGATACAACAACGAAATATCCATGCAAAATAGCGTTACAGAAACTGTAACGCTACTTTGAAGACTTGAGGTAACGTGGACTCCACAATTGGGAGCAAAATGCGATTTGCATTCTTTAATGAATGAATCCCAAAATTAGGATGCACATACATATGCACGAATATACGTTTCCAGAAATCTTCCCAAATACAATACTAATTTTCTGAAATAATTCATAGAGCTGTGTATAAATACACAAGCTCTATATGAAGCTTCATCTCCATTATCTGTTTTACCAATATTTAAATGCAAGGTTCAATACAATATATGGTGACTATAATAGATCCCTCAAAGTATCATAACTGCATACACCCATCCATGGATATTATTACTTGTGACTGATTTTGCTGTTCTTGAAGCCTGCTGAAGATCATTTTCCTGTTTGGATATAGATCGTTGTGCCTCTTCACGGACGGTATGGCCTTTGGGATATTGTGGTATTTTATGGGAAAATTAACATTGCGTCATTCGAACATACATACAACTCTCAGGTCACTGGCTTCTACCGTTTACCACAAATACTCCAGTTTGGGTATTTGTGTCCGAAAACTATACAGCCATTCAGACTTCCCTAGCCGTATTTGTTGCAGGAGCAGCAGCTCAGTATAGGTATAGTCTAGCTGGTATAAATATACTATTTTAGTTCCTTCACATTTAACCTTATGCCTGCAATTTACCAGAAAATTTTTCTTTATCAAAGTTTCTCCCGACCTTCATTCTATGCTAATATGTAATCATTGCGCCAACATTTTCCGAAATAACATGTTACTCACTCTGTAACGCCTGTCATTGTCCTGGACTCTCCTGGTCCAGCAAGTTCTATTCCTTAGCTGTCTCAATATTTCTAGGTTTTACAAAAGTATTCCCAACATGTTTTTCACGGGGTAAGTCGGTTTTGTATTTTTTTAAAAATGGTTTTCTAAATTTGTTTTGTGGTGGGGAAATTTGTTATGTATTTTGGGGAAGTCTTGTGAGTGTTCATATTTTGGGACGGTATGTTTTTAGGAACACGACCCTTCTGTCCATCCTGGCGCTGCTCTTTGGTGGTTCGGAGTTGAACCAGGTCCAGACGCAAGTGTGCACGTCTCAACAATGTTCTGTAGCAGGTAGGTGGGGGTGCTGTTGGGCTTTTTCATCCCAAGGACTCTTTTGTTCCTGGCTGGATTTTTGCGCGTAATCAGGGAAACTTGTATTTTTTAAAAAACCCCTTAGAAAAGATTCACTCCAATGGGTTTTACTTAAACATTTATGATTTTTGCAGAATTTTTGCATGCACCTGCTCTTTCAAAACGAATAATGCGCAAAAATAGTTCTCAGAATTATTACAGTTAAATGCAATGCATGCTGTGGAATTTTTATGACATTGCCGGATTGTTAAATATGTTTTTTAACGGTGAGTTGACTGAGAAAGAGGGTTTTTAACTCAGGAATTTTTATAATGAGGAAATAATTTCTAATACAGTGCTTTCCAAAATAATTAATTTAAGCTCAGATTTTGCACCCCTGGTATTTTGCGCCTCGCATTTATTTTTATAATTGTATGGTGACGCATATATTTTAATTTAAAGACAGGGTTGCTTTGCTAAAAAAATCTTGTATCAATTATTTTAGTGAAAGCAATCAAGCAGTCTATGAATTACTGGGTGGACCCTTGTGAAAACTTTTACAAATTCTCTTGCGGACATGACATGGGAGGCAGGGCAGAGTGGAATGAATATTTTCAGCCAGCAAATATTCAGAGGGCTATTAAAAGTATTTTAGCTTTATTGTTATATATTTTTTTTTAAACTATTGAGTGGATAGTAAATAATAAAAATAATTCGTAGTATGCATGGGTGTAATGGGCTTATTGAATAAAATTTTTATTACAACAAAATTCCAGTTCTTATATCCTCCCCGGTCTCTTCCTCGGACGCTCCATCCTTAGCTCGGGCCAAGAAGTTTTATGCAGGCTGTGTGGATACAGGTAATAAAAATGATTACAGTTCTGCACGGAGGGCTATATATATATATATATATATATATATATATATATATATATTATTATAAATATCTACAGGGCATGTATTATGCAAATTTTGGAAATTAAGTCTACAATGCCTATACAGATAGTTTGTGCTTCGTGTGCTAATTCTCAAAATATATTAAACGGAATGTATATCTAGATACCCTGGATACCCGAGGAGTCGCTCCTCTTGTGAGTTTAATCCGTCAAATTGAAGGTTGGCCAATGTTACAACTCAACTCTTTAACATGTCCCCAGTTGGAAAAATATTCCGTGGAGCGACTCGCCTTCAATTTGAAGAGAATCTCTGGTTGGATTGAAGAGTTTGAGTTTTTCCGTGAAGGAGGATTCTTCCGGGTGGCTGTCACTTCAGCAAATGAGGAACCTTCCCAGAGGCTAATTAAGGTCTGTCAGAGATCCTCAATTTATATGCCCTGAGCCTTACTTCAATTCCAAAATTTAAGCTCAGAATTAAAATTATGTATTATTTTTTACTTTATTCTAATTTATAATTCCCAGGTATTCCCACCATCCTTCCCCCTGAAAGATTTGGACCATTTCAAGTGCACAAAATTGGGCTACTGTGAGAAACAAAATGGTTACATAGACTATATGGTCAACGTGGTGAACATCATTACGCGAGGACTCAATCGGAATATAAATCAGGAAGAGTTGCTCGGAGAGGCAAAAGCTATGGCAGCTTTGGAAGGCGAACTTGTCAAAGGTTACTTTGATTCCCTGGAAGATCAGGACGACTTTGTCTACATGACAATTGCAGAGTTCCAGAATTCTTACGAAAGCGGAAAAACATGCAATTGCTCACACTCTGACGTAATTTATTTTTTAAAAGTTTTTGTTTTGTTGAAAATTTGAAGTGATAATTTTAAAACATTTGTTCTTTTGTAGGTCTCCTGGTTATCCGTCCTTCAAGACTATATTGGCGCCGAAGCTAAGCTTACCTCTGAGGAGCGCATCCTGGTCTTCTATCCCAATTACTTCAAGAACCTTGGACGTGCTTTGAACAAGAGCCCGATGGCCACAATTGTTAATTACGGGCAGTGGATGGCCCTCCGACCTTTCTTGACCGAGACCACAGAAGAGCTGAGGAAAATGGTTGGGAAATTTGAGCGTGAAGTCCTCCACAGAAATGATTATATTGATGCAAGGTTTGCATTTTTTTAAAGTTAAATATGCCGTTTACAATGTTGCAAACTTTTTGAAAATTATAATTATTCTTATTTTGAATCCGATTTCAGACACACCACTTGCTCTGATTTGGACTCCTTCTATAACCGTGGCCGTTACTACCCCTTGATGTTCGCTGTTGGGTTTGCTTATGTCAATAGATTTTTCCGACCTGAAGATCAAAGGAAGGTATTTTCATACTTTTAGCATTGGAATAATACTTTTTTAGTAATACATACCAATGCAAAAAGATTTAGATAATAATAATATATTTATCACATTTAACTCATAATAACATTTTTTAGGTCAGCCAAATCCTAAACTATACCACAAACGCTTATTACAAGCAAATCCAGGAACTGGACTGGATGGACACGTTCACTAAACAGAATATTCTCAAGAGACTGAAGGAAATTAAGCCCTTAATTGCTTATCCAGATTGGCTGACAGAAGCGGAAGCTTTGGACAAGTTCTATGACTCGGTATGACACAAAATAAGGATTTAACGAATTTTATAAGGGGTTTGTTTTAATTTTTATAGTTACAAAGTAATACTTACTGATTAAATCCCTCCGTTAGTTCTTAACCCCTGGAGCGGGGCACTTTGAGAATCATTTGGCAATCATGAACTTCCAGACGAAGATGGACTTCCAAAAACTCCGGGACCCATACAATACAAATGAGTAAGCCAAATTATTTTAATGACCTTAGCATTATTAACAAGTGCCCAATAAATTGTAAAATTATTTTTTACAACAGTTAATTTTGAATTTGTTTCCCAATTGAACACAGTTTCATGCCATTGGTGGAGTCTTACGCTGGTTTCGTATCCTCACTGAACTTATTGTGTAAGCTCAAATTTAAATACTATATTTCAAACAAGTCATGTCACGTACTTACCCTAAAATGGCTTAAATTTATTGTTACCATTATTTTTTCCCCCAGATATTACTCCAAGCATTCTAATTGCACCTGTTTACACAGCTGGAGCTCCAGGGTGAGATTCCATACATATTAATATATTATGAAATCATAAGTGTTTTTTGCCAATAATAATTATTCCTAGTTAATTTTTCAATGCAAACACAAATTATTTTTAAAAAGATATCTCAACTTCGGGGCTATTGGATCAATCATCAGCAACGCCATATCCCAAGCTATTTATCCCATGAGTAAGGCATATAATTAACTGACAAATTTCTCTCACTAAGTCCTTTAAAACTGTAAATGATTTTTATTACATCAATAGGAAGAGGCCTTCATGAAGACTACGAAAGGGTTCGTTCCCTCTGGAGTGAGGAATCGTACAATCAAATTTTAGTCAAAACAGAATGTCTCCAATCCCAATACCGGGATTGGGTTGCTATCGGCAATGAGGACGCTTTAGAAGAAGATGATCTCTCCAATCCCTCCATGAAAGTCAGTGTAGAGGATAATTTTGGTCTTAAAATGGCCTACTCTGCCTACAAAAATTGGCTCCTCGAGACTAATCAAGGTCGGGAAGAAGGAAGTATCCCAGGTTTTGACAAATACTCCGCGGATCAATTGTTTTTCCTATCCTTTGCTCAGGTCTCCTTCAACAAATTTATTTATTATTACCCTTCCATAATTTTAATTTTTTAAAAATATTGTCACAGTTCATTTTAAAAATTGCCAATTTTTATTTAACTTCCCCCAGCTCTGGTGTGAGAATGATAATTTGAGCACGTCCATTGCAAGTCTGGAACACCGGAAGAATGCTGCCCGGCTTTTGGGCTCGACCATGAACTCCAATGACTTTGCCCGGGTCTGGAACTGCTCTGAAGAGTCTGGGATGAACCCTAAAAATAAATGTGCTCTGTGGTGAAAAAATAATTACATACCCTATTTGTATGTACAACATTACTATATACTTCCAACCTCTGACCTTCATTCGAATAATTCTTTTTTTTAAATTGTTATAAGCCCTTAATATTTTTATGCATAATTACTTGCAAAACGAATGCTCACAGAGTAAGCAGAAATAAATCAGATTTAATTTCATCCAGAATTTCTTTCGGTTTCACATCCTCCTTAAGAAGAGTTGAGGAGACTCATTTAGCATGTAGAATGTATGTAAATAGCACTGCATATATGTACGACTGTATAAATTTGTATGCTCCACAGACGCGCTACTACCTCGTGCTATTCCTTCACATAGTAGAGCTTTGACCCTTGCCTTAAATGGTGTGACTTTAAGCACTGTGTCCTGATTCATTTTTTAAATCCAGCGGAAGCGGACGGACGCATGTTTTTGACTCCGCTTGCTGCATTTGTTTGAAATCCCTCTCTGTCACATCGGTCTCTCTCCCAGTGAAATCAAAATTCTTTCAAAATTAAATTAAATAATAATTAATTGGAAATCTAAACGTAATATAAGATTGTCAATATTTAAAATAATTATTTTGCAAGAATAGTGGCAATGGATTAGATCGGAAGTAGACGTTGAATGTTTACGCACGGGCAGTTCCGAAATTTAAATTGTGATTTTAAATTGGGGTATATTTAAATAATAATAATAATAATAAAAATTAATATTATGGGAATAATTCAGTCTGCAGTTGCCAGAATTAGGTAATAATTAATTATAAGACATGAATAATATAATTGATTGCAAATTGGAATTAATTGACAATTAGCGGTATGAAGATTTGAATCGTGTATAATTTATTTATAGTTAGAAAGTTTACATTTGAAATTAATTATTTTGAGGGTTTTAAGATTGTGAATGTAATTTGGGCTGATTGAAATAGACTTAATTGGAGAGTAATTATTTTTAGGAGCGTTATTTAAATAATTTTGAATAAGGAATTCCTGCCATTATTGTTGATTGTTTGAAGTAATACTTTCAAATTTATGTTAGTGGATTTAAAAATCATTGTTGATTGTGTGTATATTGTTTTGTAATTTTATTATTTATGCTGGAATGTGGATTTTAGGTAGTATTTCAAAGATTTATTGTTTGCGTTATGTTGTGCGTATACCTCTAGTAATTATTTCATGTGTTAGTTTTAACTGAAAGATTCTTGAAATGAATGCAGGCGTACCTCGAATGGACCAGCCTGGTCTCAAGATTTTAATGGAGGGGACCCAAATGACGTGGTTTCAAATAAACCTTCGGTAAAGTATTTTTTTGCTGGAATTGCTGAACTCATTTTTGAGGAATTAGGGAGTATAAGTAATTACATTATGGAGGGAGTAGTCTTGGGTTAGTAGTGTTTTGGGAAGGTCAAATGTTGGTGTAATGATGATGTTTTTTTTAAATTATTGTTGAACAGAAAATCCTGCATGTCCGAAGCCATTCTGGGGGTCTGAAGGTGCCTCAATTTAATACAATTATCCAAGTGATTGCTATGTCAAGAGAGACTGGTCAAAGTAAAGTCCTTCCAATAGTCCGCTGCTCCCAGTCACCCTCCAAATATGTCGTGCTCTTTGATGAGGATGAAGTTGACTTCAAAATCCAGGTTGACAATCTTCATAATCCTCGTCACTGTGGAGTTCTTGTGGTAATGAACCACAGGATTGGGAAATTCATCATCCATAAGTATGCGGATGTTCCCATCAAGTCCCTGGAGTCATCCGGGAAGAGATTCCACTTCTCCGTGCTGGCTCGGACAAAGGAATTGGAAGAGTCGAAGGATCATTTGAAATTGGATACCTTGAATCCTGCAATCGGTCATATCGGCCTGAGCATTCGGTACTCACATGTAAGACAAGATCCCGGGATATATACCATTAGGATCAAGCCTCTGAGAGGGAGGCATATTTTTTTGGAGGTCTGCCCCCAAGACAAGATTTTCAGCCTGAAGGAGAGAATCGAAGAAGATGTTGGATTTCCTATTTACGAGCAGAGACTTATTAGGGACGGGAAATTACTGGACAATACTGTAACCCTCGAAAGTTGTGGGATTCGAAACGGGGATGTGATTTATTTGGTACGTAAACTAAGACACAACAGAATAGCGGAGCTGATTGGGAGTGGGCGAGTCCAGCGATGTATGTTTACTCCGAAGATTCAAGTTGCCAATGAGGAGAACTTAGCAAAAATTCGATTTGAGACTGATGATAGCATCGAGGTGAAACCTTTTTTGCTGGAGTTAAGAATGAACCCTAAGAATTTGGGGATTAGTAGCCAAGGGAAGTTTTTGGTTTTCTTGAAAAGACTGGTAGATTTTTTCTAAGGAAGTTTTTCAACGGGAAGACAATTCCATTAAATATTCTAAGGTTTATTTTTCACATTTTTCTTGCGTTACGTGCAATAAGCGACATTTCTTTGTTTGAAATTTTACATATCTTTTTTGTGAAGCTGATTTCGTACCTCAGAGTTTGCATGAGAGTTTATCGACAAATTTAATTTGGGTTGTTAAAATATATTGACAATAATTAAGTACATTATTAGAAAAAAATCATTAACTGCAATAAAATTTAAAAATAAATGTAATTGACCATTGGCAAAGATCAAGGTGAGGATTTACTAAGCTGATCTTCAATTTTAAAACCCAGTTTTAACATAAATGACGAAGTCAACCTTTGCTGCAATTTTAAATCCAATTTTTTCTTGAAAGGTTTTTGAAATGTCATTTCTTAGTTCAACCATGCAACCTGGTACTAATTGATTTTCTGCAGATTCCTTCATAAGTTGGTGCATTACAAGTCGGGCAAAACCTTTGCCCCGGTGTTCACTTAAAGAGTAT
The DNA here is from genome assembly GCA_947179485.1 of Allacma fusca. Taxonomy (NCBI): domain Eukaryota; kingdom Metazoa; phylum Arthropoda; class Collembola; order Symphypleona; family Sminthuridae; genus Allacma; species Allacma fusca. The sequence goes on from OX359245.1 coordinate 51,543,069, forward strand.
AACATTCCGATGACACCATGACCCTCGAAAATTACTCCGGCAGCTATTTCACCATTGACGTAAACACCCGCAGAATTGCTTCTCTGTAGACATTTTTCTACATAGTCACGGGATCCATCTGAGGCGTATTTCCAGGTTTTTAAAATGAAATCCATTCCTTTCTCGTTGTTGATTGGCTTGACTTCATAGTTCCCAGGCCTAGAAATTTGTTGTAACATTTGTACCGGTCATAATTGCAATCACTATTTGAAATTGGAATATCTTGGGCGGCTTTCCAAAACTTTTAGCTTTTCTTTAAAAAACTCTGAAGCAATAATTTTCATTTCAATTTTAAGAATTTATTATTTGAGAATTTTTGCTTCAACTTACGTAATGGTCAAGCTCACTGCTTCTTCCTGATCCATTGCAAAAAGGTAGCAAGGATGGACCTGCGTCCAGTTCCCCTTTTCCCGAATGCTTATTTCTGTTACCATAGACGAAACGGTGGTGTCAATGGCCTCAAATGTAAAACTCTCTCCCCACTCCATAAACTCGCAGTTTGAGAACGCATTTTGAACGAACGGGGTGATACCAGCCGCTGGAGGGCGGGATATGCAAAGGACTCTTCCAAAGTCCTAATAAAATTATGAGTTTTACAAAAAAGAAACAAGGTTTTTCAAAATGCCATAATTATTAAATTCAGGCAAATTATGATAAGTCACAGACGCATAATAACTTTTGGACTATATAGAATGACAAGTACTTTTGCAAAACATAACCTTTCTCAAAAAGGTCATGACAATCCACACATCATCTACACTTGGATCGTGAAGGGTGAACCATGTCTGATCCTTTTGCCAGGTTCTATTCAGTCGCATGGCATTGTAAACCTATGAAACCATTACAATAGAATTTCGGATCCACATTTCTTTAAGAATATTTCGTCAAAATCAGTTGGGTTAAATTTGTATAAAATATTTCTATGATCGTATGCTCAAAGCTTACATTTGTTGATAATGGTAACCTCTGTTTTAAAATAGGCTCCAAATTCAGAGGAACTTCCACGAGCTGGAACGGGCTGTCCTTTGAATTATTACCCGATGACATTGCAGTAGATGTGACAGGACGTGTGCTGGCCATGAGACTAGCTCACAGTGGGATACTGGGAAGTAAGCAAAGTAGATGAGCAGACGATTTTTTTTATTTATTTAAATGTATCTATGTACATACGTAACTAAATGATTCATATTTCAAGCAGTTAACAGCTTCACATTCATATCAACAGTACCTATATGAAAAAGAAACACTTCCATATTAGATTTTGATATGTAGATATATCAATTTTTAAATGAATTATGTATCTATCCGATGAAGTCAATTATCAAAATATGGTCAGAAGAGCAAGCCCAAATATGATTTATATGAACGAGTGAGGAGCTGAATTGAAGGTTGACCTTGTGGCTCTTATCCAGACGAATGATAAATACAGGCATGTTTAATTACTACTTACGTACACTCTCTTTGTAACGGGTATTATTGTGGAGGTATCACAGTATGTAAATATATACTGAGGGAATCTCTTAAATATATTGTTACATGGGAAATACATCGTGTTTAAGTACGTAAGAACAGTATTCATATTTTTGGAAAAGAATAATGAATCCAATCTTGACACCCTTACAGAGACAAACTATACACAAGTTTTGAATCGATAATTCTGAAACTCAAGTGACAGCCTCAAAATTTATTTTTTTCATAAAGCATAATGACCACTTAATAGTTAATGTAAATTGTTAATTCTTAAAATCCACTTTTTCGGTACATTACGAAATCAACGTCTGCAGCGATCTTAAGTCCGATTTTCTCTTGAAAGGCCATTGAAATGCCATTCCTCAATTCGACTGTACAACTTGGCACCAACTGGTTTGCAGCAGATTCCTTAATAATTTGATGCATCACAAGACGACCATAACCCTTTCCTCTGACTTCGTTTAAAGAGTAGAGCATTCCAATTAATCCATGGCTGTCCGTAATTACTCCTGCAACAATTTCGTTGTTAACGTAAACCCCAGCAGATACATTCCGTTGTAAACATTTCCCTACGTTGTCACTTGATCCCTCAGTTGCGTATTTCCAGGTTTTTAGAATAAATTCTAGACCTTCCTTATTATTAATTGGCTTGACTTCGTAATTTCCACTTCTAGAAAAAAATCATTCCCAAAATTTTGAATTGAATATTTCTGAGTAAAATAATTATTACAAATAAGCTTGCACACTTGTATTTTGTATTTGACAGGTGGATATTACAGATATCATTACGGTATTTTTAGTTCCAAAGCGTCTTTTGGCTCCATTATGTAAAGATAGCAGGGATGGACCTCAGTGCAGTTCCCTTTCTCTCGGATGCTTATATCAGAGACCATGGAAGAAACAGTTGTATCAACGCAAGCGAACATGAAACTTTCAGCCCAATCAAGGAACTCACAATTGGAGAAAGCACTTCGGACTTCAGGTGTGATTTGAGCATTGGGAGGGCGAGAAACGGCTACGATCTGACCATAGTCCTGTTTTTGAAAACACACAAACTTCTTTTACAATTAACCTTGAATGTTTAAAAGGCTAATGAGCTAATATTTGTTTCTTATAAATATATAGCTACGGTTGACAGGAACACTAACTCCAATTAATAACCTGTCTGAAGAAATTCGCAATAATCCAAACATCATCCTCCACAGGGTCCTGCAGGGTAAACCATTTTTGCTCATTTCCGCAGTTCTGGTTTAGCCTCATAATGTTGTAAATCTAAATGAAAAGAACAATTCAGAAAATTGTTAGTATTTACAGGGACTTTTGCTAACCAGCATGGGATAGGATCAAGAAACGAAAACACATTTACTAAATATTGTACTAATTGCAATTATGTGCTTATAAATTTTCAACTATACTAATTGCAATTACGTTTGCAGAGGCTGGAAGACGTTTTGTCAGAGTAGGTTCCAATGTTAAAACATTTTCAACTGGCCGAAATAAGTACTCCATTACTGTGGAAGACTCAATGAGTTAAATCAACTGGAATGCACAATAAGGACGTAAATATTGTTGGAGTTGGTTAGTTCTGAATTTTGTAAGAGTTTGCAAAAAGTTGACAGAAACGTACTGCAAAAATTGTGCAAATACAAATTGTAAATAATTGTCAAACTTTGGCATTGGATGAAAGCAGTTGTTATAAGATACGCTGAATTACGATACTGTGGTTTTATCTGTACTAAATGCAGTTATATGTACTTGAGCCAAAATTAATACAAGGATACATGCAAAGGAAAATCTGTTCACACGCTGATATATATTGACAAGTATCGCGTATATGTAGGTCTGAAATGATGTAGCAATTGATGCGTGATATTGTGACGTTGTGAGTGAGTTACTAAAATATAAGAGCTTCTGTCAAACTCTGCCCTCGTGCATGCTTATCTCAATGATAAAATGTGAACAACCTGAAAAACTCACATCTTTCTGATTAAATTACGTACCGTACACTGTATTTCTAAGAACAACCCTAAAAGACCTAATAAGTGATCCTTACAATGGGATGCTCTTATAATTTCGATAGACATTAAGATGTGGGTACATGGTATAGTGTTCAACTATTTTAACTCGTGCTCCTATCGAGAAAATACTCTTATAAGTGGTCTCGTGTACAGCCAGGTTGCATTACTCACTTAACAGTCGCACTCGAAACCTCGCAAGTAACATTTACTTAATTACATGTAGCAGTAAAATGTGCTCTGAATGGATACACGCCAATGTAAGTTGGCTTGAGCAAAAGTTGTTGAGTACGGCCCCTTTTACACCGAGACTAACTTTTATTCCTTATAATTGCTTCTACAAGAGCACGTACTCACTGTCATGCAACTCAACCAAGTTTTAATGTATAAAAGAGCTTTTATGAAGTTTATACTCTATACCCATACCGACAAAATAACTGTGACAGTACTATTCGAAACAATCCGTTTCTTCAACGTGCTTTCTAACGTATGTACATACGATTTACAAATGTTATGCTTTTCCGAGACCGACCACAAGAAGTTATGAGAGCTAAATTCATTCAAAGTGTTAATGTGTACATTCGTATGAAAGCAACACACACGGAACATTTCCTGATCCTTATTATTAATCCTTATTACTAACGAGCAATACCTGTCCGTTTATTTAAAGCTCCACACAATACAGTTAAAATAAGCGCGCAAGATTCAGGCATAATTACAATAAGTCTCTACGACAGGGTTTGATTCGTAAGCCTTTTAGCTTTTAATTTCTACTCTCACACTACCACCTCTCCACGTAATTGCCGCTGTGAAGCACAGGACTTTTACTAGTTATGATTATGATTTTGAGGCATAAAGTCCGCAAATGTTTGCGTGAAAAAACTTAAACAGGGCCGCCTGATGGTGCAATGGTTTTAGCATTTCTCAATAATAAAACATGGGCATTGTTGAAATCGATCACGATTCGGTCTTCTCCAACTTATACAAGCACAAAGCGTTCTTTGGTGTAATTCTCATATGGATATTTTCCCGCGGTTGTACTTGTGATCACAAATGTATCGTAATTATTTATTGAAATGTCTTGTCCCCACATACCTACAAACCTCCTTACTTACCAACGTAATACTTTTGTGGAAAGTAAAGATAAATATCGATAAGATAAAACTTAACGCCACTACTTATAATTACCTTGCATGATGTATTTAAAAAAGACTAAAGTACTGAGCGCGAAGAAAAGAATACCCCTCTGCCCCTCATACGGGACAACGGTAAAAAGTAATTATTGATTCCTAAGGATTTAAAAATTATTTTTCCAGATCTTTCAAAAACGGATGAAAATTCACGGTAAAATTTCGGTCACAGGGTTATAAAGATTGTAATAAAGGTAGAATTTTGACGGAAAAACTGGAATTTTATTAAATTTCCAGGGGAATCATTTGGGCCAAATATTATTTTCCCAAGTCTAAAATTGCGCGAATGGGAACCAAACGTACGGCAAGGTTGAAGCCAAAATATATTCTTTAAAACCCAACAAAAACTTGAACTTGAGAATAACTGGAGTAACATTTAGGCACAAATACTGCAAGCAATTTTAAACGAAAAATTCCAATTTTTCTAAAAAATGGCTGTATTTGATGATGTGGCTTATCTGGATGGTGGATTTTATTTTTCATAAATCATCGTGGAATGGGATATTTTTTAACGCTTTGTTTTGTTACTCTAATACTAAGCAAAAAACCTGTGAGGATGTATAAGCTAATACATTATTCATTAAAATTAACCTATAAATGTGTATTATGATACTCCATATACGTATATTCATTATGTAGCAAATATAACGACTTCTCAACGGCATGAATCCATTCTTGTGTTGTTTCAAAGGAGATATCGATCATTATGGATCGTTGGCTCATCATCAGCATCTAAAATGCATACAATTCGGACAATTATGTCAGTAATTCATTACACTGAATTATGAGCCGTCTTTATTTACATCCTTTCAGAGACAAACTACCCAAAGATTTGAAACAAAAGTTGTGAAAAGCAAAACACCAGATAGCGTAAGGAATATTTCCCCTCTTAAGCATACAATGCTAGTTAAACATTTAATGGAAATGGTTAACGCTTAAAAACCAGTTTTATTATACATTATGAAATCAACCTCCGCAGCTATCTTAAGTCCGATTTTCTCTTGAAAGGCCATTGAAATGTCATTCCTCAGTTCGACTGTACAGCTCGGCACAAATTGGCTAGCCGCAGATTCCTTGATAATTTGATGCATCACAAGACGGCCATAACCCTTGCCTCTGATTTCGTTTAAAGAGTAGAGCATTCCAATTAATCCTAGACCATCCAAATTTACTCCTGTAACAATTTCGTTGTTAGTGTAAACCCCAGCAGATACATTTCGTTGTAAACATTTCCCTACGTAGTCACTAGATCCTTCTGTAGCGTACTTCCAGGTTTTTAGAAAAAATTCTAAACCTTCCTTATTATTAATTGGCTTGACTTCGTAATTTCCACTTCTAGAAAAAAATCATTCCCAAAATTTTGAATTGAATATTTCTGAGTAAAATAATTACAAATAAGTGTACATACTTTTATTCTGTATTTAACAGGTGGATATTATCATTACGGTATTTTTAGTTCCAAAGCGTCTTTTGGCTCCATTATGTAAAGATAGCAGGGATGGACCTCAGTGCAGTTCCCTTTCTCTCGGATGCTTATATCCGAGGCCATGGAAGAAACAGTTGTATCAACGCAAGCGAACATGAAACTTTCAGCCCAATCAAGGAACTCACAATTGGAGAAAGCACTTCGGACTTCAGGTGTGATTTGAGCATTGGGAGGGCGAGAAACGGCTACGACCTGACCGTAGTCCTGGTTTTGAAAACACACAAACTTGTGTTACTAACCTTGAATGTTTAAAAGGTTAATGAGCTAATATTTATTTCGTTTAAATATGTAGATACGAAAGACAGGAACACTAACTCCAATTATTAACCTGTCTGAAGAAAGTCGCAACAATCCAAACATCGTCCTCTACAGGATCCTTCAACGTAAACCATTTGTGCTCATTTGTCCATTTCAGGTTAAGCTTCATGAGATTGTAGATCTAAAAATTTATCAAATTTAATGGTTTTAGAGCGCATTGACAACCCACATAGTATTACATTAAAACATGATAATAAGTTTAAAAGAGTAATGGTTTTTCTATTACGTTAGCAGAGACTGGCAGACGTTTTGTCAGGATTGGTTCCAAACTTAGCACATTTTCAACCGGCTTAAATACACACTCCATTATGTTTTCAATTTCAGAATACTGGTGTAATAACGTGTATGAACTCTGCAGAATTTTACCAATATACATATGGTTAGTTCTCAATTATTACACAAAACATGCACGTGTTCTAATTACGAAGCATTAGTGTAAAAAAATTATTTTCAGTTGGTGTCAAACTTTAACATTCGAAAGTGACCAGTCACAAGTAGAATAATTGCTTGGATTTATATATTTCTTATTGATAAGCCCAAACTGTGGATGAGATAAAATACACATTGTCAACTGTGGATTTATATGTACTGATGATCCTTGAGTAAAACTGACTACAATTGTACACGCTGGGAATAAGTTGCGTGTACACGCTGATACTGATGTCAAGTATCACGGAAATCTAATTATATAATGATTTATTTGCTGCAATGCTTCCAGTTAGTGCTGCGGACAAGTTCAAGTAATACTTGAGTTTTCAAGTCAAGTTCAAGTTCGGGTCAAGTTCAAGTAGGCCAATATTTTTACTTGAATCTTTCGGGTCAAGTTCAAGTACGTACTCGTCTTGACCATGACATTCTAAGACAAGTCAGGTTCAAGTACAAGTAAGAGAAATTTACTTGAATTTCAAGTCACGTTCAGGGTCAAGTAATGGAAAGAAAAAACTTGACCATGAACTTGAGATTTCATGGTCAAGTTCAAGTAATTTTAGATTGCGTATGCCAGTCCGTTTTATAAAGGTCTTGTTTACCAGGCGTTGCTCATTGTTAGTTGTTGCAGCGGCGTCTCCATGAAATGAAAGAATTATCTTGGTAATTCATATTGTTGCTTAGAATTATTATTTTCAACTTGTGTAAATAAATTCCAATATAAATTGAGCTTGGATGGCTCTTTACAAAATAAGTAAATACTAGTTTATTAAATTTTAAATTAAGAGTACTGGTAATGCTCAAATAGGTAATTATATGTAGATATACATATGTATACAAACATTAAATAAAACTTGAAACCATGTAAAACTCGTCAGATATACAGTGAAAGTCCGTTGTAAGGGCTCAGCTGATAAGGAATGTATCAATATCAGGGATGCATTTGTTTGACCCCAACTTTCATTTACACAATGCTTTAGACGTTTTGTATAAGGGAAATTCCTTTATAAATTATATACTCCCTTATTTCGAAGTTTTACTGTATTCAGAATACGCTCAAATTGGTCCTCGAATGGTTTTAAATAAAAAGTAGCAGTAAAATTGTTTTCTGAGTGCGTTTTGGTTTTCAGTCTGAAGGAAATAATTTGTACCAGCAAGTTCGACAAGTTATTGCGGCTTGCGGCCATGTTTATTTTTTGTGATACTTAACTTGAATTATCAAGTTCAAGTCGCGTTCAAGTCATGGTCAAGTCAAGTTCAAGTCAAGTTTGGAAATTTAGCTACTTGTTCAAGTTCGGGTCGTACAAAAGTTACTTGATTACTTGAACTTGACAAGTCAAGTAATTACACGAACGCGAGTAATCAAGTTCAGGTTGTGCCTTGAAAATTACTTGAATTTTCGTGGTCAAGTCAAGTTCATGGTCAAGTTTTGAAATTACTTGACCCGATCGCAGCACTGCTTCCAGTTCTACTCTATACAGATAGATACACGAGGTAATGTATGTAAGAGCCTTATGAAAAACACGGGAGCACTTGATTCGTATAAATAAGCACAAGTGCTTGAGCATGTTCCTCATTTGCACCAAAGGTTATTTTTCTAGCTCGGAACATCAATTCATCAGTACATATTATATAAGAGTCAAGTTCAACTCTTTTCACGAGTGTAGTTTTAAAGAGAAGAATGCGCTTTATATCCATCAAGGGAGCGTTCATAAATTACGTCATGAGCAGGGTACGAGGGGGGGCAGGGAATAGTAAAAGCATGATGTTATTAAGTGTAGTGCATGAAAACTCCAAGATTGATTAAGCACAAAAACCAATCAACTTTGCAAAGCTCTGTAAAAATGTAAATACAATTACCTACAACCGAATGGACATGATTTTAAATTCACATCTATAAAATATAGTATGAAATGACTTCATTTTAAAACTTTCCTAATTTTCTAATTCCCTTTTTCTGGAATTTCTTCTCAGCTCAGTTTCCCCAGACGTATTAAATTAAAACTAATGTAAACAATCTACAAGCTCTCTACTGACACACAACAACGTTTACATAATTTTTATTGTATCCTTTTTTGGAATGATCTCAAGTCTACTCAAATACCAAGCGCCTGGAGAATATCTTTTCAAGGTTGTCTGCACCTTTATAGGCGTACTCAGTGTTAAATTTATACTTACATCTTACATCGGCCATGCATGACGTGATTTTTAGAGGGGGGGTGCGGACGAAATGATCGGCAATGACTTAGACGGAGGGGGAGTAAAAAAATGCGAAAAATTGAATGATGTAATTTATGAACGCTCCCTCAAGCAGAACTAAATGTCTGTCCACAAAACTGTCACCGTCTTCACTTTATTTTAGGCATTAATTTAATATGTATGGAAAAACACGTAGGTATAATTCGCTATGCTTTTCAAGGCTAAACGTATGCGTAAGAAGTTATATCAGAGCACAATTCATTCAAAGTTGAGATTGTGTGGATTTTTTCTTTGGAACCAACGCACGGGCGTTCGCTGATTATGCAGGATAAATGGAGCAAAATTTTCAGGACTACTCATACAGGGTCTGTTAGCGCAATGGTTTCTGAAAATCTCTCAATAATGTACGCGAAACACGGACAATGGTGAAACTGGTCATGACTCGGTCTTCTTTAAACGATAACGTACTTTGATTACACGGAAAAATTACAGGCCAACCCCTAAAAAAATTTTGTTTCTCCCCAATTATAGTGTGCTAGTAAAGGAACCCGTGTTTCTTGCTGGTGCTCGTATGTATAGATTCTACTGTATCGTTAAATGTTTCAAAATATTATTTCAGGGGAATAATCGTTTAAATAACAAATTGCAGAAGCTTTAATAGCTTTGGCTGCCAGTGCTTATATTATAGCTGTCGTCAGAATCCCAGGTTCAAGTCCGGGTGAGGCTATGATCCGTACTAAAGAAGCTTGCTCTTTTGGATATCATGAAGCCACACGTGGTTCCATCATTCAAGAATCGCGGTAAGGTTATTGACCCCCCCCCCCCCAATTTATCCATTTTCCCGATGGCTTTTCTAAAATTATGTCTTGCTTCTATGAAAAGTTTTCTCCGGGGAGTCAAATGCTCTCTCGTTGTCAGAGAAAATAAAACGGACGAAACGTTTTGAATTTCTTGGAAAGCAAGCAATTCTGGATAAGTCAATTTAGACACTTAGGTTTTAGGATTAATTCGTTAAAAAATATTTCAGCGGTTTCATCAAATATTGATATTAATAATGATTACTTATATTGTACCTGATCCAATATGGTATACTTAGTGCTGACTGGAATGCTCTGAAAATGCATCAAAAACCTTTTTGGTATATGGCATTAAAAGTAGTATTACAGTAGTAGCAAGTAAAGTAGCATTAGTAGTGATACTACAACGAAGAAATTACTTTCAGATCATTTGTACACAAGTATCTATATTAAAAGTGAAAAATACTAACAAGCAAAGTCTTCCGATGTGTACTTCAGAATTAAATGAAAATTGGTGGAATTGTAGGCACTACTAATAGTGTTCACATAAACTGCAAACTTGATGCCATCTCCTCTGGGTTCGGGCAGTAGGACATCTGAAAGTTTGATTTTTTTTGAAAGTTTGACAGGGGGGACCCTTCCTCGCTTGAATTTTTGCATGTTAAATCCCTTAAGAAAAATCCATTTTCTCAACTCTATAGTATATAATTATATATATGTGTGCGCATAACCAAAATGTCCAGAATATTTTAAAAATGCCCAAAATGTCATAAAAATGATCAAAATAACCACATGCCCAAAATGAATTTTCAAAATGGTCAACACTACTTATACCGATGTCTTTAACCGAGAGAGAAAACAGATTTTCGGAAATTTCCTGTCACGAATATTTGTTGAGATGGGCTCTCCTTGTGTGCGTTCCTGCAAACCTAATCACTTCCTAACGGAATGCTTTTACGAGATGTAGAAAAAATACCGTTCGTATATTTAATAATAATCCAGACCTTCTATAACGTAATTTAAATGAAAACGTTTTTTGGAAACTTACGAGTTTTCTTTCGTTTTGTTCTTTGATAGTCATAGTTTTACCCATGAATGTCCCTTTGCTTTAGATTATTTATTATGAAATGTAACGTATAAACGATGTAAATGGACTTGTGCCAGTTTTTATCTCAGCTCTTCATAGACAATTGGCAATACATGGCTTTCATATCCTATTTCTAATAATTTCCACATGACAAAGAATGTGACCGGAACATGTTATTACTCAGTTTAAATGAACTAGACAATTGTAAGGTAGTTTTGGAAATGCGATAAGTTGTAAGCAAGAAATCATTGTGTAGCTCGCTGAAACATTAAAAACTTGCTACAAAGCTATTTCTTGCCACGTGCAGTTTTTTTCAAGAGCATGAGAAAATAGTCTTGTAGGGCGTTCCCTAAAATTTCATTGAACATATGCTGTGAAGAGTTGATCAGGTATTTCCCATTCGATGGATGTAACTTGAAAGTAAAGAGCTCCTTAACAAGAAATCAACCCAAGATTCAAGAGTTAAAACTACTTAATTTCAAATTATTCACAAAACCTTTCGCCAGGTTTTTTTTTTGTTTTTTAGAACAATTTAATTGCGACATACATTACAATCTTCATTTGGAAGTTCAACAATGTTTTAACATTCAGTTAGCCAATGATGAAGTAGTGCTAATTGAAATTACAAAGTTTGTATTGACAATAATATAAATTTGTGAAAAAAATTGAAGCCATTTATAAGGGACATTTCTTGACCTCTGGCTGTATAAGTGAACGCATCAAGTCAACTGGGAATTAATACACAAATTTACAAAAACTGTTACGCCTGTTACGGATTTAGTCATTGCGCTCCTCTCAGAAGTGTCCGGTGCAATCAATCCGGCAAGTTCAAAGCTCGGTAGTATAAAATGTTTTTTGGTGCTCCTCGTAATGGCGTCACAATTCAACAAATGATACAGAAACATATAATAAACAGCTCTTGTACTGCATGTTTTTAAAATTTCTGTTGATGACACCAAAGATAACACGGAAAAACGGATACTCAACTTTTGTTGAGTCTTGGACGTGTAAAGTAGTCTCCAAAATACAAGAGGGTACAACATACAGCTGTTAAAATCCATGAGTAGTGTAATTGCATCAATAAGACCTTACAGTTCACTGCGAGCCTACTTACGCTACTGGTTCACACCGTGGATGATATGAACACAAATTTAGGAGTAACTCAAGATTCAATTGAATATATGGATGGAATGTAGATTTTTCTCATTCCAAACTTGACTGGGGATTAACGACCTGTCTCAATTCCTCAATCTATACATGCAGTATCGTAAACGGAATATGACCGGGCGATTTTGTTCTGTAAGGTAGCTATAATTTTCAAAGATGCTATGAAATATCGAGATTCCTACCCATCCGACCAAATGGTGTCATCAGGGCAGCAAGAGAATGGGGGCGCTGTTACTTATTAGAATGTTAACGTATAGTGATTATAATATTAATGTGTACATCAACGTAAATTCACGTAACGTATTCACAATCAACGTATTCACCATAAATGGTCTAGAAATGTATTTACACTTTAGGGGTGCTTGCCTAAAGATACAGTATGTTAAGTATTATTGTAACAACAATTAACTAAAATTTTATATCATTAACTTTATGTATTATTATTATAAATGTGATTAATAAGCTATCTTATATGATCCTCTAATAACGCAATTTCAATACGTAAGGGATGAATTTATCATAAGCTTTTAACAAAGCTGGACAAATATTAAAATGTTGCAGGAACGCTTCCCATTGCACAGTAATCATTTCTAATCCTCGAAATTTTCTTGATGTATATATCATTGCATTTGGAATGTCATTTGGTAAACCAAGTGGTTATTTAAGCTTTTAAAAAATGACACTGGACTCATTTGATAATTAATTTAAATTGATTAAAACGCTATTTGACCCAACTCAACAGCTCCATCCATTGATTCAGATGCTACTGTACTATACGTCATCAGTCAACCCCGCGTTGGTAAATAAAATAATGCCTTGAATATGCGCTTCATTTTATAGTACGGTACAACATACATCGTCCGAAAGTTCATACCTCGCCATTCAGTATTTAAATCATGTAATTAACCCCGTTTTAATAAATTACTCAAGCAAAACCTGCGCAACAAATTCGAAATATAAAACTGAATACCGATGAAAATCCCTCAAAACAGTAGAATACCTTTTTGTTACGAATAATTATACTAATTAATTTCGGATTGATTCTGACAGTTTTGAAAGATTCGTGATAAACAATATTTGAAACATCAAGAGTATGACATATTGGGCTTGATGCGTAGAAATTCCAGTGTGTTTGTTGTAAGTAAATAAAAACACCATAAAAAATAGTGCTTTTATAAATTATAGTTTGTAATTTCCTGTTTCAATCTCAACCAGGGGTGGATTAATAAAATAATTTTTACCCTGGCCATAACCCTCAAAATAGATTGGTGAGCCTTTACACATGCAATCTGAGGGCCTTAGTCAATATTTCTTTTACCCTGGCCCTAAATTTTTTACCCTGGCCGGGCTATGGTGTGGGCCACCCCGTAAATCCACCCCTGATCTCAACAGATGTAAGCACATCGGAAAATTAATCACAACAGAAGGTTTATATAAAGTAATTAAAACGTGGTGTATAATTGTATCGGAAAGCAAAGGATTATCTCAAGAAAAGTGGATATTCTCGTGGAATCAATATCAGGGCCCTATTTCATAAACATTACAATCCGACAATTACAAGTAAAAAGTGACAAATTGTCAATTGTAAATTGAAATATGATTTCATAAACAGCCGAGTGACAATGACCAGTGACAGGAAGAATTGACTGACAATTACAGGAAATTGTAAATAATTTACAATTATTGTGTTTCGTATGCCAGCATAATTACAAGTGACTTACAACTGTCGCTCAACGGTGACAGTGCCTTAGACCGCTGTCAAATTGTAAATACGGTGAATAAGATTGTTTATTTACAGTAGAGGTGGGGGCCCTGAGGCGGGTTATTTGATTTGGGCGGCCCGAACCCGACCCGGCCGGGCTTTTGCCGTGTTCGGGCGGTAAATACCATCTTACGTCGGACTAGGACTGGGTTCGGGCTACACTAAAACAATGAAACCGGGTTGAGATTGGGCTTTCGCCTGCATTTATTTTTCAGTTCGGGTTTCGGGCGGGCCAGAAATTACAAATGACCCGACAGTCCTACTAGAATAGAATTTAGGACAGATGCGTATTTGACGATGCGCAGAGTTTAAGCATTGCTTTTACGTATAAGTATGCTAAATAATCGTTCATTATATTTAATACGTAAACATTTTTATGTTCAAAAATTTTCATAGCCAATAAAAAGTTAGATTAGTTAGTTTAGATAGACTTGAAACAGTAAACTATGAATTTTTAGTTTTGGTTTTTTGGTTTTAAAAAACCAATTGGCCTAGCCTTTTCAGAAACTTCGGTCCAAGCTGTAATTTTTTTGTCAGTTTGTCGCTTACTTTTGCAAACATGACTTTTAATTTTTGCCCCCTTAATGAATGTGAGCACACTAATCTGTAAACTCTTCTTGTAGACAACAATGAAAAACAGTTAAATACAACAGTTAGTACGATAGGATTGTTGTTGGCTGATTATTCTTGAAAATGAAAGAAAATCTGCAACTTGTGAAAACCGAGCCCTTGAATTGGCTTACTGTATGATACTTCCCGCGTCCTGGATATTACTACTCAATGACAACTTGTAAATATGCGCCTGTCATTACGGTTGGCTTGAGAATTGTTTATGAAACGCCTGTAATTGTAAATTGTCAATTATGCAATTGTTATTGTCGGGTTGTATTGTTTATGAAATAGGGCCCAGGTTGTTCAATATCTACAATTATTGGGCGTGTGTGCTTGGAGGCTAGAGTAATTAATTAGTGGGAAATTTCAAATATTAAAATACAATTGGTGTTATTATCACTGCTTAGCTCTGAAAATACAATGTGTAGCAAGCCTTCAAATTATTTAAATTATTTATAAATTAGCCTTTGTTTACAACTTGGCTGCACCGGGTATTATGTTACCCTGTATGGATCGTTCATCAGAATTACCGGTAGATCCATCTAGTATCGTGAGAATTCCCTTTTTTAAATTTATTGAAGATTTTGGTTGTTTTTGTCAAGGTCCGGGTATCATGCTACCCGGGTACAGACATAGCGACACAGCAATAATAACATATTTATATGGAAACCGTGCCTCAAAATAAAAAACTGCATTCAATTGGTACAAATTCTAAACGCTTGGTCAATCCGGGCATCATGGTGCCCGCTTCGGATGCCGGAGTGAACCATTAGTTACCAAAATTAGATTCGGGATTTGATTTTAAGCACGAAAGCATTTTATTTTGTACAAATCGGCTTACAACAACTCTAGTAATGCATTTCTAAGTGGGCAAAACCAGGCCTGGTATCATGTTACCCGATCGGTTTAAAAAAATTAATTTAAGCTCCTAGTATGTCAGTGAACAATTTTGCATCAATTCCGAGCCTCTAAAGCCCGTATTTAAGAAATAGCCTGGGGCGTACCACCTCCCTTCATCTCGGGACGTCAATGGGGCTCAATCCTGCCAGCAGTTGCTCATGCCTGTTTGCAATGATACTTGGTGTAAACTTAGATACGTGACCCATGTTCTAGCAAATGTCAAACGTTTGGGCCATATCGCCCTGGTTTGAGCGGTAAATCACGCCAATGTTTTAAATTCTAACTCGTCGCTAAAGGCTGCCCCTGTCCTTTGAACAACTTCTGATGAATGCATACCAGAATTGTTACATTTAGCATGTGTTACCTACTTTACTGATTTTCGAAAATGAAAATTTCTGAGCGATTTAACATTTAAATATTCAAGTTGGACAGGAAGAGCCTTTAAGCGACTGGTTAGAATTTAAAACATCGGCGCGGCGCAGTTTCTTGTGCAAACCAGGGTGAGACGGCCGAAATTTTTGTATTTGCTGGAACATTGGGCCAGGTACCAAATTTCACACAAAGTTACGTGGTTTTAAATTATTTTTAACTTTCTGAAAAATGTGCGTTGAAATGCAGGTATTCATTCATTTACTACCGTCTTAAACACGTTGATATTAAGTACAGAAGGTCAAAAATACTTCAGAGGAGTTTTGAGTGAAGTAGTGCTCAAGATTTAAGTCATGATTTAATTTGTAGATTTCAAATTTTTCACACGTAGATTTATCGTAAGCATTATGCAAGATGCACATAAACTAGTCAACGTAATTAACCACCTTTACAGTGTCCATCAAATAGATTCGGGTACTTGTTCAAAAGTAAGTCTCACGAGAAAGACTCCCATGAACAATCAATTACAAATATTCCTTGTACAGCAGATTATAAAATGATTACTTGTGTACTAACTAACTAGAACTGACTAGAAGTAGCTGCGGTTATAAATGTGCACGCAGCAAACGATAATAATTAGTACACATCTTGATTCGATATTATTCAGGTGGTTTCTATAAGCAGTTATGATATTGGAATTGCTATTTGCGCTCTTCGTCCTGGTCGTGGGCTGGAGTTACTTTGAAAAACGGACTCATAATTTTCCACCAGGTATCTATATATGAAGCCATTTTTAATATTAAATGCAATAACAATTTGACTGCACTCATAATTGACCCAGAAGTATTTTAATGAAAACTGAGTGTCATCTGCTACTATCGTATATCAATAAAGGTCCTATTGCCTTCCCGTTGCTTGGCCACCTTCCATTACTCGGATTAAATCCTCCCAAAAAATTATGGGGGTGGAGAAAGTCATACGGACCTATAGTTGGGATTTGGTTTGGGTCTTACAGGTACTTTATTTATTGTAGATTTAGATCTCAGTGAATACAAGCTATTGAAAAAGAAGATTTGTTTGATTCGGCTGCAAAAAATCGGATGTGTACTCAATACTCAAGTTCAAAGTGTGCTTATTATTTTTGCAAACTGCCAATTAGAACTGTCGTAATCAACGACGCAAAAATTATCCGAAAGGCAATGAGCCTGCCTGCGTTTTCCGGACGACCGAAGTTAAACTATTCTGATAGCCTGAACGAAGGAAACTATCGAGGTATACTGATTCATATATATCTGGAAATACTTGAGTTGATATAAAGCTAACAGCAGTTGTTTTTAGGTATAATTTTTACAGATGGGTCACATTGGATGGAGCAGCGCAAGTTTGCAATAAGAAACCTTCGGGAATTGATTACTGGGAAAAGAACAACCGAAGAAAGTATTCAAGAAGAAGTTGATGATTTTTTAAAGCACATGCAAGAAAACGCAGGGAAACCACTTCAGGTAAAGCATTTGTTCAACCGCGCAGCTTTGAATACTTTATGGAAAGGCGTGTTCGGCGAAAGACTCGACCAAGAAGACCCCGAGGCATTGAAAGCTATTATTCAAATTACAACGTAAGTAATTTTAAAAGCCCATATTATATAATGTAAATGTATAATATATTATATAATATCTGAATTTACTAAGTAATTCTAGTTTCTCCAAAACAAACAGATTAACGTCGGAAGCAAATTTTCAAGGAAGTTTGTCAATATTCCTTCCGTGGTTAGCAAAAATTGCTCCCAAGCTTTCAGGGTTTGAAAGAATTACTAAAACATTTCCAGCCGTTAAGGATTTTCTACGAAAACGTATTGAGAATAATAACAAAAACTACGTCCAAAACTCACCCAATAACTTCGTGGACATTTACACAGATGAAATACGGAAGACATCAGACCCCAACTCCAGTTTTTTCGCCAATAATGATGTTATGCTGTACACTTTGTTTGATTTATTTGGCGCGGGCGTAGAAACCACGAGTACTGCCTTAGCATGGATATGTGCATATTTGATTCATAATCCTCAAATTCAGCATAAGTTACAGGAAGAAATTGATGAAGTTGTTGGGAAAGAGCGGGTTCCAGAATTAGCAGATCGTCCCTCCTTGCCCTACACAGAAGCAGTCATTTGGGAAGTAATGCGTATTTCAAGTATGATACCTTTCGCCGTTATTCACTGCGCAACTGAAGATGTAGAATTCCAGGGGTATTTTATACCGAAAGATACTCTGGTAATCCCAAATTTGTACGGGATCCATCACGATGAGGCACATTGGATTGATCCGGAGAATTTTCGCCCAGAAAGGTTTATAGACTCAAATGGTAAACTCGCAATCAGTAAGGAGGAAAATCTATTACCATTTTCGGCAGGTAAACGTGCATGTATAGGAGAAGCATTTGCGAAAGAACAATTATTTTTATTTACTACAAGGTTATTCCAGATATTCTCTGCGTCGGCAGCTGGGAAGTTACCAAGTTTGGAGCCCTGTAAGGGTATTACGTTTTCTCCAAAACCCTTTCAAATGATATTGGAAAAGCGTGCATAATTTATATTCCGTATTTAAGTGCTAGACCAATAAACATAATATGACAGCGAACATATCTTTATCTACACTATATTTTCTGTGTAGTAGAAAAATGCCCGGTAAAAATATTAAATTCAGTTGAGACAAATTAAACTACATAATATGAATTAACACTAAAAAATTCGATATTCTGTGATACATTATACTTACCTGGTCTCGGACGCAGTTATTGATGTATTGTTTTAGTACTAAAAGGGAACCTTGCATTTCCTACTACAATTTTTGTATGAATAAATGTGACATTACAACCAGAATCATTATTAAGATAACAGCATTGGGCCTTGTATGTATAACATTGTTAGGTATAATTAGTTATATATAGTTATAAAAATTTGACTATGTCAAATATTTTGAGTAAATAGTGTCTTCATATTCGTGGGATTTATTCTGCGAATTTAATCCTGAACATGATATTTATTATGAGGGGCTCATCAGTCACTAACTAAAATCAAACTTCATATTTCTGCTCTCCATATATGTATGTAAACATTGTATGAATTATAATTTTATCTACTTGTTTCTGCTAATAATTTATTACTACCTGCGTGTATTTACAATAATATTATTTAAGCACACAAGTAATTTTGTTTAAAATCGGTTACGTATTTACTGGCTAGCTACAAACTATGTATAATGCGTTATTAAATATTGTCTTCCACACTAAATAGTAGAGCCATTCTATGCAAACAACCAGCTTTCCTTTTATGGTACAAGGTTCAATACAATATAGCCCTTACAATATACTGACTATTGGGGTATTTGTAAATGCAGAGTAACGATAATTATTTCCCACAAAACTTGCACACATAAGGACTGACTAGATTCAATCCTCCCATTTATTTTTGTATGTAGTGATAGATTTTCTAAAATTTACTTGAATCATGTAGGTTCATATTTGTGGCCACAGCCACATTCGGTATGATTCACTAGAGTCCGCTTTTTCAGAATTCTAATTTCTCCATTTTGCTATTTTCGTACAAATTTGTTTTTGAAACCTTTTTGATGCTCATTAGTAAGAAATTGTATGGGCTTTACAGGGAGTGTTTTGATAAATTGATATGCTCAGAATTTACATTAAAATTAAATTTCTGTCATCCAGGATTGACGAATTTTCCTGGGGGGTACACGTCTATGATTGTCCACTATGGTGTCTAAATAGAAGGTACAGTGTACCCCCTGTAACCCAACCTCCCCGCCGCGTGGTTGAGCCACTGGTTTTCATCACCACAACAGTTATTACAATAGATTTTTTGTCACTGTTATAAAGAGTTTTGACATTACTTATGAGTGCAAAAGCACAGTAGTATATTCTACACGGCGCATACATTCTAGTACACTTTGAGATAAATTAAATATTTGCTTAAATAATTTTTCCACTTCCTTATTTCTCTGAAGCCTGGATTATTTTAGTATCTAATACAAATAAAGCACAATAAAAAGATTTAAGCTAATTTTTCAGCAACAACTGACGTTAATTATAATTTGACACCCGACAAGCATTAAAATGGCTCCAGGCTGTCGCTGTCGCGAAATTTTGCAAACTTTTTATTGTTGTGCTGGGGTGAACAGGTTCCTCCTTACCCTCATTATCTACTCAGGCCTCATCTACTTACTACTCTACTTGCAATTCAAGGATGCAAACCAATTATATCTAGCCCTTGGGACAGTGACCTCAGGCCTAGTAGTCTCTATCCTTGCTACAATCTTCACCCCTTTCCGATGCATCCTCTGCCTTTGCATCCCCGAGGTCACGAGCAGCATCGGCCGGAAGCTCATCCTCACGATCCTGGTTGTAGTGGTCCTCAGTGGACCGATAACAAACACCATGGAGAATCTAAACCGGACTTCCTCAACCATGACCTGTGTAGCCGAAATTCTGGAAGAGCAAGCCTATGAATCAAAAGCCCTCCTAAAGGAGGCTAATCAAAGGATAGAAGAAAAATTGCTGGGTGTATTGGAATCCGTCAAAAAAATCCCCAAAGTCTTGACGCAAGACGTCCTTCAACCCTTGGTTCAACAACTGGACACGGTCTGGGAAGCCCTAGACACTGCGGGTAAATCCGTTAAAGATATATCCAAGAAATGTGACAATTCCGTACGTTCCGTCCGAAGCAATTGCGCCAGGGAGACTGGGAATGTTCTGAGCAAGTGCAAGGGATTACGGATCCCCATTCCGAGCATCCCTTTTGTCAAAATTCCGGACATTGACCTCAGTTCTATTTGCTCTCCCTTGAATTCCTTCCCTGACACTTGCAAAGTCTTTGACATGAGCGCCCTCTGCGCTCCTCTTACAAACATCGGAAACCTCGAGACATACCTACCTGGTTTTTCCGAGTACATCACCAAATTCAAAAACCTTTTGGAATTGAATGTCCAAGTTGAAAAATTAAAAACAGAGACTGAATCCAACTTAAGGAACGTCACTGAAACCATTAAGGAAAGAGCCAAAGCTAGTTTTCAAGAATGGAACGATTTTTTTAACGAGATCGTCAAGTACCTCAAGTGGTTCTTAAGCTCCACAATTCTTTTGCTCCCCATCGGAGCCACCTTGTTCTGCCGCTCAGTGAAGAAGTCCCCTGAAGATGTACGTAAGGAAGAAGCCAGTTTTATGAAAAAAATATTTAAGGAGAAGAAAAAAGGGAGGAAAACTAAAAAGCAGAAGAGCGTTACCAAGAAACTGATCCCAATTTTGGCCATCACAATCGGATTCACTCTGGTGTTCGTTTTGGAGAGAGCTGTTCATATGTCCGTGGAAGTGGCAAAATCTTCTAGTAATGAAACTATTAGTATTTCAGGGAGATCCAAGCTTAAGGTCAACATTTATGGTGGGGATGTATTCCGTGGCATTTTGAATGACCTAATGAGCGATTTTGAGTTAGATGAGAGTGTGAATTTGAATGTGAATCTTGGAGAATGCATTAAAACACCTGTTGAGCCCACGGGGTATTTGATTATTTTAGGTGTGGCTATGGGCATGCTTTTGATGCTACTGACAGTCTTCGTGGAGGAACGGGTTCTTAAAAAGAGACTCAATATTGTCAGGTTCTTCTATCCCGATGCGGTTTTATGGGAATGTGAAAAAGGTCAAAATAATGAAGCATTCAACGAATAATATCTAATGTTGTTACTGCTGAGCGTACTACATATCTTCCTGGGTTGTGAATTTAAATTTGGCGGTACGTATTGAGTTGAATGTTTGTATAATTTTATAAATGATTTTTCTTACTTAAGTAAACAATTTAAATTAAATAAATTCGGAGTGTAGATCTTAAGTCCGCTATTCTGGGTTTTGGAAATTGTGTTTGTATATTTTTACTACTTTGCTATACATTTGCTGTACTTGCTACTTAGGAATAAAACATCCTTTATCCTTAATATTAGCGAGCACTACTGTCGGGGCATTTGGAAATGACACTTGGCCAATTAAGGACAGGTGTGTTACGCACACCTCTCTTGCCTCCGATAGGCTTGTGCTTGCTACCATAGAGTGACAGTCAACCATCGATTACTTGTCAACCATAGATTGACTCTTTATCGGTAATATGAGTGAGTCAACCATCGAGTTTCAATTTGTAAATCCGTGCAAGAGATTTACATTGCATCTGCATACAAGCTTTTATTTCGCGCTGAAAATCTTGAAAAATAATCAGCCTATCGGAGTCCAGAGAGACGTGCGTAACACACCTGTCCTTAATTGGCCAAGTGTCATTTCCAAATGCCCCGACAGTACCTGTCCGTTCATTTAAAGCCCCGCGCGATACTCTTAAAATAAGTGCGCAAGATTTAGGCATGCAATAATTCTCCACGACAGGGCTTGATTCGTAAGACGTTTAGCTTTTAATTTCTACACTCACGCTACCTTCTCTCCAAGCAATTGTCCCTGTGAAGCACAAGGGTTTCACTAGTATATTTGTATAATCAAAAAATGTGCCTGCCCATGATTTATTAGAAATAGAGCAGATGCATGTCAAATAAGGTGGTAAGGATTTATGGCATTTGGCAGGAAAGAAGGAACACAAGGATAAACGAGTCCTTATGTGAAAGACTGTGACTCTTCAAATTTAAATTTAAGTTCAAAGAAGTTGAAAATTTTCAGTTCATTAATTAATTCTACCATTAATCACAGAACCTGGGACGTTTTGATAGTACATTTTGTATTTCTAAAACTTTCATATTGATAAGAATTTTAGAAACAGGACAATGACCCATTGTTAATTAAGTATAGATTTGTACCTATGTATGTACATACAGCGAATGTGCACCATTTATTTAGGCTTACAGAGCAGAATACTACAATGTTAGAGCGTGGTTTATTGAACCAGGAAATTTGAGTATTTATTTATTTGGTAAAAGTTTTTACGTAAATTCTGTGCTATGCACAAATTGTAGAGAAAATTTACCTTATTATAATTATTTCTCTGTGTAATAATGTTACACCCTAGTTGTATATATTGACATATGATTTTGTTAACACTGCACATTTTCCTTTATATGAAATTTGTCGAGTTTTTTATGTACATAATTGCGATTCATTATCACTCACACTTGTCTATTAAGGCCAGTGCTCGGCACGGGTATGGGTAATACTCGGGTAAACGGGTATGGGTACGGGTATGGGTACTACCCGGGTACGGATTTTGTGTACCCGAACAATTCCGGGTACTACCCGGGTACACTTTGGTCGGCTCAAAATTTCGGGTACGGATACGGGTATGGGTACGGGTACAAGGATTTCAAAATGGGTATATACCCACCGGGTACGGGTATAATGGTGTCATTTACCCGTACCCGCGACCATTGTACCCGAGTATTTGGATGTGTTGAGATTTGAGACATTTTGATGAATTTTATGAAAATAATGGAACTTCCGTTGGAAAATTCTGTCGGTATTGTTAGTAATTCTGAATACATAGAGCTTATTGTTAATACCCTTTTAACCTTACAACATGCAGTAACTGTATTTCAGACTGTGTTGCTAAAATATATATTTATATCTATAATATATATTTTTATGGAAACAGGTTTTAGGAAGAATAATTAATAAACAGACGAGGAATAATATCAAAATAGAAGTGGAGAATAGGTTTCAACGAATGTCGTAATATCATCATAATCATAATGTAGTAATTTGTTACTAATTGCATAAATAGTCTGATTGACACGTATGCACTTGATACTTCATTAGCCACAATTAATTTAAAAATTAGAGTTCCGATGAGTTGGATGGCAAGATATTTTTTGTAATTAGTACTTGATTAGGAAAAGGCGGATATTTGTAACAAGATATTAATGATTTACATTAACACAGAGCTACTGAGCTGAGAAAATTAATGTAAAAGGCCGAATAAATCAAGAAGTGAAAAATCGAGTCGCCAAGTTCCAAGCCAAAAATGTATGTACATATGAACTGGGTGCTATAAAATACTTCGCCCATCAGCCCATAAACAATCAAATGGGGATAATTTTACTTCTAATCAAAAACGCTCTACTCTTCAATAAAATATATAATGTCAAATACCTCTCTAGCTAGTCAAAATTACCCACTCAGGTGTCATACATTATTACATATGACGTACTTTGTATTACATTAAAACAAATCTGGATAAAGTACCCGGGTACGAGTACGGGTACAACACTGAGATACCCGAGTATGGGTACAATTTTCGAGAATTTTCGGGTACGGGTACAATGCGGGTACAGGTACATGGATTGAGATAACATTGCGGGTACGGGTACGAAAAATTTGTACCCGGATATTCGGGTATGGGTACGGGTATAGATACCAGTTATTGAAATACCCGCACTTCGGGTACGGATACGGGTACGGGTACCGATTTTTCGTACCCGTGCCGAGCACTGATTAAGGCTCATCCGAGTCGGAAAGAAAAAAAATTGACTTACAATGGGACGCCTTCCAAAAAGAAACATTAACAGGCTAATTTTATTGCACTACTGTAGACACGTGTACCCATAAGTAACATTTGTACAAAAAATGCGTCAATTTCCCAAGAATTTATTAACTATTCAGATGTCGTCATTTCTGGTTACATTGAGTTCCGTGGATTTCATTAATATGTGGGTTTCTTATAAAATAAGTAATCAGCCTCAGCTGTGATCTTATAACCCACTCTCTCCATAAAAGCTCTTGCAACGATATTTCTTTTTTCGACAGTGCTACCAGGCAGAAACTGATGTGCCGCAGATTCCTTTATTGCCTTCCTCATCAACAATTGGCCCAGTCCTTGGCCCCTGTATTCAGGCAAAGAGTACAACATTCCAATTAATCCATGACAATGGAAAACCGCATCGGCTACAATCTTATTGTTGATGAAAACTCCGAAGGACAGATTTCTTTTCAAACAATTCTCCACATATTCTCTTGATCCTTCTATAGAGTACTTCCATGTTTTCAGGATGAACTCAATCCCTTCTTCTGTATCAATTGGCTTGATTTCGTAGTTGCCAGATCTGGAATTTGTTAAAAGTTAGAATAAAACTTCTACACAAATGGTAGCTGTCAGTAATCACACTCTTGATCGCATTTTTACAATGTGAAGACATTATAGCAAAAATTAAACTTTACGGAATATTTAATTGCAAAGCTTCTTGTGGTTCCATAGTGTACACGTAGCAAGGATGGACCTCAGTGCAGTTCCCCTTATCTCGAATGCTGATACTCGAGATCATGTCTGAGACGGGCGTCTCAATACAAGCCGCCATAAAACTCTCAGACCAATCAATGAACTCGCAGTTGGAGAAAGCAGTTCGGATTTCAGGTGTGACCTGAGCATTTGGAGGTCGAGATATGCAAATGACCTTCCCACAGTCCTGTTTTTAAATTAAATTCCACAAATGAGATTCGATGTACAATCGGTTAAGACGCTATTTACGTAATTATTAATAGACTTTTTAGGGTGGCGTCAGCCCCCTAGTAAAATATCCTTGTCCGTACATCCGTGAGTCCTTCCGCAAGATATCTCAAAAACTACTGGACCGATTTCAATAAAATTGTGTACGGACATTACTTGTGATAACCATAAGCCATAATTTCCTATTTGGTTGAAATCAGCCCGATAGCCTTCGAGAAAAATATTCTTTAAATTTTGGACTTCAAATCAAATAACAGTTATCTCCAAAACTAATGAATCGATTTCAATGAAATTTTTTGTGATTATTTCTTATGTAAATGATTTTTGCTTATGTGATTGAAATCGGCCTGATAGTTATTTTTAAAAAAATCGGAAATTCCGAAAAAAAACTCAAATTTCACCCTACTTTGACGGCTGTACCTGGCGATACCCTACGCAAAGCCTCAAATTATCGCGTAGCGAAGATTTTTCAATTAAGACTTAACAAATGAATTTTATCAGATTTAACAAAACCTTCCGGACGTAAGTCACCACCACCCAAACATCCTTTGCTGTCAAATCTTGGAGTGTAAACCACTGGTGCTCACTCTTCCAGCTCTTGTTTTGCTTCAAGATGTTGTAGATCTGAAATTTTTTTAAAATATTTCAAAAATGATGAATGAAGAATATATTTTTGGGTTGGAAAAAATGTTATGAATGAGAGGAGTATACTCTCCGAAATTCTAAAATGGCTCCCATCTCCCACCATTATTTTTGACCTGGACCTCGGCTCCTCTTAAGGCACCAACATTGTCATCAGGCAATAGTTTCCTACAATTTTTCCAACCCTTGTGTCGATTCTCATTTCCGTAAATGAATACTTATACAAGTCACTGTACATTTATGGATACTGGAAGACGCTGTGTCAAAATTGGTTCCAAAATCTGAGGCTCTTCTACTAACTGAAACGCTGGAATGGAAGCACTCATGTTGCTAGAGGAAAATAGAATTAATTCCCAAGGAGAATAGTTACCGAATACTGAGGATAGAGTTGAAACCTGCAATTATTACTATTTCAATGGTCTTGTAATTATATTACAGATAATCATCAGCCTTGAACTGTATCTTCAAATAGGAGTTAAGCTTTGCGTATAACTTCTACTGAGTTATTGTATCGTTGGTTTTGTAACCCAAGGCTGGAGAAATACAGTATGTAATATTTAGCAAAATGCCTACGCAATGTCATCAATGAATCAAAAGTTCATCTGAAGGTTCTTATCTGGGAACTGTATGACAAAGTGCAGGATACATAATTTTCCATCCGTATTAATTCCTATACGTGCGGATACACAGAAATATTTGATGTGATTAAGTCCAGTTGTTGTATCAAAATCACGCTCCAATTTTAAACTCTATGGAATCCCAGGCGTGAATTTAGAATTCAACAAATGTTACCCTGTAGTTCATATGTAACATGCGTATTCGCCTATTTGAAATATTTTCTGGAATAAACAAATTTTATCGTTGTACCATTTCCCAAAAGTTTCATTTGCTTCTTTCCTTCTTTCAGACAAATATGCCCACGATATACTTTTAAACAGATTATAAGTTGGTTGAGGAGCCGTCTCATACAAAGCCACATATAAGACCCGATAAGTTGTTAGAAAGCAATAACAAATAAGGAAACCACAACGGGAAAATAATGCGAATCAGAATGAGATATATACGCTTTGCGGTTTTACGGCATGTAGTCATAGGAAGCAGAATATAATTGACGTTAATATTTGTGGCATAGTTTTTCGGGTAAAGAGATTCCTCCTCGCCCTCATTGTCTACTCAGTCGTCATCTACATACTTCTCTACTTGTAATTCAAGGACGTGAATCAATTATACCTAGCCCTTTGAACGGTTACATCAGACCTAGTAGCATCTATCCTTGCAAAAATCTTCACCCTTTTCCAAAGCATCCTCTGCCTTTGCATCCCCGAGGTCACGAGCAGCATCGGTCGGACGCTCATCCTCACGATTCTGGTTGTGGTTGTCCTCAGGGGGCCGATCAAAAACATCATAGAGAAATGAAATATTTACAACAAATGTTGTATTTAAGGAAATTTTCAAAGGATAAGTTAACATCTGTATGTCGCGCTCTACGGGCCAAACATGGGGCATGGGCAGGGTCTTACAATTAGTGGGAAGTCCCTAAGTGCGCTCAACCATATTATTTTGTTTGAGTTATTCTAATTTTTCAAGTCTTAAATCTCACTATGCTTCTAGCGTCTATATTTGAGTATTTCACACCTATGAATAATTATCCCGGGATATAAGACAATCGGAATTTCAAAGAGTGCTGAGAATGTATTGCCGCCCGATATCGGTTTAATGAAAATAATTAAATAATTAATAACACGTTGAATTGAAAATTCTTAATTTCCAGCAATATCTTCTAAGGGTAGTCCAAATGGTAGAAATTGTAATAAATTTGAAGTTACGTTTTGTAATCATACGAATTTCACTCAAGAGTTTAAAAGATGGATTGAAAACAATTTTTAATTTCTTCTTCAAATAATGTAATCAAGGAGCCCGACTTATGAAATAATTGACACACAGTCATTTAAAGTCCAAATCATGCTGACACATTTTCCAGTTCAATATGAATCCATTTTTGAGTTCAATAGTACGTAAATTTTGAAATAACGGTCATCGTAAACACGCGACGCGTAAAAGGGCTGGAACTTAATATAATTACCCACCTTTGTCCTTCCATTCTTCTGAGAGAGTTCTAAGATATTTCTTATACTGTGTAACAGAACTGATGCCAAGTTGAAGTCATTTTACAAAATGAGCAGACGTAAATACAAGTCATATTTAAATGACCTATTTATACGTACAAGAGGAAATGAAATCTCTAGGCAAACGCAATTTAGCATAAAGGCACAGAATCATAAAACCAACACATTTTATTATATTATTACTTCTATATGATATTGTATGAATACATTGCTTGTTGCTTTTAACCGGGTCTAATTTTGTAGAAGCGAAGAGAACAAAATGTGAATGATCCAAGTGAGGTTACAAGACAAGTTTCTGATTTAATTCCGACTACAGTTTCTCACTGATGTTACAATTGACAGAATTGGATTTGATGTAAGTACAGCTGTATGTAATATATGCGTATAAAATAAACGTAAATATAAAATTCTATAACATATATATAATATACATATAATACAAATAATATAATTGAATTATATTGCTTGCTTATATCAATTAATTTTTGATTTCTGAAGTCAAAGTCCAGTTATTTCTGTGAACGTTTCTAGGTTGGATCTGAATTATCTACACATACTATAATAAACGAATTTTTCGATGATGATGATTGTCAGCATTTTCAAATTCTTGCAGTGAGTACTCCGATGACGACGTTTCACAATCTGACACGAGTCAAAGTGATAGCGAATACAATTGTGAGGTAAAAAGTTTGTCGGATTAAAGTATTTTCAAAAATGTCATGTTGTCACATATCTAGTCTGTTGTAAAGTTGTGGTAAAGTGTTACTATTAATTAACGATTGTTTGACCAATCTTTTATATAGGGCGATGACTTGATCAACCCCAATATTTCATGCAGAGAAGGGTGCCTGCTAGTGTTTGCATACATACTCAAACATAAAATTACAACACAAGAGATATGATGCAAGACCTGCTGGATTTGGTCAAATTTCATATTCCGAATTCTGCAGAATTCCCTGGGTCACATTTTTTGTTTAAGAAAAAGCTAGAAGTACAGTACAGTTCTGTAAAACATCATTATTATTGTAATATATGTATGTGAATGTCTCATTCCCCAAAACGCCAACATGTGCGTAAGTTGTGATTCTGCGGTTTCAACTAACTTCTTCATCTTGTCGAAAAATCTCTTGATTGCTTCTTTTGGAACATTTCGATATTGTTTGGGGATTCGTGTTTGATTGCATGCCGTTCCTTGGTGCGTCAAAACTGTACGTTTTAAATGATGACAAAATCAAACAAATACAAAAACTAGACAATTCGCGTGAAGTTATAACTTGCAAATGTTTCAAAAGAGGTTTCGTGAACGGGCTACATATAAATACACAATCCGGCATTACTTCAAAGAAATGTGCGTGTATTGTTAGAAGTAGGTCAACATTGTACCTCATTAGGTTTTTCTTACTTGTGAATAGCGACTCTTACAACGGTTGCTAATTTGGTTTGTAGTAAATTAAAATCTACCCCAATAGTTAAAGCGTTTTCTGCTTTTAATGTACGATTTGAAAATACAGTGAAAATAATTGCCGCCAGTACCATTCAAGATTTTATTGTGGAGTTAAAGAGGGGAGAACAATCGAACAAATTATGTACATACCGAATAGAATTGAGCAAGAATAAATCAAACATTTAACAAACAAGTAATTCTTTATGCACGAATATTTCTGCATATGGATTTCTGCATAACCGCATGTGTATACTCTTTTATGTCAAGTCCGATAATAGTTATGCAAGTGGCAATCCGCCAGGCAAAAACATGTACATAATTATGCATAACATTTTCCATCGGGCCTGCTGAGCAGGGGTTTTTCCTGTGTATGCACTTTTTCGAGTTTTTTACGTAAAAATTCCTGTGATTCACTATCACTACGATTCATTGCTCATATTTCTGGGGGCTATATATATAAATATCGCAAACACTTGGGAAACCTTGGGTAAAAGTATTTCCAAGGGTCGTATCTACCAACTGGAAATCATTTTCCTGCAATTAATACAAGACGGAGTTGTGAGTAATTAAATGAATTTCAGTTTAATGATTTTATGATAACGATAGGCTCAACGAATTGATCTGGATCCGGATTCCTTTTCAAACGGATTACACAAGTTTACACCCAAAAGATCAAGTACATGGAAGTAGAGTTGATGCAATCTTACTTTATTGTGTCCTAAATAATTTACCTACTAATACTGGTAAGTAGTGTTGTATTAGTCTTTTTTGATTAACAACAAAACCGAGTATAAGTAGAGTAGTTGTCAAAGATCATTTTTGTTGGTATTGTAGTGGTAAGTAAATAGTGGCATTTACCCTGATTAAGATTTCAGAGTAGTGTAGTGTAGTGGAGAATTGAATGGCCACCTATGGCTACAATATAAACCAAACTCTTTATAAACAGATTTGTACCCCAAAATAACACACAAGCCAATTTCTGAAAGGCCCAACAGGTGTCCCCTAACCGTGGTCAAATTTGTTGGCATAACCTGAATTTAGAATAATTATTATTAGGTAAACCTAAAAATAGTAACCTACAAGCAATTTCATTAGAATAGTAGGCTTAGTAAACCTCTATTTGTTTTACAGTACACTGCCTTGCCAAATATTAGCTCGTCTACTAAAATAGTAGGCATCTGACAGCTTTACCTTAAACAGACCGCTCTTGCTATAACGAAAACCCAATGCCATGTAAGTTTATGACGTTAAATAAGAAGTGTCGTTAAAGGGGTACTCCGAAATTGCCACGTATTTCCGTGTAATACACAACATATGTACATTATATCATCTAGTTACAAGAGAAAATGTCAGCCATGCTGATAGCAAAAGTGTTGCATTCTGTATGCTTGAGCAAAATTGTGGATGTGTTGGTTTACCACCGTTGAAATTATTATTTTATTAACATTGTATAAGTGGAGGAATAGAGTACGTACGTACTCTACGTCAATTAAGACAGAAGTAAATATCAGTACTTGAAGCAATGACTGTTTATATACAAGAAGCGAAATATTTTAATTTGCACAGATAAACGTATCTATGTAAGTATATAAGTCGCTATGACACTTAAAGGCTAAGCGCAAGAAGTTACCAGAGCACGTAAACTGTTTTACCAGTGGGGCAAAGAACCCGGTAGACGGTATAACGGGTAGTGGGGCGTATATCAAGGATGGGGAGGAGGATTTATTAATGAATTCATACCCTCTTGGTAGATTTGCCACGGTATTCCAAAGTGAATGCTACGCAGTTCTACAAGCGGCCTACATGCTTTTAGAAAAAGGGATAGAGGGTAGAGAAATCTTTTTCTACTCAGACAGTAAGGGCATGCTTGAGGCTTTGCACAATGGGTGCATAAACTCAGTTGTACTCAAGGAGTGTCACGAGCAACTAAATGAACTGGCCTTATTGAACCGGGTAACCTTAGGGTGGATACCGGGACACTATGGCTTAAAGGGCAAGATCACGGCAGACTGTCTAGCAGGTAGAGTTACAGCAAGAGGCGATAGGGGAATGGGGCCTGAACCCATAATACCTATAGCACTCTCCGGAATCAAAGCAGCAGTCAAACAGTGGAAGAGGGCGGAGCATATCAAATGCTGGAACCTCTCGACAATAAAAGCGAAAAGGTACATCACTGGACCCAAATGGGGACACGATAGTATCGTGGGGGCCAGTAGACAATCAACCCGTCTACTGACCTATGCATATACGGGGTTTGCTCCAGTCAACGCGCATATGCATAAAATGAGTAGGGCAGGGGCCGCATGCAAATGCGGACTGGCTGATGAGACGATGGAGCATTTACTCTGTGAATGCCCTTTGTACTCAAGCCAGAGACTAAAGCACCTGCATCATGGTACCGCAACACTGCATATGGCTACGCATGAAGCTTCCCACCAAAATCTTGTGGCCTTTCTCATGGCCACAGGAAGGTTGGGCAAAAGCTAAAAGTAACTGTATCTGGGCGAGTGCAATAAGCCTTAAGGCTTGAGCGCCTCCTAAGGAAATCCACAATGGATAGACTTGGGTCCCATCAAATACATACATACCAGAGCTCAATTCATTCAAACCGGGAATGTGTGGAATTTTTGCATGGAAGCAACATCCGGAACTTTTACTAATTATGTAGGATTAATAAATCGAGAAAAATTGTCAGTGCCACTCATACAGGGTCTGTCAGCGCAATGGTTTATAAACTCTTCAATAATGTACATGGAACACGGACAATGGTGATGGCTCGGTGTTCTCTAAATGATAACGTATACTTTGTTTACACGGAAAATTTACAGGCCAACCCCTACAAATTAGTTTTTTTATCTCCAATTTATTATAGTGTGCTAGTAAAAGAGCTCGTGTTTCTTGCTGACGCTCGAATATATATAGATTCAACTGTATCGTTAATTTTTCCAAAATATTATTTCAAGTGAATAATCACTTAAATAACAAATTGCAGAAGCTTTAATAGCTTTGGCCAAAGGTGGTTCCCTATCCCAGATCTGAGATAGAATCTGGATTGCAATATAAAATGCAGCAATATTGGCACGGATATAGGCTGCGACGATGGAACAAGTGGTCAAATCAAATGCATTCATGAATACTGAAACTAAGAATGCAAAACCCCGAGTTTTTAATACCAAGAGTGGCCGGAATTCTCATATTGATCATCTTGTAAAATATATATTATACTTACTCGCTCGTCCTGGCTTACCAAATTAAATTGCATACTTGTGTATTTATTAACGCCACTAAATCGCTTTTCAACAGGAAAGAATTCATGGGATTCCCAAATGTAATTTTACCAGCAATCTAACGGAGGTTCCAGATCCGGAAACGAGTTTCATTTCTCGTAAAAAAAGAAGATAGGAATCTTTACGAACAAGAATGCCTACAAGACCGTCATTATAAGCAGATTCAATATGTGACTGACCTAATGGACTTAGTTTGTATCGCTGGAAAGTCCTTGAACTTGGTAGAAAATCCGATATTTATGAAGCTAGCACGAAACCTGGAATCATTGGGCCGATTATTGTCAAAACGGCAACTAACCCGCCGAATCGAGCGAAATGGAAGTGGAATGTGAAGCAATTTATGAAGACCTACGCGATTGGTCAAATCAAAAGTTGGTTCGCCTCGGTTGTGTTACACATGCCCTATAGATAGTCATTAAAGAATGCCTCAAGAAACATCCTCGATGCGAAGAACTTCTGACGTACATTAACAAGTTCACAAGCTTTTTTAGCATGTCGCCATACAGGAACTCAAAATTGACTGAAGTTAAAAAAGTGGGCTTAAAAAATTGGAGAAATTAGATGGAATGGAATTCTGCTATCCTTGAAGCGTGTACTTGAGGACGTCAAAATTTTTTCATAACATTAAGACAAGGGAACTTGTCAATATTAATTGTTAAATGCAAAGTCACAATTACAGACAAACAATTGTTAAATATGTAGGATAATGTTGTGGCTAATAGCAATTAATTTAGAGTAAGCACATGGGGGAAATCCATCGAATTCAACGCCGGATCTTATTTCTCCTGAAATGGAGAAAGACCTATTCAATCTAAGCAAATTGTTGACACCATTCCTGGATTTGACAAACGAACTCCAATCGGAAGGTGTTACCTCATCAATGGTTATTTTAGGAGCAATTACACTACAAACGTTAGTGCTTAATTTTGGCAGATTTTGGCATTTTTTCTTACCAATTCATAAATCGTATGCAGGGTTGCTGATTATTTTGAAAAAAATCTAAAAATCGGATTAAATTGATTGAAATAGAATTTTTATGATTTAGAATTTATATTTAAATCCATATTTTCTCAAAATTTTATCGTACAATAGAATTAACATACAAATGTTCGAATTTTAATTTTCCTAACAATAGTTTACACTGTTGCCAGCAATGAAAGGATCAAGTAGTAAAACATTATGAATTAAGAGAAAATTACGAAGGCAAGTCAACTAATATGAAATAGAAAGCTGCTTAAAGGCCAATTCCAAATATCAATAGAAGTTTTTAAAATTGTTGAACAGAGTTTAATCTTTGAAGCCAAACGCTGTATAGGACAAATACCAGCTGTCGTATGTTTTTATTGAAATATTTGAGTACTTTCATGAAAACAAAATCAAAAAATCAGCCTGCCCTACTACATGTCCTGTGTTAAGCACAACACTTTATAGTTTCATAAACGCTTTTCGATCGTCGTTTCCAATTTTTGATTTGCTTTCTGATTTTATTTTGATTTTATTTCACATTGCCCCATGGGTCGTAGACTATGCATTCTCGTATATATGTATGCTCTTGTTTTACGGGAATTTTAACATATTTACTTTACAAGTTATTCCACACTTTTAATAAAATTTGATGTAAACGAATATGAAGTACATCACGAATCCAAAGTGACTTTGTTTAGTAAGAAGTAGTATCGGAAAAACAAACCTTCAAAAATCACCAGTGTAATGTATTGCAAGTATTGTCTTATAACAACTGGATACGAATTTTCTTCAAAATTACGAAATCAAATACTTTATTCATTAACTCATTTCTATGGACTAATGAAACATCAAGCGTTGCTACCCTACACATTACACAGATTAATAACCACCATGATTGGTCAACAAGACGGTCACAAATGTAATTTAATTCAGGATTTCTCCACCTTACAAATCCAACCTAACCAAAATAGAATACAAATAGTTTTATTGAATCAGTTTTACAGCGTTTCGAGACGTCAAATCATATTTTGCCCAACTGTAAACGTTGAAGAGTCAATTTTGATTTAAATCAGTTGTTTATTTGAAACAAATCGAGTGATTTAAATCAAGACACCCTGGTCATTTGTAATTTAAACATCAAATTTGTGTCACTAGAAATTGCAGCCGTGAATTGCGATGAGGGATACATGAAAGCTCTGAAGTCAAGTCTATGTTTGACTATTACCGAGTGGTTCGGAGCACAACTACAATTCAACTACGGTGGAAAAGGAGCCAAAAAGTGTTTGCTAAATATATTCCAAAATGAAGCATACATACTGGCAACAGTACTTGACCCACGGTGAAAAATTATGCCATTTGAGAGTAAGATTCTACTTACGTCACTAGTTTTATGACACGTTGGGACCCATAAACCAGTAAGTATTACGATTTAATTTATAATTAAGTGCCATTTCCATTTTGCAGTACATTTACCCGAGCCCTACAAATCGGGCCAGTTTGTGCCACCTGTGCAGAAAGTCAAAGATTTATTGATCAAAGCTTTCAAGCAGAAAAAGAGCGAAACAGTAGACGAAACTTATATTTCCGAACTATACCTCGGCGTAAATGAACCAAGTGTCTCCAGACGAACCAAAACAGCTTTTTTATCAAGTTTTATCCCAGGGGACACCGATGAAGATCATGTACAGCTTAGAGACGAGATAGAGGAATACGTAGCTGAAAAAAGGTGCCCCCGTGATTCAAATCCGCTAGATTACTACAGAAAACTTGAGAGAAACAAATACCCCATTCTTCGGGAATTGGCAAAAGGATTCCTAGGATTCCGCATCATCTTACATTGAGAGAGTCTTTTCAATAACCGGTTCCCTGAATAGAGCATGAAGAGCTGGCCTTGGA
Source organism: Allacma fusca (assembly GCA_947179485.1). Classification (NCBI taxonomy): domain Eukaryota; kingdom Metazoa; phylum Arthropoda; class Collembola; order Symphypleona; family Sminthuridae; genus Allacma; species Allacma fusca. Next base: position 51,578,761 of record OX359245.1, read on the forward strand.
ACAAAAACTATTGAAGGTTTCTGGGTTTACCGAGAATTTAGAAAGCAGGAGGTTGGTTTTTAATTCACTGTTTATGACAAACTAGTTTGTCAAAATATAAATAATAATATTATTGGCATTATTGTATTCCTATTTCTCAAATCAAATACTTTAACACTGTCAATCATTTTTAACAGTTGAACCAACTAATTTATATCCTTTAATCTATAATATTAAAACAGTATAATAAATACCTACTATTGGGGTATCAGTGGGGAACCCTAACGTGTTTCCTGGAGTAACCGAGTTCATTAGATTCTGTTACTTTTGGGTCCTACACACATGTAGCATTGTCCCATTTGCAGTATAATATATCTTTAACATTGTATATCTATGGTAATATGATTGCTATGGTACGACAAAATTATGAATATCAGAATGTATCAGTGCTCGACATGGGTATGGGTAATACGCGGGTAAACGAGTACGGGTACGAATATGGGTACTACCCGGGTACCGGTTAAGTGTAGCCGAACAATTTTGAGTACTGGCTGGATACACTTTGGTCGGCTCAAATTTTTGGGTACGGGTACAGGTCCCAGCATTTACCTATCTCACCCGGAACGTAAGACCTTTAAACGTATGTTGAGCAGGGACGGGAATTCGAATTCGAATCGGAATTAGAATCGGAATTATATTCAAAAAATTTGGGTATCCGAATCGATATTAGAATCGGAAAACAATTCACCACGGTATTTGTATCCAAAATTGGATTATAATAAAAACAAGGGTATTCGAATTGGTATTCGAATATTTTTTAACGAATTCCGATTCCAATAAAGTATCGATTTCATTGCGTTTTATACTGTCACATGCGAGAAAATGTTCATAGGAAGCATTTTTGGAACGCCGCACACATGCAATTATAAAACCCAAATGGCAAGTAACGAACGTTTGGTAAACGAAAAGTGTATGGTTGGCAATGGGCAGTGATTTATGTCCCGTTTTGTAAAAATTCCTACAAATAGGATGAGATAGCCGCATGGTGTCGGTCTTATAGGACGATTAAGTGAATCAAGTTTCTTCTTTCTTAAATCTTGTTCTCATCATGGGGATGCGTAAAACTAATTCCGTTGAAGTGCATTTTAGTTACGATGTGTTTATCAAACAAATCGATTTGCAAATATATACTTTCAGAAGAAACTAACCGGAAAAGTAGTTAGACAGGTTAACAGATTACTCCGAATTTTTTAAAAATGTTATTGGATCAATCCTTGCTTTTCTAGTTACTGAAATTTCAGTTGAGCGTGTGTTTTCTGCGCTTAAATTTATATTAAATGATTGCGTGGTAATGTATAGATGCAAAAACGCTTAATGTGTTATGTATCGCTTATTGTTTTGCGATTAAATTGTTCTTTTGAATAAATTCCCATTTTTTGTATGAATATCCGAAAAGTATTTGAATCGGAATTCAAATTCAGCAAGTATTCAAATATATTGGAATCCGTATTGGAATTCAAATTTTTAAGTATTATAAAAAATAATTAAAATTGAAATCGAAACTAGAAAGTATTCGAATCCGTATTTAAATCCGTATTTTTCCGATATCCCGTCCCTGATGTTGAGGTCGTGGAAATGTACTTTTCTTAAATGCTTTTTGATTTAATGGAGCAGTTTTAAAATACTGCTGTTTTTACTTGCAGCTTTAGCTGACTTCATAGTTTCAGTACGAGATTTCAACAAACTCAAGGAATGCAGGTCATCCCTTCGTAGTTCCTATCCTTTGAGTGATAAGTAAATTCAGCTCGTTTTGGGCACGCGGTTGTTTCTAGCTTTTTATAAAGTAGCATGACGATTTCTAGCGAAACACTCTGCCATACATATGTGTGTAGTGCGCATATTAACATAAGTATATACGTGTGATAGAGCATTACAAGTTCTATGCTCCCGAGCCAATATCTAGGCTAGGTCGTCCCTTATGCTTGTAGCCTTTATATGAATCTAGGATGCATCGTACCACCACCAGCTTTAATGAATAGGGTCACCAATTTTGAATTTGAATTCGGGGCCAATAAGGGGGAAGCCGCGAGTTGTTATTTTTATAGGCAAGATATACGCTTGGGTTACGAAAAGGCCCACCTTTGGCTTTGGCTGCAAGTGCTTACATTATAGCTGTCGCCAGAGTCCCAGGTTCAAGTCCGGGTGAGGCTATGGACATATCTAACTTTATTAACGAAATCTGTTCTTTTGGAAACTGGGATTTATTATTTTCGGGAAATCCTCCTGAGACCACATGTGATTCCATTCTTTAAGAATTCCGGTGAGGTCATTGACCCCTCTCAATTTATTCATTTTCCCGATGGTATTTATAGAAATATTTCTGCTTCTACGAAAAGTTTCCTCAGGAGAGTCAAATGCTCTCTCATTGTCAGAGAAAATAAAACGGGCGAAAAGTTTTGAATTTCTTGATAAGCAAGTATTTCTGGATAAGTAAATTTAGGCAGGGGTGGAAGAATAGTTTTTACCATGGCCCTAACCATCAAAATAGATTTGTTACGTATGCAATCTGAGGGCCTTAGTGAATATTTTCTTTGCCCTGACCCCAAATTCTTTTACCCTTGCGGATCCACGACTCAGCCTTCTCGATAACGTTCCTTCATTACGGGAAACATACAGACCAATCCTTCAAAATTTTGTTTTTTTTACCCATACCCCACAAAATCCATAACGATACAAACTGCGAAAATTCCTCATTTTCAAGCAAATTCTTTTTGTATTTATGTTTTAAAGAAAAAGGTAAAGTGGTACCCACATGTGCTTGATTTTTCCATAACACCAAAAACTTGGCTCGGAATACAGCAACAAATGCAAATATTTCCTTCAGGGACGGTATATGACGAAGATGATGAAAGAAATGAGAATGAAAGAAAACGATTTTACTTAGAAAGCCCTTTATCAGTGCAGTATCATTACCAAAACGGAAACAAAAAGGAAGTTCGTCCCTAATAACTTTGTTTCACGTCACTCCTGACTCCTAAGATGCATATTATACGACCAGTCCCTTCAATGTTTTCAGTTACTATGAAAAGGCTGTCACTATGAAATATATTTATAAATATTTAAAATACTTTGGTCTAGGTCCTCGGTTCAGTTCCCGATGAGGTCTTCATCAGAGCTAAACTTATAAAATCCGCTCTTTTGAAAAAATATATTTTCCGACTATTTCAATTTTACTTTGTTGCTCTTGCAAATAAATGCGCTAGCTAATATTGTATGCAAACTGTAAATGTTTTAGTTTTTAAAGATAAATGAAACAATTCATGAATATAAAAGTGTAGGAGTGAGTTGTATACAGAAAAGACACATAGTTGTGTAACATTTGAAAATTACAGCTTCAGTTGAATGCCCACTAATGAAAGATGTATTCAAGTAATTATCTAATTAAAATATCTTTGATTCCTGCATCAAAATGCTGGCCAGCTACATACAGGCAAAATTGCATTCTCTGTACTTATACACTTAATAAGGACATGATGAAGGAAAGCCTAATTTAATTGCACTACTGTATATGCGCGTACCTAAGTAAAATTTTTTCAAAAAAGGCGTCAATTTCCTAAGAATTTATTAACTATTGAGATGTCGTCGTTTCAGGTTACATTGAGTTCCGTGGAGTTCATTAATATGTGGGTTTGTTATAAAATAAGTAATCAACCTCCGCCGCGACCTTATAACCCACTCTCTCCATAAAAGTTCTTGCAGCGATATTTCTCTTTTCGACAGTGCTACCAGGTACAAACTGATGTGCCGCAGATTCCTTCATTGCCTTCCTCATCACCAATTGGCCCAGTCCTTGGCCTCTGTATTCAGGTAAGGAGTACAGCATTCCAATTAATCCATGACAATCGAAAATCACATCAGCTACAATCTCATTGTTGATGTAAACTCCGAAGGACAGATTTCTTTTCAAACAATTCTCCACATAATCTCTTGATCCTTCCATAGCGTACTTCCAGGTTTTCAAGAGGAACTCAATCCCTTCTTCTGTATCAATTGACTTGATTTCGTAGTTGCCAGAGCTGGAATTTGTTAAAAGTTATAATAAAGCTTCCGCACAAAAGGTACCTGTCAGCAATCACAGTCTTGATCGCATTTTTACAATGTGAAAACATTACAGTAAAAATTAAACTTTACGGAATATTTAATTGCAAAGCTTCTTCTGGGTCCATAGAGTACACGTAGCAAGGATGGATCTCAGTGCAGTTCCCCTTATCTCGGATGCTGATACTCGAGATCATGTCTGAGACGGGCGTCTCAATACAAGCCGCCATAAAACTCTCAGACCAATCAATGAACTCGCAGTTGGAGAAAGCAGTTCGGATTTCAGGTGTGACCTGAGCATTTGGAGGTCGAGATATGCAAATGACCTGACCATAGTCCTGTTTGTAAATTCAATTCCTCAAATGAGATTCGATGTACATTCGCTTAAGACGCTATTTACATAATAAATTATAAATAGGTTTTTCATGATATGAAGTAACAAATGAATTTTATCAGATTTAACAAAACCTTCCGGACGTAAGTCACCACCACCCAAACATCCTTCGCTGTCAAGTCTTGGAGTGTAAACCACTGGTGCTCACTCTTCCAGCTCTTGTTTTGCTTCAAGATGTTGTAGATCTGGAATTTTGTACAAATATTTCAAAAATGATGAATGAAGAATATATTTTTGGGTTGGAAAAAATGTTATCAATGAGAGGAGTATACTCTCGGAAATTCTAAAATGGCTCCCATCTCCCACCATTATTTTTGACCTGGACCTCGGCTCCTCTTAAGGCACCAACAATGTCATCAGGCAATAGTTTCCTACAATTTTTCCAACCCTTGTGTCGATTCCCATTTCCGTAAATGAATACTTTTATAAATCACTGTACATTTGTGGATACTGGAAGACGCTGTGTCAAAATTGGTTCCAAAATCCGAGGCTCTTCTACCAACTGGAACGCTGGAATGGAAGCACTCATGTTGCTAGAGGAAAATAGAATTAATTCCCAAGGAGAATAGTTATCGAATACTGAGGATAGAGTTGAAACCTGCAATTATTACTATTTCAATGGTCTTGTAATTTATATATTATAGAGAATCACCAGCCTTGAACTGTGAAAAAGGAGTGAAGCTTTACCTACGTATGTATGATTGGTTTTGTAACCCGAGGCTGGAGAAATATGTAATATTTAGCAAAATGCCTACGGCAATATCATCAATGAATCAAAAGTTCATCTCAAGGTTCTTATCTGGGAACTGTATGACAAAGTGCATGATACATAATTTTCCATCCGTATTAATTCCTATGCTTGAAGATACACAGAAATATTTGAGGTGATTAATTCCAGCTGTTGTATCAAAGCCCCACTCCAATATTTCAAGCTCTATTAAATCCCACGTCTAAATTTAGAAGTCAACAAAAGTTCCCCTGTAATTCATATATATGCAACATGCAAAATGGCCTATTTCAAATATTTTCTGGAAATAACCAATTTTATCCTTTGCCCCATTTCCCCCAAGGTCCATTTGCTTCTTTCCTTCTTTCAGAGAAATTTGCCCACGAAATACTTTTAATCAGTGTAAAGTTGGTTGAGGAACCGTCTCATACAAAACCGCAAATAAAATCCAAGTTGTTAGAAAACAATGACAAGTGTAAGGAAACCATGAAGGGGAAATAATACGAACCGGAATGATATAATTATTTCAGGACATCAAATACACTTTGAGGTTTTGTGGTATATAGTAACAGGAAGCAGAATATATTTGATGTTAATATTTGGGGCATAATTTGACGCTAATTTACAACGGATTTGACACCCGAGGAAGCATTACAATGGCTTTAGACTCTCGTCGAGTTTTGCAATATTTGTATACTTTTGGCGTGAAGAGATTCCTCCTCACTCTCATTGTCTACTCAGTCCTCATCTACTTACTTCTCTACTTGCAATTCAAGGATGCAAATCAATTATATCTAGCCCTTGGGACAGTGACCTCAGGCCTAGTAGTCTCTATCCTTGCTACAATCTTCACCCCTTTCCGATGCATCCTCTGCCTTTGCATCCCCGAGGTCACGAGCAGCATCGGACGGAAGCTCATCCTCACGATCCTAGTTGTGGTGGTCCTCAGTGGGCCGATCAAAAACACCATGGAGAATCTGAACCGGACCTCCTCAACCATGGCCTGCGTCGGGAAAATCCTGGAAGAGCAAGCCTACGAGTCAAAAGCCCTCTTAAAGGAAGCTAATCGAAGAATAGAAGAAAAATTGCTAGGTGTATTGAACTCAGTCAAAAAAATACCTCAAGTCCTGACTCAAGAAGTCCTCCGACCCTTGATTCAACAAGTGGACAAGGTCCGGGAAGCCTTTGAAACTGCCGGTAAATCCGTGAGGGAGATCTCTCAGAAATGTACCAGTTCTGTCAGTTCGATCCGAAGCAATTGCGCCAGGGATACCGAGGATGTTCTGAGAAAGTGCCGGGGATTACGGATCCCCTTACCGAGCATCCCTTTTGTCAAAATTCCGGACATTGACCTCAGTTTTATTTGCTCTCCCTTGAATTTCATCCCCGACACTTGCAAAGTCTTTGACATGAGCGCCCTCTGCGCTCCTCTTACAAACATCGGAAATCTCGAGACACACCTACCTGGTTTCTCCGGGTACATCACGAAATTCAAAGACCTTTTTGAATTAAACGTTCGAGTCGATAAGCCAGGAACAAAGACGGAGTCCAATTTAGGGAACGTCACGCAAACCATTAAGAAAAGAGCCAAAGCTAGGTTTCAAGAATGGCACGATTTCTTTAACGAGATCGTAAAATACCTCAAGTGGTTCTCAAGCGCCACAATTCTTTTGCTACCCATCGGAGCCACCTTGTTCTACCGCTCAGTGAAGAAGTCCCCTGGAGATGTTTCTCAGGAAGGATCCAGTCTTATGGAAAAATTAATTAAGAAGAAATCCAAGAAGACAAAAGTTGGGGGGAAAACTAAAAAGCAGAAGAGCATTACCAAGAAACTGATCCCGATTTTGTCTATGACAATCGGATTCACTCTGGTGTTCGTTTTGGAGAGAGCTGTTCATATGTCCGTGGAGGTGGCAAAATCTTCTAGCAATGAGACTATTATCATCACGGGGACATCCAAAATCAAGGTCAACGTCAACGGAGGGGATGTTTTCCGGGGGATTTTGGAGAACATGCTGAGCAATTTTGAGTTGGATGAGAATGTGAGTTTGAATGTGAATCTTGGGGATTGTATTGAGGCCCCCGTTGAGCCCACGGGGATTGGGAGCATTTTGGGCGTGGCCGCAGGAATCCTTTTGATGGTCGCGACTGTCATTGTGGAAAGATGGGTTCTCAAGAAAAGACTCGCCATCGTCAAGTTCTTCTACCCCGATGCGGTTTTGTGGGAATATGAGGAAATTGACAATAATGAAGCCTTTAATTAGCAGTATTTATTACTGTCCCAATTGGGAAACGCATATCTACATTGAGTTTGACCCAGGCATTAGCTATCATCAATGAGGCGACACATATTATACGCTTATTATCTAATTTTGCTGATTAAGGAATTATAAATTAAATAAATTCTGAATATTTTTCAGCAATAAGGTTCTACTACAATTTCTTTATAAATTCCATGCGTGGGGTTTTACATAATATGTACATACTAATTTTTTTTAATCAATGCTTGCCATGAGAGATGAGTGATACAGCGGGTAAAATTCAGGCTATAGGATCTATCCATGGAACTATCATATGCTAAAATAATCTCTTGTGAGTTCAGTTTATAGGAAGAGTTGTATCAGTGCATTAATCCCTGGCTGCTATTTCCTGGAACGTGGAATTATTATTTGTCAGTGAACTGAATGCTTAAACAAGGGTTTGATTTTTTTTAATTCCAGAAAAGCAACCCTGCTCTCAGATTTCATTATTGTATAAAATGAGTCTCTGGATATAATTATTTGGGATGTTTCTATCGTAGCATGTGATACAAGAGACTTCAGATGGAATTCATTCAATCAAATTCTTTTCATGTTCAATGCTGCGCTTCTGTTTGTGAGCAAGGTTTCAATACACAGGGAAAAAAACAGGTCCTGTAATAATTTGTGTTTTAAAAGTGGTTGCTTCGTTACCACTTTTTCCAACCAACTCCCAGGCGGATTGAGGCAATATGAAGGGATACATACATATACATATGGAACATGTTCACGGAATTGATAAACTCCGTGGATATTTCTTTGAAGGCTGGATTTATGGAAGCCTGTAAAAAGCTCTGGGAAAATTAGCTCTAAAATCCAAGGTTCACATACATCCACTGAGAAACATTCTTTCTGCAAATTATTATTATTTCAGGACGGAGTCATAGTGATGGGGTAAAAATCAATTCCAATTTCTATTCGGACATTATGATTGCATGAGATCTGGGGAAAGATCCAGTTACAATATACGCTCTCTATCACAGCACCTATAGTTTTAGTAATGTATTTTCACAGACGAATAAAATACGTGTATAGAGCTTTTTGGGAATCCTTTAAATCAAAAATGCTATTTTCTAAATACAATCCTAGTTTTAAGGGTTTAATTAAAACATGACAGGAAGAGAGAGGAAACTTTTGAATGAGAAGAGTATGGAATAAGTTTATTCACGAGAAATAGTTTAAAATATCATAAAATTCTGCAACATTGAATACACTCTTGAAGTTTTGTATTGTTTATTGTTTATGCTACTCTACTCATGAGAATGCTACAAGAGGAGGATTCAGATTGATAAAAGCTTATGAGTTTATTGGCATCCATATTCAAGTAGGGATTTAATGACTTAAAACGTGAAAATAGGAATACGAAATAGTACCAAGTGACATTCTGCATGTAAATTTATTTACTTACTGTACACTCTCCCTATATAAGAGTCCTTTCAAAAGATGCGGATCTCTATAAGGGGAAACTGATCTGGACATATAACCCTTTCCCATAGTGTTAATTTGTGTTCTAGTACGAGTGTGTTAATACAAGAGTTTGCTTCCTTTAGTGGAGCTTGTATAGCCAGAGTGCACTGTAATTAGCTGGTGTCTCTCATCACCCCAGAAGTTCCATTAGCTCCCCTTTTACTCATGCATAATTCAGTTTTGATCCAAAAAATCCAGATGGCCCCGATTGAGAGAGATTGTATGACTCGGACCCCCTCGTTTCTTCTTTGACATGTAGTAGTAGCAGCAAGGCTTGAATTTCCGGGTGCCACATTTCGGGATACAATTGACGTGACATCGTCTGCACTCTGGGACCGCATAGGGATTGAAATTGTCACTCCAGTTAAGGATGTTTTGAAGTGACTGCTCTTCATCGCTTGAGGTAGCGTTCACCCAAAGGAGACACATGGCACCTTTCAAATTTAAATATATTTAAATTGTATTAAATTCCCAAATCAAATTAAATTCCATAAAAATGTGTCTAGAAAGAATGTTACCCAATACAAGCAGCACAAGTTTCCTCATGATGGGATGCTGACACTATGGCAGGAGCTTTCCGTGCTAACTTTCAATGAATGAACTTTTATTTCAAATCCCAGTTACAGAAATGTGAACCAGAGAGCTGAGGATGCAATCAGAATCTTGATGGGACTTCTCTGTTAGGCCTGATTTATTGAAATGATAAATATTTTTCGAAAATCGGCTTTTTATGTAAATCCGACTGGCGATCCACGTCAATGTGGTCATAATTACTTACCTGGAATTTTTTGAACGTTACATGTGGATTGATGTACCTCAAGGCTAATGCTGTCTGTGGGTAGAAAGTCTAAGAAATTTTGTAGGGATGTTTAAAATATTCGAAATCAATGTGTGGGATCCAAAGAATAAAACGCACAAGGCAGGACAAAACATCTCCATTTGTAAAATATGAGAGCATTTTTTTTTGATACTGTGCGTGATGAGAGGGGGCTTGATTGAACTAAATCTTTTATCGGAGAGAGATTATAGTTTTTCTGTTGAGTCTCTTGGGTCTTTCAAATTAGTACTTTTTTCTTTGGCTTCCTTTGAATAAATACCTTTGAGAATTTTATGAATTATCTACAAAGGTGTATCCAGCTCTTTTGTGACTTCCATGATTAATATTTACACCGTTGGATGCGTAAGTATAGAGAGATTTGAGATTACGGTTATATGGCATTCGTATATGATGTAAGAGATCTCTGTGCAACAATTTTTGGGATGTATGTATTTTTCTATATTTTTTTAGTATTTGATCAAACTGTACACTTTTGCCAATTTCTCAGTTTAATGAGACTTTAGATGATAATTAACTGTACGCGTGTATAGAAAGTACACGTTTCTATGTATTAGTGTTAATGTGCTCTCTTTAAATGACAGGAGCAATTTTAATCACATGAGTTTCATACAGTTAATGTTCTGAAATTATCTGGTTTGTGCTAATACTGTTCAACATTATGTAACATTTCAAGTATAAATATGTAATTATCTAGACGTAGCATAAGTATATGCAACTTATGCAAACAAAATTTCAATAGTTACTCTTTTTTTGCATTTAAAAAAAATCTTCTTTAACAATCTCCTCGTTACCGTGTATGCTTAATTATGTGTGACTGGAATTGTATATTTTTGATATAATAACATTGAGAATAATAAAATAAAATAAAAATAGCATAGGATTCACAACGACCAGGCTGGAAGAACTAACTTTAGAAGAAGCAAGAAAAACAATTAATTGTGTAACAAAAATAACTAGAACTTACGCAGTGTGCTCAAAACACAACTGCTGGCTAGAATAAAAATATAAAATTTAATTATTATACTCTCACTCAGCAAAGTAGGGCAATATATAATTTGTAACTGTTTTTGGGAATCCTCTGGATTTTGATAAAAATATTTATCTAATATATAAAAAATTATCTAAGAAGATAAAACTGTAATCTAATTTGTAAACAAATCTCTAGAATAAAAACTTAAATTAAAATCAACAGTAAAATAACATGTTTTTGATAACCCTTCGGGGTAACTTTAAATTACATGTATGTAATAAGTTAAAAGATTAAAATAGATTGAGGTGAATTGAAGCATTTAGTTTGATGGAGTCCGATATAATAATTTAGTAATTTTTTAAAATCTTCGCCAAATCTTAACAGCTTGATTTCGGGGTCTCACTTCCAAACCATTGACTTGGAACTGTAACCCTTTGGGAGTTTCGATACCTTTATTGCCTCCTAACCCACAAATTCCTAAAGTCTTGCTAGTCCCCTGAAAATTCGGGATCCTCACCACAGCCGTTCCCTTCTCATTCAAAGGAGCCACACTGATCCTCCCGATCCGGGACGTGTCTTGCTCTTGCGTTTCTCCAAAAGCCAAACTTTTCCCCCCGCAAGCTCGGAAAAATAATCCCGCATAGTCCAGAGATACATCCTCCCATTTGCAAGTGGGCCAGAGCTCTTGAGGGGCTATCTGACCTCCGAATTGTGTATAGAGAAAGCCAATGGGTACTGGATGTGCAATTAAGAGCTTGAGTACTTCCTCAATTAAATTAATATTTGCTGTTGTGAACTCAAAATCCTTCCCGAGATGCTCCTGCCTCTCCTCAATCCCATTCATTTTCTGATCAAGTACTGCATTGGCTTCGGTCACCTCATTTTTGGCAGCTTGGAATTCTGAGATACTTTCAGCCTTAAATTGTTCAAGCTCCTCCCGGGATTCTCGAAGGGCTGAGGATTGGTTTTGATTAACTTGCATTTGAAAGAGGAGCTCATCCTTGTTGCCTTTCATTTCCGTCATGATTTGCTGGAGCATCACATCGTGATTCGTCAAAATCCTCCGGCTGACTTCATGTGCTGCGGTTGAGATCTTCATAACAGCTACTGCTTGATAAAACTGATCATTGGTTTGATTGACGCCTGTCTTCAATTTGTCAATATCTTGCATTTGTCGAATTGTGGAACAAACTTGGGAATGTAAAGTGGCTTTGGTGTCCTTCAAATCTTCAGTAAAGACTTCTTCTAAGGTGGCGATTTGACCCGCGAGGATATTCTTCGTATGTTCTTGAGCCAGGATGCTGCTCTTTAGAATTGTTTTTGTCATGTTGAGATCTCCGACAACTCGATTAAGTTCGGTCCGAGTGGCATCGTAGTTGGCGGATTTGCGATGAAGGAGTTTCCACGTACTTTCTAGTCGGTGCATAGTATTAGCCAAGATCTGAGTAGTTTCCATGAGATCTACTTTAGTTTGATGAAGCTCTCTCATTGTCTCTGTCAGGCTTGCCCTCATGTCTGCTATTTCCTCGGAAGTTTTTTCCTGAAGACGAAATGCAAGGGATTGAGTTTCCTTTAAAGATGATTTAGTCTCCGAGAGTTCCTCCTGAGTTTTTTCTAATGTCCCTGACAAATGCGAAATGTGATGTTTGTAATTCGAGAGGATGTTTACCAAACTGCGATCCTCGCTGGATTGTGATCGACGCTCCTGAAGATCTGCTGGGAGGTCTTCCGATCTAATTAACAATCAAAAGCAAGACTTTAATAATTACATTACAATTATTCGATCCTCACTATTATTTTAATTATTAAAATGTTGAGAGAACCTACAAAAATGAATTATGACTGCTTTCAATATCTGGTCTCGTAATGTCTTCGTAGTATTTTCTGGGTTTGCAATTAAATCCACCGGAGCAGGTTCCAACAAGTGTTGAGTTTCTATTAATTAAAGAGCGAGGAATATATTTTATATTGTGAATATACTTTTATGGAAATCCAGACATCGATTCCAATTAATTAATATTAATTTACTGTTTGAAGTCTAAAAAACTAATCAACTCTATTACCCTGTAAATTCTGCATCCCATATTTTCCCAATGGTTAGAATTTGCTCCTGCGAGAGTAGCTTCGACGGAATAACATAATCTTCCAGATCTTCTGCTGTCATTAAAGGGAACCGAATCAGCTTCAAGGGCCTTGCTAGCAACTGTTGCAAATATTCTGGAGTTGTGTTCCGAAATGTTTTTGAGCAGGTGTATTGTCCCCATCTTCAAAATAAAAGCAATTTAAAAAATTGAAGACTCCAGCAACTTTGAATATACATGTCATCATCTGCCGTTTTGTATGTAAGCTCAACAAAATACTGCGATCAAATACTGTCGCTTGCACAACTTCAGAAAATATTAAAGAATGAATTGTAAAAATTAAAAGGGAATGCTTCTTGCCTCATGACCGCAAAAAACAGCTCAATTTCAGACGGAACAGTTAAGTGATCACTTGTCAGGATCTCACAGAGCGAATCCATGCTCAAAGTATGGAAAGCATCAGAAATTATCAACTTGTAGGTATTCCTGCGAGAATTTTGTTAAAGATCATTAATTATCACTTACTAATAATCACAACATATCAAATAAAAAAATCAGTTTCTACTTTTCAATATATGCCAAGGCTGCCTTGGCCAGAAGTGAGGCATCCTGTCCCATGGACCGAAATATATCAAAAAGTTTGCAAGCATTTTCATCCAATGGTAGATTTGCAAATTGTGTCCGAATTTCTTCCACAAGTTCTTGCAAGCCGAAGAACTCTGCAGTTTTGAGCAATTCAAAGGCATCTGAGAAACACCCGTCGAATTCCCACTTGGCTTTAGTGTGAATGAACTGTTCCGAAAAAATAGAAAAACATTAAATTAATATTGATTTCCATTTCCAACATCGACTTTTAATCAAATATACTTCAAAGATTCTTCGCCGAAGATGTACAATAGGATCCTCGTCGAAGATCTACAAAAGACTCTTCGCAAAGATCTACAAAAGACTCTTCGCGAAGATCTACAAAAGACTCTTCGCAAAGATCTACAAAAGACTCTTCGCGAAGATATACAAAAGACTCTTCGCGAAGATCTACAAAAGACTCTTCGCCGAAGATCTATAAAAGTCTCTTCGCAGAAGTTCTGTAAAAGACTCTTCGCAGAAGTTCTATAAAGGACTCTTCGCCGAAGATCTGTAAAGGACTCTTCGCCGAAGATCTGTAAAGGACTCTTCGCCGAAGATCTGTAAAGGACTGTTCGCCAAAGATATATAAAAAACTGTTCGCCAAAGATCTGCAAAATAGAGCTACAAAATACTCTTCGACAAAGATCTACAATATATTCTTCACCGAAGATCTACAAAATACTCTTCACCGAAGATCTACAAAAAATAATTTGAGCCAAAAAATGCCTACTTTGTGGACCTTCACCGTGAAACAGTACATATTTCATCAAAATTATTCAAAAACTCTGTTCTTAAGAAATTAAGCATTTTTTTTGCCTTACAGTCAAAATCCTTCTGAAGACGCAAGTTTGAACATTCTCAATCCTCACTATGTCGATCTCGGGATGGGAAGTGAGGAGCTTGTTGAATGTGGGAGAAGCTTCAATTAATTTATTGCGGTTTATTGGGATGGTCTCCGGAGGATCGCCCACAAGTAGTGTCACATTTCGCGGACGTTCCTGTTTCAATATCGTCAGTTCGAGGTTTTGCAAGACGTCCACGCCGAGCTCAATGTCCTTCGAAGCGCCTGACCTATTGCTGACGCTGGTTGGCTGAAGTCTCTTCTTCCTTAGAAATCGGCCTTTTGGAAGTAGCTTCATTATTAGAGCCATTTTTATGGCCGTATATTTTTAACTGCCAAAAATTTGTACGAGAACAAATACTGGGACAAACAATTATTATTATTTTACTAATAAATTAAAAAATACTTCTAATTCTTTTGCTGTGCTTGTATAGCGAGAAAAGACGCTGAATTGGCTTTGAAATGATGGTTCTACGGAATCACCTACACATATCATATTCTGGTTGATTAGGAGTTAGCTTGTCATAAATTAGCCTTCACATTTACATGAACTAACCCTGGGATGGATTTTGAAGACGAGGGAAATGTACGCAAATTTTTCATACAAAATCTCTTTATACAAGAGCGTCTGTGGGAGGGAAACTGTAACATGAAGTGTAACGGAATGCAAAATAGTGTACTTTCATTTAACAAAATTAGCATTGGGGTAATATGCAAAATGTATGTATTTTTGCTTGTGTGCTATTAGAAACTGCAAGTTGCAAGGGAGTCTCTTACGTTAAAAAAAACTCCAGAAGTTTTTCCTTACGATGAGAAAAATTAGCATTGTGATGCATAAATACTATGGTAATTTCTTTAATTATTTAAAGTAAATACTCTTTTGAGTGACTCTTGACTTGCTGATTGGGAGCTCAAACCCTGTACAAAAAATCACCAGGGGTCAATACTACGTACGAGGTCAATAAGGGGCGAAGTCCCTTACTGTGTTGTAACAGTATGAGTTAGAAACTATAGTTTCTAACTATATATATTTAAGGGATGTACCTTTCTTTTTCTTTACATCGTAATAACATTTTACAAAAAACTGATGCATTAAACTATATTATGTTTTTTTTTTAAATTTAAAACTCTGGAGTATTGTAAAGAATTATATTCATTCTTGGAATAATTGATTTCCAAATATCATTTAGTATGTCACCCTTATTGGTGTCCATCAAGGGGTGTTTACTGTACTGAATTATTAATCCTTTTTTATTCCTCTTAAAAATTTCATAGGTTTTTTAAAGATTATTTAAAAATCTGCCTATTTAATTCGACGGTTCAATTTTGTCGAGCGTTTATGATTAGCTGCAGCAAATTTCTTGTAATTGTTCCTTTCACTGTGCGTTTTGTGTTCAGTAATTTTTACAGCTGGGGGACGGCCTGTTTCTCTAATGTTCAATTCTTCATGGTATTTCACAGTATTGAAAAAAAATATTTTGATACCAGGATTAAATGTAGGTTGTATTTAAATGTTCACAAAATATTTGTAATATTGTCGGAAGCTGAGCCAGTGAAATGAATAAGTACCCGTCTTTGTTTTTCAATTTCGTAAATAATAAATAAGCTTCTTATCAACCGGGGTTAAATAATATGAATAAGCTTCTTAGGTTTTTGTTTACCAATAGTCTACCAGGTCAAAACATTGGAATTTCCTCATAATATTTATTTCGGGAGATTCATACGGATAACAAATTAATAACCAGGGAAGCAGAGACAGGACATCCTTTATAAGGACGTTCAGATTTGCTGCGCCCCTAAAAAATATCCCCAATGCAAATACGTATGTATGTATCTATGTGTAAATATATGTAATCTTGTATGCATCATGCTCTGTAAACGGAGTTTATTATAGAGAGAGTGAACTGCATATGTATGTACATGTTTTTAGATTATTTATTCTCGGATTGAAAGATTGTGGGTTGGTTGTTGGGGATTAGAGCATTGACTGGAGCAATGTGTTTGCTTTTGCTTGTGTGCGTCCTTTGTGGGGAACAATTTTGTATGCGCTTTATCAGGAACATATGCATTCTGGAACAAAATTTCCGTTCCAAGATTGAATAAACTATTTGATTTGGACGTAATGAACTTATGAAAGTTCAATGGGATAAAACTCTGACGAAATCCTGTTTGTAATAAATCTCGGGGGTATATAATAACCAGCTACTGTATGTAAGCTCAAGTAATGTGGTTTATATGAACGTCCAATGGAATTTCTTGGAAATAAGGCTGATCTGAAGACATACATTAGGAGACAGTTTCCCAATGTAATACAAAAATTTATAGAGGGCAATCCCAGTATCACAAGCCCCTTTCAATGAACACTTCACAAGACAAAATTATTCCTATTGAAGTAATAATATTTTGGACACATTCATATTTTTGACCAAGTTAACTTTATTCCCTCTAATAATTGTAAGGGTCGAGGATTCTACGGGAAGTCGTTTTGTGATGGTGCTCTAAATGTAATTAAGTGTATGTAAAAATATCAAGGAAAAAAATCATGGATTTCCTTGGAATTTCAAGCGTCAATGAATCCTTTCACAACATCATTTAAAAATATTCATCCATAAATAATTATGTAGATACATTTGTATGTTTTTTATGTAGATTTATAAAAGTAATTACGATTCTCCTTTGAGGAGTAAATTTCAAACTGTTTAGCTTTTTGTTTGACTTGAAAAATCCTAATTCAAATCACACCAGGAAACACCCACAAACAGTACACCACTATAATTTTAGCATTGCTCACGCTGAGTACGTAGGTTCAAAACTGCTATATACTGATAGATGATTAAACATATGAGGAAACATTTAGAGAATGAAAATAACCGCAATTTTGTATAGGAGATTAAATCACAGGCAATTTAACGAGAATAAACGAGCTCTTTTAATACTTCTGGCAAAACAAAATGTTTCATAATTCTGAGCTAACTCACAAACATTAGGGCCATAAGCACAAGCACTCCTTACAAAAAAGAATAAATCGGATTTTGTGAAGCAATTTGGAACTATTATTTACATTAGTTTTATTCAATACCCTGTTGTTGCTATGTATTTTCATTCAATAAGGAAAAATTCACTCTTTAGATGTATCAAAGGCAGCATTTGATTTTTAAAGAAACATAAATGGAAATATGAAATCTAACAAAAATACGGTATGCTCTCCTGATAAAAGTAATTGCACTTACTATGTATCACTATTGAGGACAAATAGGACTGATTGTGAGTATCTATACATGGGCTATCAGACCTATAGAGAACTTCTACTATGTACAGATTATCTCATATCAATTTCCTCCTCGCTTTCTCCAGGCCCAATCAACGGGGTTACAAAACCTGTGATATTGACACAAATTCCTTCCCAAATTTTTAAAAATGTATTCCACTGACCTTTACGTTAAAAATTGAGATCACAGTCCTGAAGAACATAAAACAAAATTGAAATTGCACAAGGATTGCAATTTTTTGTGGAAATTTTTTCCGGAAATTTCTTTTGACTCTTCCATCACTAGAATATTTCAAAATTCTGCCCTGTAACAAAATTTTATGCGGATTAATTTAAGCTCAATATAATCTTGCTGGGACAGGACAAAAATTGTCCCATCAGGATCTCTGAATGTAAAGCAAAGTTTAGGATTTCAAAAAAAAATTCTTTTTTTTTTCAAACTTGTTTCACATTTTTAAAGGTTAAGTTAAGAAAAAGTTCCCGAAAGCACAATTCGTCCAGTAACATTATATTGATCTTAAATTAATCCCCATCAAATTTGTAAGTAGGGCAGAATTTTGAAATATTTTGTTGAAGGACAGAGCGTCCAAGAAAAAATGCCATCAAAAACCTACCTTTCTACATCTGTGCTTCTCATAATGAATTCCCCCGAACCTAAATCTCTGCTCTTACGAGTCATGTCCACAATTCACAACGTAAGGACCTGTTTTCCAGCTCATTTAAAAGTCAATAAAATGACCTACAAACAAGCATCAAAAGAAATGTCCGGAAAAAAATGTGCATCTGTACAAAAAATTGTTACGTGAACAGTTCCCATAAAATCCCTTTTTTGGCTCACGTTATTGACAATTGTGATCTCAATTATTGGCGGAGGCCAACGAAACAAATATTGAAAAATTTGGGAAGGATTTTTTTTTCAAATTGACGGAATCACTTATTTTAGATTGCTAATAAGTCAATAAAATGACGTGCAAAGAAACATCAAAAGAAATGTCCGGAAAAAATGTGCATCTGTATAAAAAATTGTTACGTCAACAGTTCCCGTAAAATCCATTTTTTGGCTCACGTTATTGACAATTGTGATCTCAATTATTGGCGTAGGCCAACGAAACAAATATTGAAAAATTTGGCAAAGATGTTTTTCAAATTGACGGAATCACATATTTTAGATTCCTACCCCTAGTATAGAGTAGGGGAAACAAACATTATATGGAACACCCTGCGTGTAGTAGTACGGAGTAAAAGTTCGATTTAACGTCGTCCCCTGAGACTGACAATACACACTACACGCTGTATTACTCAAATGAAAAATAAATAGTACACAAATCAAATAAAAAAAATTCACGAAAGATATTCTCTGAATTTTAATTCTTTTTAATGGAGTTTATTTTCCTTGGAGAATAAAATTCATCAGCCTCATTTTCATTTATTAATGAAACTTCCCCCCTCGGTGTTATAATGCTGTGGACAATTTTTGTTTACAAGAGCACTCATCCTATAAAGGCACTCTCATATAATTGAGGACATTATTATAAATTGTAGCTTTCCTAATGTTTTTAATCCATTTGTCTACTACAGATATTTATACATATGTAATTACATATAATTATATGTGATTATAGCACACTAGTACAACAGAAACTCTTACAGCCTGAGGATAATCCTTAGCCAATGATAATGCATTGAAAACAAGCCGGTGTAATTAACTTTTGTAATCATTTCAAGTGAGACTCGAGGCACTTAACATTTGCCACAAAGAAGTGCTCAGATATGATGAGAATCCAATGAAGCTTGTGATGAAGACCTCAACTGGGAAATTTAACATTGGAGTAAAAAATTATATGCCTAAAAATTCCTGGTGCTCCAGAGAGCTTGCTTTTACAGTAAATAAAGGACCCTCATAATTGAATTTTATTACTTTGTCTTTTACAGTAATTATCTACTCTGAGGCGGGTAATATGCTTCTGATGTATTCTTTCAAGTGAATTTTATTACAACATACGAATTTTAGACTTCTTATATTCATCCGTACAGAGCTGTTTCACTTGATTAAAATCCCTTACAAGAGTATTGCATCCAGAGAAAATATTTTTTTCTCTCCTTGCGAGAGCATTCTATTACAGAGATCTCTTTTCAAGGATGTGCTTCAAGTGCTGGCTTGTGATTAGCTCTTCCTGTATTTTATAACTAATCGAATTAAATACACACCCTTAATTCTATTGTTTGATCTTTGTTATGGAGAAAATATTTGCAATCCAGAGTAGATCCAGCACATCCCTCCTAGAAAAAAATCATAGGTTCCTAATTGGCTGTCTTGTTTCTCTGGAACATTTCTGAAATCTCTCCAGCTTGATTTTAGCAATAATCTGATAATGCTCGTACAAAGGTTGAGGACCGGACAATGGCAGACTTTGCGGTCCTCCAATAGCTGTCCTTACTTAACATACATAACAACCCCACAATTATCCTCAAAAGTTGGTGTAATGACTGGGGCTTAAAAAAATAATAATAATGTCAGAAATATTTCCCTTCCTTGTTTCTGTAGAAGAGCCCGCTCTCAAAACAAGGGAGTCTTTTATAACGAAAAATCTCTATGATTTTAATTTAAGTAGGAAAACAAATTCCGTTGAGGTCTTCCATTGTTTCCACAGCCTTATTTCATAGGCTTAGAGAGCATTTGAGCCTTTCCCAATAACGGTATCAGCAAAGTGGGATTAACATTTAAGAAGAAGATCCGACCTCAGTCTCTACAGTCTACCCCGGATATGGTTCTACAAGTTTAATAAAGACTGCCAAAAGTTATGTTTCCGCGTCTGTGTGAATTGTTCTCAGCTATAAATCAAATCTATACTCTACACCTCACTCACCCAAGCCATTGTTTTAAATTCAGGTTGTTATATAAAGGAATAAATTGGAAAGAGCGGAAAGAGTGAATTCGACGTTTCTGCTTAATTGGCCAGTCATAATTGAATGGATTAAAGTTAAGAGCAGTATTTGCATAAATAATTGTCATCATGTCATTGTTCGGAGGAGGTGGTAAATTATGCACCTCTGAGTCTGAGAATTATTTGGGCAGAAATGACAGAAGATGAGACCTCGGGTTTGTTTCCCCAGAGAAAATACTCTACGCGTTTCTACTTTTTTTCTTCCTTTTCCCCGGGGATAGAATCTTGAGAATTCTTAGAAAAAAAGCTTCTAGCAAAATACACGATCCAGACTTTTAGACTTAATTTAGAAAGGGAAGGCTGTCACACCATATGGGGCTTCATATGTATGTATCTACATATGTATCTATAGATATATCATAACCTACTGAGAGAATTGAAAGAATTTTCTCTCCAATGATCTACTGATCGTAACTTTCTTCAAGTCTAAATCCCATGAGAGGTGTGACAGGATCTGTTTCAAGGGCTCGGTGAATTCTTCCAAGTTCAAAATTATAAAACTATATAGGGACGAAATGAATAGATACAGTTCTTGTTGTGTGAGACACATTTAAATGAATAGTGAAAGTTACTCCTGTGCACTTATCGTTTTATAGTAATAGCAGTATAAGAACTGTGTGTGAGCGCTCTCCTGCAGAGTATTGATTTTTATTTATTTTTGGTTATCCGGATCTTATTTACTTTATTTCCTGTGAGGGGAAATGTCTTTGAAATTTCTGTGACTATGTATGTACCTGTACAATTACATAGTTATAGAAATTTTGATGTAGTTATGTATAATTACATAATGTTAGACGCAAAAATCTGAAAAGTTTAATTTGTAGAAGACTCTCAGTCTTGTGGTGAGTTATTCCTTCCATTTATGAAATCTTTCATTTTTATTTTCCTAGAATCCCATCATTTTGTTCATTGAATGGTTTAATTTATTTTTGCAATTTTAGGAATTACTCCAAGCTAACCTGCTTATAATATGCAGAATTACGTGCAGCAGACAATATCACCGTATCAAATCATGAAATAAAATGTACATTCATGATTCTAGGAATTCGACTGCAAGAAGGATTCCAGGAAATATGCTGACTATGCAGAACTGAAATTCCAATACAAAGCAGTTATTATGGCGGAACTTTCAACATTGGAATTGTATAAGGCTCCAAGACGAAATTGCTTTTAAAATGGTTCCCTTGAACATCCCACGTTCACGTGCACAGTTGTGCAAGGAATGTTACAGGATAAACTTTGAAGGTGCATGCATTTTAATCCCATGACTGGAATTTCAATTCAGACTTTGTATTATTATTTGATATCGTTGCTCAAGATTGGGAAAGGGTATTGCATTCTTTAGTACAGCACTTTTGCTCTTCAGCGACGATACGCACTGCACGTGGCATTCTTAATTAAGCGTGTAATTACTGTATCTGCCGAAAGTCCATCTTCACAGGGACAGTTACTTGTAGAATACATGTTGTATTTTTAATTATTATGGGATGGAAGGTTATATGTAATTAAATATCCTGCTTAATTACATATAGGGAGGATTTTAGGAGCGTATATTTCCTACCAAGGCATAAAGCAGGTACATTTTCGTATTTTAAATTAACAGCAAAAGGAGTTGCAGGTATTTATCTAAAAAAGGATCTACATATGTACATGCACTATACAGATGTAAATAATTATTATTGAATGCAACAAGTTTATTTTTCTTTTAATAAAAAATACTTAAAAATATGTGGAAATTATTTTGCTATTAACAACAACTGCATCATTATTTCTGTTCTTCTCTGACGATAAACACACATAATTATCTAAGCTGTCAAAACTGGGGGTCCTTATTAAAAAGAATATCTTACAAGACTAAAATGACTGTATGGATTTTTTGGGCTGTAGTGACATCCTTAGTATTATTTACAGTCGAAAAAAAATGCTTGACAGAATTGGAATTTCTTTTTAAGATTGCCTTTGATATTATTTGACAGGTGCTAAAATGATTTATTTGACATATCTACTAAAATCATACTTTTCTCAATACACATATAATTTAACCAGGTTTATTTTTTTCCTCCGATTATTATCAAGTTTACTATTCTTTTGAAAAGATCCTGAGTGCTTTTTTCAAAAATTAATACAAATAAATCTTGATATAATTACAAGTTATTTCTTTAGTTTTCGACTGAGTGAGTAAACTGCATGGCAGAAGACTGAGTGAGCGGAGATTACATGTGCCAAAGAAATGTAAGAAGGGATCCTTTGAGGGAAGAAAAAAAACATTAATTTTATTTACAGAATTTAGGGGGAAAGAAGGACTGTGAAGCTCATTGTCAGTGACAGACACTAGGGGTTTGCTAATGGGAAATCTAATCTCTGATTGTGAATCATATGGAGGAAGTTCTTTATACACAATCCCACTTTTTTATTGTTGTTTGGGAAGGAGAATGACATGATGAGGCAATTTCAGATAGTGCTAGGGGTTCAGGGTCTACGGAGGTTAGGATTTCATAAGAGGAGGAAAAGATCACAAATTCTAGAGGAACTAATTCCAATAGATTTATAGGGATCAATTGGCAGGCACACAAATTAATTTTACAGAGAAAATAAGTGAAATTTGTATATCTACAGATATAGTAGGTTGAGGAACTGGCCTAAGGAATTCTCTCCAACCACATGTTTATTTAGTGGTAGGAAAAGTAGGTGACGGAGTCCTTAGAAACAATATTTTAGAAAGCCAATCTTCCTGGAATAAATTACTGGGGGGCTGGAACATTAATTTTTATTGTAATATCTAGAGCAGCGCCGAGCCCTCATATTGTTATTATGGTTGGATATAAAATAATTTACTTTTAATTTAATTTTAATACACTATTGATTCATGCGGTTCCAGCTTTGAGTAAATAAGTAAATAGTGGCAGGTGAAATTCTTCATTTGAGCAGAAGTCTTCTTACAGGATCTTCTCACTTTCCTTGGTTATTTAAATAAATTGACTCCTTATGTAATCATCTTACATTCTAATTATTTCTAACGGAATGGAATGTATAGGTACTGAAACTTACAAACTGGTAGTAATCATCTTAAATTTTAATTTGCAAATATC
The DNA here is from genome assembly GCA_947179485.1 of Allacma fusca. Classification (NCBI taxonomy): domain Eukaryota; kingdom Metazoa; phylum Arthropoda; class Collembola; order Symphypleona; family Sminthuridae; genus Allacma; species Allacma fusca. The sequence continues at coordinate 51,602,382 of OX359245.1, forward strand.
TCAGCATCGTACTGACTTATTCAATACTGTTACTTCTCAGGCCGATCCTTTTAATTATCATTTCTGTAGTGACCATTTTACTTAATTACACTCAGTCCCTGGTTAATTTTTCCTCCAAGAAGCCAAATGCCAGTTTACTCATGTAATCTTATTGCTATAGAGCCAGTCATGTAACAAAGCAAAAATTTTAAATTGTGTTAATTTTTGAAAATGCCTCTCCAAAAGGGAAAAATTAGATTTTAATTAAGAGGCCTCCATTAGTGTTTCTGTCGGGGCAAGTTTTGGGAATAACCGAACTTGCAATTACAATTATAATTTATAATGCAAGTAGCAGTAATGCTGTAACTGGTACTTGCTAAAATGCGGCAATTAAATCATGCAAAAAACCGAAGTTGAATTTGCAATTAGTTCATCAGTTACTTGCAGTTGGTAAGGAAATTGCAAAAACATTTGGAAGTAATTGCACCGATAAGTATAATTGCAAATGCAAGTGCAATTTGTAACTGCAAGTTAACTGATACACAGTATAAATCCTCGACGAAGAGTCAAGATGATCTGTACATTATTGATTGGTAGCAAAATGGTAAACATGCTGTTTACCAAATTGAACAAAGTGTGTTAAATAAAATAATCTAGATGCAATGCATAATGAAACAGAGATGCACAAAAGAAAGTGTCTTCCTTCAAGGCTTCCAAGGCTGAAATGTTGTAACATTTCATCGTTCAACATATCTTTGCAATCCTTAAAATATTTGGCATATTTGTCTATCATTTTGTGCAAATGGGAACATTTTAATGCCAGTCAAAAATTCACTTAGCTCAATTTGCCTCCTGACCGACAAAATTGTACAGTTAGTGCAGTAATTACACCCTTTAAGACAATACTCGTGTTTATTATGTAAAATATTTATTAGAGCGGAATGACTTATTGAGGCATTTTGTAGAATTTTGCATCAAATTTGAAACGGTTGCAAGTTGCAATTAACTTGATAAGTATTTTTAAAATTGCAACTTTTTGCAGTGCAAGTACTTGCAATTGCAATTGAATTTCTTGCAATTTCAGTTGTGCGTAACCGTAATTGCGAGTATTTAATGCTTTTGTAATTGCAATTTGTACACAGAAATTGCACTTGCACCTAAAATTACAATTCATTGATGTAAAATAACCGCAATTGAACCGAACTTGCAAGTTCAATTAGTAATTGCGGTTAACTTGCAATTGGGAAGAAACACTAGCCTCCATGTCCTCCAAAAACTGAATTTACTGAAACACACGTAATATTCACTTACTGTAGTGAAACGTGGATAGGAAAATTTGTGAGGGTAGCCCAAAAATGAAAATTTACTTAATAGTTACTGTAGTCTAAGCACGTTCACTGTATTTTTTGTTTCAATGAAGGGCAGTATACCTACAACTAAAAGTGCATTTTCTCCAATGCATACGAGGGACTTCTAGGCAAGAGCATGCCCTTTGCACGCATAAATACATACATCAAAGGAGGGAAACTCGGGACGAGGATCTTATTGTAAACCACTTGCGCATTGCTATTGCCAGCGGAGAAAGCAGAGTGAAAGCAACTTCCTGCAAGCCATTAGTTGCGAATAGACCATGGTGCTCACAAGTACATACATTCCCATATCTGTCAATACTTGCCTATAATCCTATTTCCCACAAAATATATATTTTACTGAGGGCATCACATAGAACCAAACTGTGATAGTGTACCAAATTGGGACCGAAATATTTATTTTCTAACGCAAGTAAATTAATTATAGGAAACTCAAAATTCCTTACATCATTAGGGAAAAGATACCTGGAAGGTTTTGTTTACGTTGCTCAAATAACTTGGAAAAATGCAATTCTCCCACACGTTAACAATCTTCTGCAATTTCACTTTCTCTGAGACACTAAAATTCCAAAGGCTGCAGTGACAGTTCCCGGTAATGTAATGACACTGTAAAAAAATACCAGATCCGTAATATTTTTTAATTTCAAGGATAATTAATAATTCAAGTCATTTGTGTTACGAGGGGCTTATATTTTCCCAAAGAACATTTCCACTGTGTTAAAGGATACATTTTGAAAATTCCAGGAACAATTTTTTTAGTTTGGGATTTTTAAATATAAAACATGAGTTTAAAAAATTTAAATGTTAAAATAAGGATAATTAGTATAAAATTGTGAGTTGGGATTCTTTCAGCTGGAGTAAGGATTTACTGGAACTCAAAGATTGTATGATATGGGGAAAGCATACATACGTTTGTACTTGGTAGAATGTTTGGCTTATTCGTAGGTATTTTTCTTAAAGTTGAAGCTTTTTTTTTAAAGGAAAATTAAGAGATTAAATTTAATTATCTTCCAAAGCGAAGGGAAGTGTCTAAACCTTGAGGTTCTAAGTCCGTCGGGAGAAAGTCAATGGTACGATGAACGCCTCAACGTACATAGACCCAGACTATTATATCTTTGATGATGCAACAGTTAGGGCTGTTTTGTTTACATTGTACACCCTAGTCTTCGTCTTCTGCTTCTTTGGTAAGTCTTCCTTCACTTCCCTCTCCCTTTTACGGAGAAAACTCCCTTTGAGTCACTATAATGATTACATTTTCCCAGGGAATTTGATGGTAGTCGTTGTGATGACAATTCATTGGAAAATGAGGAGCATTGCGAAGTTCTGCATTGGGAACCTTGCCTTCGCCAACATGTGTGTGGGCTTCTTCTGTGTCTACCAAAATTTCTTCATGTACATCATTGGCAGGTATTTGTGCACAATGGTTCTCTATAAATAAAAAAATTCAAAGAGCAGATTTTTCTGTATAGTACTAGATCCCCTTTGATTGTATTGTTTTCAAATATTTTCTCCTTACAAAGCATTCCTGAAGAGAGCAAAATTTTACTTTTTTAATGGAATTTTCAGGAATGCTTTAAATGTGGGAAAGAGATGAGCTAAACATCTCCTGTAGTAGTTTTGAGTTCCTGTATTATTTCGACCCATTTATAAAATTCTGCAGTTCGGATTTCCACTAGGGATTTTGCGAATGAAGCTTTTGTTTATGAAAATACTCAGGATTAATTAATTTTTGATTGCAGTTGGCCCTTTGGGAATTTCTTTTGCAAGATGTTCCATTTCGTGAATAGCTTGAGTCATACAGCATCCATCCTGATATTGGTCGTGATCTCCGTGGAGCGGTACCTGGTCATTTTGCATCCCTTCAAGTGTCGACGGATCCTTACTATCAAAAGATTACGGGTAATTTACAGTATAATACGAAATTTGACTCATCTAGAAATTAAAAAATCAAAACTATCCCTTAAAATCCCCCTTCAAAATATTTACTTTCCTTTAAGCCTTGAGGAATTCAGCATTAGTAAATCTTGTCACTTGTTTAAATTCAGACTATTTTTTTCGTGTATCATTACGAAATGCCTGGGAGCGAAATTCGCCTTCGATAGATATATACCAAAATGTCTCCCAGATTTTTCTACAAATGTCTCTCTCAAATGTAATTCTATACGAGTCAAATTTTGAAGCTTTTAAGGGTAATTTGATACACATTGATTACAAGAGAGAGACAGAGACAGTCCACGTCCTTAAAATTCCTTCTACTCAAATCTGATCCATTTGTTTTTTTTTATTTTCTGTAATAATTATTTATTTTTTATAGCTGATAATCCTCGGGGTTTGGTTACTGAGTGGGATTCTCAGCTTGCCCCGACTGCTATACGTAGTGCTTATACGGAACCCTCAAGCCTCCAGCAAAGGAAAGGTCACATATGACGTCATTTGTTCCATTGGCTCATCCTTATTTGCATCCGAGACTCTAGAAATGGCTCAATTCCTCCTCTTATTCCTCCTTCCCCTCCTCATCATATCAATTTTGTACTACAAAGTAGGGATTTTCCTTCGGAACCGTGAGGCTTTTAATGAGTGCTTCGTGTCCTCCACACTCTTTGAGTACGACCCCCCCGAGAATTCCGAAGAATTGAGGGAAGAGATTGACACGGAAATAATTGAAGAAAGATATTTCATAAGTCATACGGACGGAGCCAAAAATGAAGCCCATCAAAAAAATGGATTGAGCAATTCTGCCCCCAATGGGAACCCCCCTGAGAATAGCATTGCAGAAATGAATCGGAATCTTTTAGAGAGGTTGACCAAAAAAAGGATCCAGCGACCCAGAGATTCCCTCAAAAGCAAAAGAGGCTCCAGGACTTCAACTACTCAGGAGAAATTGAACAATTGTAGTAACTGTCGGAAGCACAGTAATAGTCACAAGAGGCTGGGTCTGGGGAACTGTTATGGGTTCAAGGCCAGGGATAAAATCCACCGGAAGAGGAACTTGTCAGTGACTTCTCGGAGGAAGGCTAATTTGAAATCCGTCTCCATCGCCAGCATCTCCTGTCAATCCAATCTGATCCGAATTAATTTCTCAGGGAGTGCCGTCTGCTGTCAGGATTGTGGGTTTTTTTGCTGCCACTCCAAAATCTCCTCCCCGCATCGGTCCCATAAGGATGTGATTAAGTTGTTGGTGATCATCGTCGTGACGTTTGCAGTTTGTAATTTCCCTTTCCATCTGAGGAAAATCTACCAGAGTTATTTTTACAAGCCGGAGTATGAGAGTGACTTTGATGAGCTCGCGACCCCCGTCACCTTTCTAATGATGTATGCGAATTGTGCCATCAATCCCATCGTGTATGCTTTCATGAGCAAGAGCTTCAGATCCTGTCTGCTGGATGTGTTGAGATGTAATTGTAGGAGACCTTGCTCGTATATTCTTAGGGCATAGAGGCTCATTTCATTTAATTTAATCTACAGAGAAAGGCTGTGTATAAGACACTAGCGCTTTTGTAAGAGGACTTTCTCTTTTGGGGCACTCTGCGACAAATTCCCCTTTGACTCAATAATAATAATTGTCTATTTGTAATACCGTCTCATTACATACTTAATTTAAATTTTGACTTCGGTAGTCTATTATCTATATATGTATGTACTATTTTAATGGCTCAATGAATAGTTCGTCACTCACAATCAAAATAGTGATGGAAAATCAAGTTTGACTCCAAAACCAAGGATATGTTTATTTGTTGAATGTCAGTAAAGGAGTGAAGACCAGAAATATAATAAGCTTTGATCAGAATTATAAGCATTGGACTGATTGGTTCATGTTACAATTATAAATACTGCACTGTTACAGTACATACACGCCAATACATATGTCGTTACAAGGGTCTCCCTTGCAAGGGCATTACAATGCACAATTTTGGCTACTGTCTAAATTTCTCTATAATTATATATAGGCTTGTATCCTGATACTTTAGACTTTAGGAAGTATTTTGATCCTCGTTACTTGCGTCCGTATGTACCTTTTATATGTTAAATCCGAAAGGAAGGAGTCACGCGAATAAATCCGTAACATTGTGTACAAACTCAGAGTTTTTGTTACCATCAATTGTTTTTGACATCTCATGGGAAAAATTGTCCGCACGTTTATGGATGGACGTAAACTGGATGCGGTGGAAATTTTTTAAATAGAAACAGAAAGTAAGTAGGAAATAATAACTCGGGGGAATAGATGGCAGTATTTTTCTGAGTGGAGCATTTGTGAGATTAGTTTATATTACATTTAAGTATGTCTGTACATACATTTTTTTTAATTAACAGGTTCCTTGAAATCATCTCGTCTTGATGTATTCCCTAATGGTAGGAAAATTTTTTGCCACACTTTTCGCTTTCATTGTCAAGTCTCTCATTTTACGGGCCAACCTGTAAGCTAGACTATAGTCTTAGGTTTGGTCTTGTGGAGAGTAATCACTCTACACGGGAATTATTTTGAGTAGTGTGACTTTACAGTTAATTAATTACTTATATTGAAGATGTGAGACTGTGAATGGTTTCAGAAGAGACTGTGAGGGATTTGTGAGACCCTTGTGTCGGGGAACGCTTGTTGTATAATTTTTGAAGGAACTTGGAAATGAAATTACGTTCACTTTCCCTGGAAAAGGCTTTCACTGGAGAGGAATTTCTCCTGTGAAAACAAAAGAGGGAATTATTCTGAGAATACGTGTGCTTATTATATTTACTGATTCAGATCCCTAGGACAACAAGTCGCTCATAAAAGGCTCAAACGTCCGTGTAAATTTTCTGTTTACAGAATTTGCCCTTAATTCTTTAGTGGGAAAATTCCTTGGCAAGGTTCTAGTATGAAATTTTCTTTCGAAATTGTAATTAAATTAGCTTATCACAAATTCAAGGATTCTAACTTTTAGAACTATTTTGTTTACAATAATTGCAACTTCAGACAGGGCCGGGCCGAGTGCTGCGTACAAAAAGTAGTAGAAGAGAAAGTATAGAGTGTAAATACAACCATTGTACATACAATGATCAAATATATACAAGGATATGTGTAGGAGACATTGTGCATGAAAGTGTCTGCTGGTTTGTATGGACAATAGTTGCTGAGCCAATGATACTACGAAATTCCTACTTGTTTTGCACTGGTCACAATAGAAGCAGGACAGATGAAATTACAGCAAGAGATTGTAGAAGAATAAGGCCATACAAAAGAAAGGATTTGTAAATGCGGTGAAATAGAGTGCCCGGAAAGGAAGAAATTCTGGGAAGTCGATGAGCATTGATAAAATCCCACAGATATATATATATATATAGATAGATATATATATATATAGATATATATATCTAAGGATAGAGTAGCATAATTACAGGTATAATTGTAAACCACAAACGCCCCCACTGCCTTCAACTTTTTATATAAATATATCTATATATAATATGAATGATATAATAAATATAATTACATACATATGTGCCTTTAAAATTGTCCAGTATCAGTTGTTATTAAATCTTGCTCCTTCCTCAGAATTAATATAAGAGGATTATTTTCTAAGAACAGGATTTACTGAATCTCATTCATAGTCTTGAATATATATTATTTAGCTAAACTTATAAGGTCAGATAATTTCCTAAGAACAGGATTTACTGAATCTCATTCAGAGTCTTGAATATTATTTAGCTAAACTTATATGGTCAGATAATTGTTCCTTTGAACAGATGCAAGAGCTTATTGTAGTTCATTTCATACTACTAATGTTACAGTGATTTTCCAGGGAATTATTATTTATTCTACAAGTTATACTCTGCAACCAGACACCGTAGGAAACTGAGACTTTATATAAAAGGAGGAGGGAGTGGATATTTGATCTTGGGCAAGACCAGGAGACATAATAGAATTGTACATAATTAATTAATTATATAAATGTAACAATTAGACATAAAAATACTATAATTCCTGGGGAACATATAATTACATATGTACGTATGTAGCTGGCAATAATGACTATGGAAATCAATAGCAGGCTCAAAATCTCTAATTAATGGATCTTAGGTAAGCAGAGCTAGTGCAAGAGCCTGCATTCCATCAGGATATATACATGTAATTATATATGTAATTATATGTAATTATCTACTCTATACATACAAAAAGGTTTCGTTAAATTAAAGACAGTTCCAAGGAAAATGTATGTACAGAATTTAACGGCAGTGGATTCACAATGCTGGTTTATGCAAAAGTACAAGTGACTGCTGTGTGTGCATGAGACTTGAAGCAGAAGATTATTGAACGCCCTGGTTCAATAAAAGTAAGAGGAATTTTATTTGCCCTTTTCATTTCCTTTGACCTATTCACTACTCCACAGCTCTCGTTTCACAGAGGAACTCCAAAAATAACTTTAAGAACTTTTATTCCAACTCAAGATTAATTTCCTAACTTTGGTGAGCATCTATTCATCCAAGTTTTTCAAGGAAAATGCAATTCAGATCAGCTGTAGTTGCAAATCCAGGTGAACTAGTGAAATATGACTTGTGCTTAAATCTGTGGATTCATACATTTCAATGGTGATAATGATAACTCAATATCAGAGTGAGGGCCTTCTCACGCCATTGTGAGCACTATCTTACAATTAGCACCACATTTGAGAGGATTCGTTTATTGATGGAGGATAATTAACCGTTAGTATTGGATGCAAATTGGGAGTTAGGATATCACTGGAGAAATTTCCCTCTAAAAAGGTATACACCGCTTTGAAGTAACTGATAATAATTTGAGGGAGCAAGGCAAGGATGTAAAGTATATTTTTAGTAGCTTTTGAAGCAAATACAAGATAAATTCTCCCCACGGATGCATATATTATGTATACATAATAATAATTTTGACAAAGAATACCTGGTAATTCAGCAAGGCGAAAGGGAAACTTGAAGTTTCTACAGAGAAAATGAAATCAGGAAATGTATATTTGCTGAATTACCAGGTATTCTTTGTCAAAATTATATAGAGCACATGTGGAGAACTAAGAATTCCTTTGGGGTAATTATATGAGAGCGCTGAAATTTTCTAGTTAAAATAATTATTCGTGCAAGTAATGTAGATATGAAATTGTTAGCTTTGCATGGGAATTAAGACTTGTACAGGCGCTAGTAGTATGTGCTATATATTTAATGTTTGTATTTAAGCAACTCCTGACTTCTCTATTTGAGAGCAACGTGTCTGTAAAATTATTTTCTTGGAAGGAGCAATCCAATTTTGAATTGTTTTTTTAATCGTAGTTCCTTTTGCCAATGACAGTAAATGCTCACATTTTCCCCACATTTTTCCACAAGTGTACCACTAAAATTAGGGGAGTAATTCTCAAATTTTGAGATTACAAGGAAGGTTTTGCATTTAAATGGAATGTGTTATACATGTATCTACAGGTAGCTCTCGATTGATCCGATGGTCTTGGGACAACCCCTTTTTTGTTTATTAAAAATATAATAATATACAAAATTTGAAAATATTTAAATATAAAATATATCTATAAACTATCCGTTGCATGCAGCCTCCTTAAGCATTTTGCACACGGGGGGGGGCAGCGTACGTATGTAGCTGCTACTGTAATTAAACGTTGATTGGCTATGATTAACTATCATAGTAGAATTTGTCTTCTTAAGATGTATGAGCATAATTAATCTCAATCATCCGGACAAATAACGTAATGTTACTTCATGATCCTGTAAGTAGATCAAAGCCCTTAGTGGTATGTTTTGCCCACGGAGTACATACTGCAAATATTTCATTTGAAGTGTTGTTAGATAATAGGAAGAAAATTAAACTGGTAGATACATACATAGGTACATATGTATGTATATGAATGACTTAATGCTCACAGGGTAAAAAGAGAAGTATTTCAACTACTTGGAGATTTTCGGATTTAATTAACTATTTTAAAGGGCTTACTCGGATTATAAATGCATACATTTTACATGGGATTACGAATTACGTTTAATTAAGAGTAGTTGTAGGATTAAGGATTACAGATTACTTTGAAAAACTTTTGAACGTGGGATTACTTGAATAGATTTATTCTACAAAATTTATCAGATTTTTTTACATTTTCCTTGCTCGACCTGATGCCTCCGTTGGAAATTTCAAAAATCCTTTCTGAAAAAGGTTCAACTTTGAAAATCTCTGTTGACAAAAATTGTTCCCTACAAGACGTCCGTATTTTTTAAAATCCCCGCTAAAAAAGAGTGAACAAATTTTAAAATCCCTGTATACAACGACACAAATTTCCCTAAAGGACGTCAGCAATTTTAAAAATACCCGCTAAAAAATTATCAATTACGAAATCGTTTTATACCGTTGGTTATAAGCTGTTACTAGCAATGCAGACAAACTCTCACTTTCATAAACTAGCAACTTATCGATGAGAAAAACAGCACGAGTCATAAGCGAAAATTTGTAATGCTTTTGCTTCCAAAGTCAAAGTGAGCTTATTACGAAACATCTTGTAATATTTAATGAGAATCTACAGTTGTAGTTTATTATTTTTAATTATATATAAGGCTCATTTTTCTGCACATGCTTTATGCAAACACATTATGTTATGAAGCTAAAATTACGAACACAGTCAATTATTTGCACGAAGCTCCAAAGCTGCAAGCAAAGTTTGCTCTACAAATATAATAATTACAAATTGATGTTATCACCTAAAATTCAGTAACAAACAATTTGAATTAATTTGATTTCCTCCGAAAACAAAGACACACGCCACAGGGCTCGCAATACCCCTGAGTATTTACATGTAATTAATTATAGCACTTGTAAATATTCCTTGTATATTTTTTGACTGTACTGGCGGTATCCAAAAATTTTGGTAGTATATTTGACGCCCAAAGAAATCTTATAGGAACTCATCTCTTTCATGCTTGAGGTTATATACGTTCTGAGGCATGGGATAAACTTATTGTAATTAACTTAGGAACAGATGCATATTCCACCCTGGAGCTTCTACTACTACAAATACAGTCTATACAAACTCCGTAAACGTTTTGTGATTAAAATTCATTTGCATGCAAGGTGCATACTGTAAAAAAATATTTTTCTCTGCCTTCCCAATTTAATTTGTTTTCATTTGTTCCCATGGTTGATTTGTTTATGTTCCTAGTCTTAAATTTCCCAAGTCAATGAATTAATTTCAAGCTATCAAGTTCCGCCTTCCAGCCTAATAATTCTACGACGAAGAAGAACCAACTCCTGTTGAGAACACGTGAATCGTTTTGACAGTGGTTCTTACGGGAACGGATGACACCCAAGTACATACATGGGAATAGAAAAAAAGCAATAATCTTTGGACAAATTCCCGTTTACCCTTATGTTAAGATTTTTCCTTGTAAGAGTAGACTAGCCTTTGTAACGGGTTTTCCGTTCCCTGTCACAAACGCACTGTAACTCTTGTTACTCAATAAGACTAACAGTCAATTTATTTTCTCTTTTCCTTTATCCTTTCCATCCTTCTGTTTCATCTTATTTCTATTATCCATTTTCCTTTCCGTTATTAAATATAATATGCGCAGAAATTGCCGTTGCAGTTTTTTTCAGAATGTGTTTGAATAATGGTACACCTCTCGGGTATTTGCAGAGCTAATAAAATTTTGAAGACAGTTTTGACGTAATTTAGTTCAAACAAGGTCGTGTTTTTCCAGTCGAGGGATTCCTCATGGAAACCAAATCTTACACAATTATTACTGTGTTTGTCATTAAAATAAATGAGTTTTTCTGGGAATATCTGTAAAATACAGAGGCTCATAATTAAATAGAAGGTTGATTGAAATTGAAGGGCTTGTAATTTATTTTGCAATTCTTTTATGATAAAAAAACAATTTATTATTGTACAAGCTTGTAGTACTTACAATGTCCTTGAATTTGTATCCATAGTTTCTATAGTTAATATTGAAATTAAAGGGCCTTACACTTCAAAGCAAAAGGCAAAAATATGAAGTCTTGTAATCTCAGTTTTCTTTCGGACAGTATCTACATATATCAAAGGAAATTAACTTATTTAAAAAAAAATTGTTTTATACGGCACTCGCAATCAGCCATGCTCTGATAGGCTCTTGAGTACAGGGTATACTTACTCTGCTTTTTGTTGTGGTCCAAAATATATGTAGAGCTTGGACCGGACAGAGATCGAAATCTTGGAACAGACCGGAGCATTCCCAGCACTAGCTAATATACAATAAGTAAATAATTACAGCTAATTAGGGTAAGATATATTTTTAGATTTGAGGCCTGTTCAGAGCACTTCTAGCAATTATAACGGTATGGGATTATGAACACGAGCCAGGTACAGTGAGAAAGTTGCTCCCTTGAAAGTAAACATTCTCGAATGACTGGGTCACCCAGTCCTGGGCTTTCCTTATTTACTTTAAAAATATACTGGGTATTGACACATAAACAGTAAACATTGAGGGCTTCTACAATAATTATCAAAGAGCATTGGGTCCTTACGGTGCCATGCGTGAGAATTTGGGAGGAGAGAAATCAGGGCTAATATTTAACTTTACAGTCAGTCCCTATCCTAATAACACATTATAATAATCTTCGTAATAATTATTAGAGCATAGTAAAATCCTTAAAAATTAAAGTCAGAGCTCGCTCAAATGTCATAAATTTTCAGAGAATTCTCTAATGCTCCAGATTTGAAGTTAACTATAGCAATTAACATGATTTTATGACAAATAAAATACCATTGGGATAAATGGAAATTTACCCTACTATGTGCTTATTAAGGAAAAATTCTGTCATACTAAGATTAATTACACGGTGTACATTATATGCATTTGCACGCCTTTGACTTGAAAATATAGCCAATATAGTAGAATATATTTTAAGCTGAGTATTTCCTTTCTTATAAATATAGATAATTACTTTACTGTGCTAAATAAATGACAAGCCTTTATTTCAAAAGAGATTAAATTCCGACCCTAACCAACACATGTGTGACAAGAAAGTTTAGAAATTTGAACTAAAACGACCCTCAACAATATGACCCGGACGTTGTGCTCCAAACAAATGAATAATCCAGGTCAAATTTAAGTTACAATGTTTAGAATAATTAGTATTTTAATAAGTTCAAGTCCCCGTTATGTACCGTGGATTAAAAACAAAATGGTCTAAATGCAGTTTCACTCAAGGCAAAATAGGCTATTTGCTCTATTTATTTTTGCTATTGCAAGTATGTAGTACTTTTTTTTATTTTTAAGGCTACACTGCCTGTAGACATATTGTTTTGATGCTGTGTGTAGAACATTTTGCTTTTAATCCAAAGTACGTCAATATCATTTTGTCACTTCACTCTGACAAAATTTTCTGAGTGTACAGTTTTGTCCCAGCCACACTTTCTGATCTCGATTGTATTATACATCATAATGCTATAAATTTGACTTTCAACATAACGGGGATCCTTATAAGGTCGCTCTTTTCTGGAAATTATGTAAACACAGTCCCGACATGCACATTTAATTTTTCGCCTTACTGTAAAGAATACGACAGTGAGATCTTCGCTTTTTTGGGGCACATAATTATCTATGTACATGAACCTTGCTCAACATTGGGACCGAAAGGGTCATTGCACTGGAAAGCTAATTTTCATAAAAGCCTGCCTTGAGAGTCAACAAAGTATTAGAGTTAAGGTTAAGTTTGTTGGATGCAGTCTCATGAGTGATTATGCCTGATAATAATTTTTCCATAAATAAAAACAGTCATATCCTGGTTGGGAATAACAGAATGATTTATTTCAAAAATAACTGTGACGTTACACATACAGTGTATAATTACATATAATGCTGCAAAATTAAAACAAATGCATTGTTGAATGCTCGTAGGAGCTAATCTTAGCCAAGCATAAACTTTGTAAATAAACAGTCATTTGTAGTCTGCAAACATAACAAATTGAAGCACTCAATGCTGTAATACTTTTTGTAATGAGACTTGTCATTACATCATAACAATTTTTTTTACATTCCGTCTGGCTCCGGCCAGACATCTTAAGATTTAAATACAATAGGGAATACACAAAAACGTCTGATATACTTATACATCTACATTGGATTGGGCCTCATTAATTGGTTTTAGACTTCTTCTGCATAAAATACGTCCTCACGAAGAAATTGGCAAAGAGGACGAAGAAGCTTCCGTAGAGGCCCAGCCCCATCCTTACACTATTAGGCGTCCGACCACATGGGACTCCTTTTTCTGTTCAAAAAACATTCCTTCATATTAGCCTTAAATATTGGATTATAACATGGATAGCAAGTATAATTAATTATTTATACCATAAATGTATAGATATAGGAATAGCCCAAACCCCTTTCTAATCCTCTTACCTAATTTATACTGTGAATAAATATTTATCGCGAAGCCAGCGATCATTTGGGCGATTTGCATCGTGGTAATCGACATTGCAAGCTTCCTTGGGATTGCTATCTTCAGGGACTGCAATAAAAAAAATTCCATTGTGAGATCCTTGGATAATTTATTACAATATTTCCATAAATTGTGACATTGCAATTGCATTTGGGATCCCCGTCAAAACTTTTAATTCATGAGGCCAAGGGTTTTTTTTTTAGTAATTGTCAATTTACCTTTAGAGCATAGTAAGAATACATGAAGGAATGAACGAGCAAATTCATGACGACGAAGAGCTTCCCAGATGAATCGTACTCTTCGTACAAGACCCAAGTGAAGAGGAGGGTAGAGATGTGATGATACCTGACAAATCCCAATAATTAGGTTAATTATTAGGAACACCAAAATTAATTGTTTTAAAGATTATTGACCTAATCCTGTTATAGGCTCTTCGTATAATTAATTATGGCAATATCCACTTTTTGCAATTGAATTTAAATCCTTACCAATGAAGGAATATCAACCGTTGCTTCCTCAGGACAATAAAAGCAGTGTCACCCAACTCTACGATCTTGGACCAGGCAAACATCAGGATCCAGAATGCTAGGGCATAGTTGTGGTGCTCACTGTAATTTCACATTACCCCAAAATTAAATATTAGACACACAAGTCATATAGTCAGCATTGTAGCTATGTATTCTTCATAGCCAAACCTGTTTTTGCAATAACACAGGAACAAATACAATTTTTATCCTCTTTCTAAGATTCATGTACATATTCCTTTACAGTTACAGGAGTCTTCACCTTATAAGGAGGATCAGGGTATACAGTGTACTCTCAATAGACAAGATCCAATTATATTATTCAATTTCAATTATAAGCACATTTCCTCAGCAGGAGGAAGATTATATACATATTTGAACATAATGCTAATAACAACAATTTTCTAATTTTTGGAATTGTCCCAGCTGGTCTCATCTTGTAAATAAAATTGTGCTTGTAGGGTTTAAGACTCAAATTTCTCAAGTATAACGTAATACCGAGAAATCAGAAATAACAAAATTTTTTGTAACTAGATTCTATTATTTACTGTCAATGAGTTTAGCATTGACTTAGGAATTGATAGGAATTCTTTTAAGCTTGTAAATAAACTTGGAGTATTCTTTTAATAAAAGACAATGCGTGCCTCTTACAATACATCAGGAGCGTGCTATAAACCAGGTGAGGTAATTACAACCTTATAATGTATATTACGCTTAGCAGACCATGATAGTTGGTTTCTGCATGAGAGAGAGAGACAGAGAAAAAAAAAGACTTGTTGAGTAATAATAATTATACCCATCACACCTCACATTTAAAAAAAATAAAATTGTATGTAATTTTAATATATATAATAAATCCATCAAATATTATTGATATTTACTGAGTGCAAATCCCCAGGTACAGTCCATTGGACTGAGAGAGTAAATAGTAGACTTCCGGGACAGCTCGGAGGAATCCAAAGATAGAGAAGAGGGCCAGGAAGGAGTTCCATAGTGTGAGGGTACTCTTGAGATTAAATGCTGGACGAGCCCTCATCCATGCCTGACCATAGAAGATAAGGACAACGTACAGAGTGCAGATCCCCACGGCCCAAGGTCGGTACTCAATCATGAAATTACGAGACTTGGGGATGTCAAAAACCTCAAAGTCATAAGCGTGTATAAAATCCGACTTGACGTCCGGCCAATTGTCACTGAAATATCTCGAGGGGTTTGTGGAGTTCATTTCGACGAGTAATTAATAATTATTATAGTGGTGAGAAAAAACAATACGCTTCTTCAAAAAATTATTATTATTTTTGACTTATTTTATTATTTTTAATTTGAAACAAATTTTTTTTCCCACACTCCAACCCACCCGTTCCAGGTGTCAAGAATAAGAAAAAAATATTTTTGAAGAATATTGAACACTAGTTATGAGAAATCCCACGAGGGCACATGACTTTATAATCTGGAATTTATGAGCAGGATCCCAATTCCTGAGTCACAATCTCACATGTAATTAAATGGACCAGGAATAATGTTATGTATGTGTGTGTGTGTGTTTATGTGTGTGTAGAGGGAATCTGAACTTAAGGGCAAGGGAACTGCCACAACTGATTATAATTGTGTGAGAAAGGAGACAGACGTTGTCTATCCTTTGAAGCACGTTCTCAGTTCAGATCCCACTCCTTCAGAATAAATAACAATACTGAAGGTAATTACGACTGGAATCCACACATATATTAAGCTTTGAATGGGACGGAGCCTGTATTTTTCTATAGCGTATACATAATTTTGGGAGAGAGAGTGTGGTTTGCTTATATGAGGGACTTGTCACTTTTATCACTTTCACTTTCATCCTGCCACCACCTCTCCTCTTTCATTTCTCCAGTGTAGGATCTTATATATATTTATACTTATACACAAATGGAATATAGTGGATGGATTCAAATAATTATGTATGCTATAGGGATAAGGGATTGGTTGGGGAAGGGAAGCTGGAAGGGAACTGGAGCAGCCGGCTCGTCTCCAGTTCATAGTGTTCCCGTTTTTGTGAGAGCATTCCAAAGCTCAATGATATTAAAAGCTCCCCTCCTTTCCTGTCCTGCTCCAACTCCCATCCTTCTATACGACTATGTATTTTTTCCTACACACAGTCAGAGCTGTACAAAACATATAGGTATATTTGTACCTTCCTTCTGGGGAATCAGGCATTCGCGGGGTTCTTTTTTCGTCTAATGTCCATGACGAAGCGAGATGGCTGCAAAGTGCAAAGGTCTTTGGTGAAATCAACTCCCGTTCATAATTTTTCTTTTTTTGGTATTCACACCCAGGTTGCTTTAATGTAGAGAGTTATCTGGTCCTTGCGTGGTTAATGTTATTTATAACGTACTTTTCTCTGTAGGGGTAAAAATGTTTGAACGCATTCGAATGTAATAAAATGTTTATTTTTCTCATGCATAAGACTATATGGCAATGGAACGTCAAGTGGAGAGACAAGGGTTTGGAAGTCGTATTGAAATTTCCGGTCAAAATATATAGTGTTTCCTTGATGTAAGAGATTTGTTTGTAAGAATTTTTTTTAGATGGAATAAAAATGACTTGTAGAATAGAATTTATAGAAGAAGAGGTAAAATGAAGTGTCTCCCCAAATATGAAAGATAAGAAATTAATTTCAGCTTGAAATTCTGAATAGAATACAATTCATGCTCTAAGTCATACATGGGTGAAACGTACAGAGAGATATTGACAGGCTTCCGGGTGTTGTGAAACATTTGGAAAGAAATTTTGATAATAAATTGTGTTAATATTGTCACACTGGATTATATATAAATATTATAATAATGTATAAAAAACTCTGAGTAGAACAACATTATAATTATTGGTAATGTGATGATTGCGGATGTTCATGGGTTATGTTAATGCAGTTCAGTACAACAACTACGTTATGACGTTATGAATAAAATAAATAATTGGAAATTAATATGTCTAATGAAGGAGCGTTTGCACATTGAATGTTTGTGAAAAATCAACGAGGAAATATACAATCAAATTTAAGATTAAATCTCGATGAGTATTCGATATTCCAATAATTGGATTAGAGTGCTTAGAAAAGTCGGGGGTCCAAGGTAATTCGATGCAAATTTGGTGAAGGCAGGCATGACGATCTGTCTCATCTCCAGCTAGTACATGCAATACCATTTGCGCATCATGGCTGGAGGAATTTGTACCAGTGTACTTTCCAGTCTTCCAGGATCTGATTTTTCTCATTGTGGGACTTGATATTCAATAAGCTGTAAGGGAAATTATATCTTGGAAAAGATGCTTTGAAATCGAAGGACTTGTGTCCTTGCCCAGAGGTAAAGTCGCCGACGAATTTCCTGGCAGTAATAACTCCGTCGAGGCAACCCGGAGTATTTAATTATAACCTCTGAAGTATGTAATTCCACCAAACACCAGAGATGTGTAGTACTTGAAATACTTAAGTACAAAATACTATCTAAAATATAAAATAGGTATATTGTATCTTGTATTTTAAACCGACTGTGGTCGTTGTAGTATTTTGTATCTTAGTATTTTACAAATTACGAGGCTGGAAAAATTCGATATTTTATTTGCAGCCATTAATAGTAATATACATGTACTTAAAATAAGATACTTGATCAATAAACGTACGTACTCAAACTTTTGAAATGGCCGCAGTCGTGCTTGTTGAAAACTATTTGTGTTAGCATATAGTATAGGAACGTTTTTTATCGATTAAGAAACGCCGTATGGACTGGAAATATTAAATGGGATAAACTCGCTCAGTCTTTCCATTTCCAAGTAACATCAGAGAGCATGGTACTTCTCGTTAGCATGCTTTCAAAATTATAAAATAAAAGAAATTGATAGTTAGGAATACCCCTTTTTAATACCCCATTGTCATCTTTAGCTCCTGCGGAACGCTTGTTTAGAATTGCAGGATTGATTTTTTGTGCGCGTAGATCTAGATTATCGGATGAAATGTTCAAAAAACTTGTATTTTTGAAATTCTGCATTCGATTTCCAAAACAATAACACTATATATTTCTTGATTTTGAAATATCTCAGATAGTATTTTCTACTTAAGTATTTTTAAAGCAGTTTTTGATTTGTATTTTACTTAGTTATTTTAGAAAAACTATTTGCTGGTATCTTATTTTGTATTTAATATTCTATGTTACGAAAAAAATAAAAAGTATTTGATATTTTTTACACAAAAATGAGGTATTTTACACATCTCTGCCAAACACAGCTCGGCAGACTGGAATCTGCTGAATATTCCGATTATATTACGAGAAGTTTCAATTTTAATAGATAATTTAATTAACTAAATATCTAATATGTAAAATTTGTCTAGTCTACGGCCTGATACAACGATTTTTCTATGGTTTTTTGTTCATTAAATTTCTGGCAAAAGACGTTTTAATGCGACTGTAAATTCTAGAGGGCAAAAGTGATTTCATAAATCTCATTGATCATTAAAATGTTGGGCAAATACAGTATGATTTTTCAAAACAATTGCGTAAAATTGTATTCCGATTCGGATCATGAAATACGCAGTACCTAAGGTTAACAGAAAGTATAAAAAAGTGCTACAATACAGGTTTGGTGCATTTGAGACACCGCGGAATAATACATATGTATGTAACTTTTTCATACCAGTTTCCCTCTCCGTCACCCAGCGGTTGTAAGATTCAGATTTTTTAATACTATCCGTGGCCTTGCAACAAACAGTGTAATTGACTGGTTTCCACTTGCTGGCTGTTTTGATTGTGTGTGCCTATATTATCGCCTGTGAATATTGTCGTGACAGGAGGAAATTATAAGAATAAAGATACGTCTTTATTAGAAGAAAGCTTAACCTAGAATAACAGGATCAGTCAGAGTCAGCAGGCTCTGCACTACATTTAACATTACTTCAATGCTAATAGCATTGTATTTGCAATCTGGCTATTCATGAAATAATCATAATGGGAATATTAATAATTCAGTTCTTTCATATTTTCAATAATAATAATATTGTACAATAAACTATAATCTTCAAGAAGCGAGGCGCGTAGCCGTGACACCAAACCGTCTTCACTTTGCGATGACTAGCGGGCAATGATAAAGCGCAGCTGGATCATGACATGACTCACCTGGGGTAGGTGGGGGACTCCTCCTGAACATCTTCCTCCAACGGAACTTCCGACGGGTTCGCAGGCTTTCGGCTCGATCGAAGGGCGGCATTCAACCATCTGGTCGCTTCGCTAGCCTGGCGGGGAGCCTGTGCGGATGAAGTAATGACGGGAGCAGCCTGGGATGGGTAACATACTTTGGCCCTTATCCTGCTAGCGCCAGAGGGAATCGTTAGCTTCTTCGGTAACCCAGGGACATGGAGTGGCCTCGAACAGTCCTTGAAGGTCGATTCAAATCGGAAAATGTGGGGGGGGGGGGAATAATTTATTCCGGAGAAATGGAAATTTTTGGGAAATGTAGCTCGCGGAGAAGTAGGAAAATTAACGGTAAATCATACCAAATTCAAGGAAACGGGAGGGCAGTTTTAAACGAGATAATCTTACCCGGACCTTTCGTGATAATTTAAAATAGAAGGACGAGGCGAAGGCAAAAATATAAACGAAGAGATTGAACTTTATTCAAGAAATCGTAGGAAAATGGTATTCGAAAACGACCGACGCACCAGTCAGGTTCAAAGTAAAAAGCAGAGTGATCCTTAACTAGTATCTCCCTTTAGGAGAGATCGACTTCTATAGTTAGCATTAGCTAACTCCATTCTTGAATTTTAACGACAGTTAAAATTAACATTTTTTTAGAATTAAAAGTTAGTTTTAATTCAAAGAAAATGGTGAGACTGAAAGACGAGTCAGTCAAACCAAGACAATAAGTAGATAAGTATGCAACACTCTTATGTTCATTTTACAGAATCAGAGCTACTTGCAAGTATCCGATAATACCTGAAAAATAGCCTACGGGGTCGGGTTTGGTTCGGGTTAGCTAAAATAAAGTACCCGATTATCGGTTAGATTGCGGGTAGTTGCAAGATCCGTACCTGAAAATTCAGGTCGGGGTGCCGTCAATTTCGGTTAATTAAATTACCTAAACACTTTATCGGGTTCAAGGTCGGGTCGTAGTATCTATATGAAATATCTGAACCCGAACGTTACATTTCAGGTAATTTCTGTGTTTATGTTCGCGAATACAATTCAAACTTCATGTGATTAAAACCTCTTTCTGCATGTAATATTTTTAATGGAACTTGGTTCCGAAGAACAGTGAGGCAGCGGTCGGATTTTAGTGGGAAGACAGGAAGATTCTTCCCAAGGAAGAATATTTCTGGCAGGGAAAATTTCAGAAAGAAGGGATTTTCTTAAAACAGGGATATTTGAACTTGTTGACCTTTTTTGGCAGGGATTTCTTAATTTGTTGGCGTGTTTAAGGGAAACTTGTTGTGAAAACAGGGATTTTGAGATTGGTTTGATCTTATTTGGCAGAGATTTGCAGGCGTTTTGTAGGGATATTATTTTTCCAACAAGAATTTTGATAATCGTTAACCTTTATGCAGCAGGGATTGTTGAATTCGTTGAGGACCTCCCGGACAAAAGATTCAGTAGGGAAATTTCTTAGTATGAACAATTCAGTGAGATTCACAAAAATTCAACCCCTGCAGTGAGGTCGATCAATACCGAAGTGCTTTGCAAACCATCAACCAGGCTTGTGTAATAATTACAGATGAGAATTAAAGTGCAAGGGGTTTTACTTGATTATTAGAAGCAAGTAATAATTTAGATATAATAATCATGAAATTTAAGTGCGTACATCTGACAAAGCTTTTAAAATTCTAGAAGCTGAACAATCAAATTAGTTTTGTTTTCGTAGCATAAAAACCTGAACTATGAAAAATAATAGTATTGAATAACAACAAAAGTGTAAACTCCTGAAACTTTTTAGTGACCCGAACTCATGGAGATACCCTTTTCGCTTAATGCTTTGGTTATTCAGTGTTCAACAATGGTATCTTCACTGTTGCTTGAGTAACATCATAGTGCATAGATGGTAACATCAATGATCAGTCTTTAAATTCTTTTGGTTTCATAGTACGCCGAGGTTAAAACATTAGCAGCAGGATTACATACATACATATATTGACCGGCAGGTTATACTGTTCGCGGGAATATTACCACCCGGATTGTCGAGGCTGGGTTAGCTATTAACTCCTTTGTGTCTCCCCATCATAATAATAATATCAGTTCGAAGAAGTGGACGTATAAGAAACCGGAACGCGTGGCTAATATCATATTTCATTACATGGAAATCAGACACCACAAATTGCTCATTTGAGGATTCCGTGGCTAGGGCGGTTTGAGAATACAATTTTACTCGGAAGGAGTTCCATGACATTGTTTTAGCTTGCTGAAGAGGATCTAGACTTTCTGTTCAACCTGAAGGAGGAGGAGTGATGAGCCTCCTCACCGAGCTTACGCCTCATTTCTAAAAAAAAATATACATCCGGCAGATTTTTTACTGCTGAAGTTTACTTTTACATAATTAACTTAATGTTACATAAATAATGAAGAGAATTTAACGTAACCAAATTTTCCACTTCAGTTATTCTGAGTTAATGGTTTAAGGGTTTAAATTTTTTTTAAATCAATATAATTTTTCAATACAGCATTCAATGTCGTTTTGATAAAGTCTACATTCTAAGCATCTTCCTCATTTTTGCTCTTGAGCATGACTTATTTCGACCTTTTACTCTCCCTTTTTACAGTTTTATAGCACCTCAAAATTCCACGACGTTGTCAATCCTGTTCTATTTATAACAAAATGCAAATATGTACATATGTGCGTGCCTGCATGCAAAGTATTAAGTTAATTCTTAATTTGAATTTTGAAGGGTTCCTGGGCTCTCCAGAGGTTTCCGTATGGAGCCTCAAAAGGTTGATTTTTAATTACTTTAGTTGAAGGCAGCATGAAAGCCACTTCTTATTACTGACTTTTTATCCTGACTCCGTATATGTAAGTGTTAATGGCATGAAACTCCGTACAATTATACGCAGACACTCATGTTTGAAAAACAATTCTACTTCTCGTAGAATTAAACCTTGCCAACATGAACTTAGGTAAATATGAGAATCTGCTTTCTGAATTCCTCATGAGAAAGTAAAACAGCAAGGAGCACAACTCGTCAAATTAAAGTCCATCCTTCCACCATTAGCTAAGCCCGTACCTTGTAACGAAACAGACATCTTCCTAGACTCTAAAGGAACGGCTTCAATCTATTTCAGCAATTTCTGCGGATCTCTTATGAATCCTTTTATGAAGCCTCTTATGAATAAAGAAACACGATTTTTTCCTTTGATCGAAGACGAATTTCTCAAGTTATCCTGTGCATTTTCATATCAAGGACCATTTTTGCCGTAATAAATATATTTTAAACGCACATTTCTTTGGAATTCCATCTCATGAAATAGCAAAAACCCAACTCAATACTTGGGCCCAGAGCACCCACAAATCTGATGGAAGTTTTAAATAAAGCGTGATTTAGAATGATATTCCTACTACGAAAGCCTACTACAGTCCCAATGGCCAGAGTACTTGCAAACTTCCATCAAAACTACGTCTCAAATAAATACTGGAACTACACTTCTATTGAAACTATTTCAACTTTTATCACCCCTTTCAACTTTTACTTCCTTCGTGAGGAGCTCTCGATGTGTGCATCATTTACAAAAACTTCGTAACACCTACACAACAGTAATAATTGTATTTTATATACATATCTGCCTACACTAAAGCCAGCAATGTCAGGTGTTTGTATGTTAGTCGTTGTAACTTTATAAAAAAAATGTAAGCTGGAATTTGTACTGCATGGAATATAACCAATAACATTTTCCAGGTAAACTCCGACTTCCGTTAAACTTTTTTCCTATAGCGGAAAGTAACATATATTCAATGAAATAATAATCTACAAAGGGTATTTGAATAGACACAGCACACGTCCCATCATGACCCGTTTAACAACCTTCGAAAGTTTTTCTCACAGACGAATGGATTTCTTTCCAGCCCGACACGTTAAATGTAAGGAACCACACACGTTCCTTTCCACTTGTAAGAGACTGATTTCCACGTCTTTATTGAGTAAACTTCCGTCTTCCATGAATTTCGAAATCTCCCATGAAGTGAATTTTGTAGCAAATATGTACATTTTCTCCCCGTGCTAAAATCCACACTTGGTTTCCCATTAGCAAATTTTATCCCGTCTCTTGCCCTATCATGCATGAGCAGCCTCAAGACTCACACTTGCAATTAGTCATTTACTGCATCCCCATGTCTTCCGTTTTTCAACTCAACACTTCTCTTTAGGATGAGTTCGTTTCATGCTGGGAATTAATTAAATTTTATGCTAGTTCAAGTTCAAGCAATTAGCAATTAATCTGCTTTTAGAGCTTCCAAATCATCTGTTCAAAAAAAAGGTTCCTTAAATTACCCTGACCTACTTAAATACTCCATTTCTGGGTGCTCCCGTAAATGTGAGAGTTCAATGATTATAGTGGCAAAATTCTCAAATCAAACTATAAATCCCCTTGAGGAACTGAGCGCGAGGCAAAATTTCAACATAAAATAGGATTCTGACTACTCTGTTTCGGAAAATGTAAAGAGCCTCTTTCAGGAAATAATAAAGAAATTTCCCGCAGGAAATGTTACTGTGACGGCTGATTTTGTAACAAAAACTTTATAAAGTAATGAAGTGAATCCGTTCTTTTGTAACTTGACATATCCTGGATTGAAGATGGACGTGAAAGGTGAAAAATGAAGGGGAACAAAATTCCTCGCAAATTCATTTCCTTACACAAGTCATGGACGACTTACCCGGGGGTTGTAAAATGCCACAGTTTTGATAACAATAATCAGGAAGAGCGTATACAAAAGGGATCAGACTTTGGAAAGATACTTTTGGCTTCTCTTCAAGGACAATCAACTGCTTTACAGAGCCCTGGATTTGTTTGGGCTTTATTAAGTGGTAGTTCAGATGGTCTTGTTACAATCTCTTGGTTTGCTTTTACTCTGTTCCAAATGAAATTTTCTTTGGATCGAATGTATACAAAGATTTAGGGTATCTATCTATGACTGGGTAGCATGTACGGTTTTCAATAGGATGTAATAATTAGGGATAAGAGGATTTTCTCCATAAAGCTCAGTATTTTGTTTCATTTCCTGTTTCTGCAATTTTAAACTTTCCCTTTGTATATAGTGGTCTTGAGGGGACACGGGGATACAGGAACTAAGTATACTTGAGGGAAGATAAAACCGAGTGGATCGGATCAAAATTAATGAATAATTTCATTCTGTAGACATGAGGCATCTTTTTACGGGCAACTTTTTAAAAGGGGCAAAAATAATCTGACGTGTATTATCCCTACAATTTGTGTAGGAGAAATTTCGAATAAATGATACTCACAAAAATATTTACTTTCGCGCAATATGATTTAATTCGTGGTTTTGTAAAAACTTCTGATATTTTTTGAGGATTTTATGATAAATAAGGAAGAGTGAGTTTTAATAAGTATAGCGGAAGAAGCCTTAGTCAGTCACATCATTCGAAGAAATGAAAACAAAAAATCTAAACTTTTCTCGATGGATAAAATAACAATGAATTATAGTAAAATTAATTTATGTTAGTTTACCCAAATATTTTTTAACCCATCGATTTATGTACACAATGGAATTTCGAGGATTATGTAATACCAGGAAATGTGTTAGATTCAGGTTAGAAATAGTTTCTTGTTTACCTCGTTTGAGTTGCATAACAAACCATGTGACACCAGCAGTACTGGAGCTTGGGCTGTCAAAATTAGTTTCACTCCAGTATTCCGGAATTAGTTTCAACTCCGAGGATCGTATTGATTTCGACAAAACCTTCCATTTCTGTTGCTTTATTTTTTGTATTAGGAGCTAGCCTGAGAGTGATCATACGGAATCTGGCAACTCTAATTTAGGAAGTAGATTCTCGACTTGGAGGCACAAAAACCTCTGTGACTAGCATTAAAGTTCAAAGTCATCAATGGGGCTTATACAAATATTTCTCAGGAACCTTTGTACCCTGACAGGGCCTCTGTCGGAGCCGGATGTATATTATTAACTAAATGTGACATGTAATTAATTTTATTTCCTAAGGTGAAGCAAGCAAGTCCACCGAAATCAATAGGTTTCTGACGCAAGTGACACTGTAAAAAATGCCAATTATTTGGTGACATTGGTTCGGCAGGGAGAGTGATGAAGAACAGCCAGGCATCAAAACGTTAGCAATGGGAAACTTTGTTTCAGTTTGCCCCCATAAGGTCCGAACCCGTATTAATCCTCAGCAAGGTACATAATCAAAGCAGATATTTACACCTGAATTCGCAAATTTAAAAAAAAATAAATTTCGAGTCAGAAATAGTTAATAATGTCCACATATTTTTATTCAATAAATTAATATAATTTTCAGTCGAGAATTATGTTGCTGTTACCTTGTCATTCTTTCCAATGACAATAGTTATCCTTGACAATTTACATTCTTGCATTATTTTGTTAAGGGAGTGTGCACATATTACGTTTCATTTTTGGGGGAGGGAGGGGGTCTTGAAGCAGATGATTTTGTGTATACCAAGGGGGGGTGGGGGTAATCTTACTGATGACGTTTCACCCATTTTCACAAAAATGTAAGGAAAGACACGGATAATTGTTAGGATAGCGTTTTTAGTAACAAACTTTTATTGGTGAAAGACCACTGATACATTTTATAAACATACGAAAGTCGTACATTAGTCCAAATGTCTGACAACTATGAGCATTCCGAAAACTCATGGCTTACGCAAGAATGGCTACAAAATCACGTCCGTCAATTTCACTTTTGCAAATAATTTGTTTTCATGATCTCAGTTGCTGTCGCCCTTGGCGATGTAACTTGTACAAATGTTTAATATAGAAGTTTCTCCAGATTCCGGTGCTCTTTAAGCAGGATTTTTCTGGAGTTCGTATTTGAAAACCCGGACGATTCATCTACCTACTTTGGTGGTTTGTTGTCAAATGGCATGCTAAATGTCTGGAAATTATCCCCTGTCTACCATTGCCCCAGCATTCGAGACAACCTTGAAAGCCAAACCCTCCATTCGTGCAATAAATCATTATTTTGTTATCAACATTGCATATGAACCCCACAAAAGAAATGCTCATAGATATTTGCTAGAAAGCATCTCGAAAAATACTGAATCTGTTGTTCAAAGTAATCAAATGCAATTTTCCACAGCATGTCAAGCGGAGTATTCGTCGGAAACACCGATGAAGTTATTGTAAATGTGGCTGACTCGATACAGAGCGAATTTGCCGATATTATTGACGTTAAATGTAAATTTTATAATAACAATAGGCTCTTTGCAAAAACAGTAATAATTGCAACTTCCCTTTAGTCCGCGAAGGCGAAACCAAAATAAAATGACCGCGATCTCAAGTTTTCCAACCCGTATTCATTCGTTACCTTAATTATTTTTTTTCTTCCTTCAAAATTTAGTTTATTTTAAGTACGAACACGTGGACCGATTTCAACCATTAACACACTCATCATAATTAAACAAAATGGGTCGAGCATTTTCGGAGGAAAGTAGTTTTTTTTTGCATAAGAACACGGTGACCTGTTTCAATCAATAACAAACTCACACGAGTTTTCGGCCCATCCAATGATAACTAAAACTTTGAACAGTTTGGTCTAGTAGTTTCGGGGGAAAACTACCAGACATCACGGCCAACACTATCTTATAAGGGGGCTGACGCCGCCCTAAAAATGCTGGTGATTAAACTTGTTTTTTGCTTTGATGACGTTTCCAGGGGGGGGGGTCAAGGAATAATGACGTTAGGATGACGATAGGGGGGGTAGGGTCCAAAAATGGTGAAAAAATGAAACGTAATATGTGCACACTCCCTAAATGGTCGCTACTACATGAAAGGAAATGACACTACTGTCTCACTTCAACCCGATCCTTCGTATGCATTACGATCAGCGCTAATACATACTAACCAAAGTAAAAATTGTGTACAAAGTTAATACTCAGGTTTGGCAATGCCCTACCTTCCCATGACAACACCCATAAACATATGTAATGAATATGATCAGATATCTTTGGTTTACGTAGAATTTAATCTTTGTGTGTGTTCTCTCTGTAAGAGAATAAAATTACATCCTTACAAGTAATCTGGACGGCTCCATTTATTCCTCTGTACATAGCAATCCCTACATTAATTCCTAACGTATGTTATGTATATACCCTTATGGGGCTTCTGGTATGACCGAGACAGCTCTTCCATTACATCGATAGTGCCTTCATAAGACATTCCCTCATAACATAATTATTTCCCCCGGACATTTTTTGTTCATAGAGAAAATGCACTTTAAGAAGTTCATTTTTTGTAGGAAAAGCTCACAGTAACCACAGCAATGAAGAATTAAAAGTTTCAATTGACTAGAATTGCATCACAAGTTTGTATTCCGGAAAGGCCGCTCAAATAACAATATTCTTTGAGCTTGAAGGAACAGCTTACTTCAATTAGTGCTCTAAGTTGGAAATCAAACTTTATTTGCTCACATGGCTTTGATAGGACCGAGATTGGAAAAGTTAACTGTAGATACCATGCACGGATATGCGGGCACACAATCCACTCACTGCAAGATCCCTCTTGAAAAGCGAATCTGATTCGTAGACAGCAAATGTGCTTGTATAAATAAAGGAATTAGTACGGTCGTAAAGGAAATTGTGCCATAATATCCGTTGCCCGTTTATATGTATATACATATGTAGGAGACCTATACATTGTTCAAGGGGGATCATTAAACACAGTAATTGCACTATCTATAGATGGATGTATATATTTATCACATGTATGCATTTGTTTGGGCCTCTTATAAAATACAGGATTTCCCAAGGGCTTAAAGCTCAACATGCGTGATGCTTATAATCCAACTCCTTGAGGAAATTAAGAGACAGGTGGACTAAAAAGAGGATCTTCCCTTCTGAGTAGTCTGTTTTCAGAAGTTGAGCTGGAATTGCTGGCAGGAGCGAATTTATCTTACGTAAATATCCACCTGCCAGTTTTAAAATCTTCATATAAAAATTCATATTACTTGAATATTTTTGAGGGTATTTTGTAATTACAGCTAATAGCAAAAACATTGGTACTTGCTCTACTATTTAATAGAGAAAGTATTAGAGGAAATGTCTTCATACAAAATTAACCCCAACAGTTCAAATTACTTGGATCCGGAGTACTATATTTTTGACGATTGGAGAGTCAAAATGACATTGTTTGTGATTTACTCGATTGTGTTTTTCTTTTGCACTTTTGGCAAGTAAAAAATCTTAAAAATTAAGTCTTGTTCTACAAAATGGGTTTTCGAGGGAGGTCTCGTTTTAAAAGGGACATATCCTAAGATTACTCTGTTTTTTTAGCACAGTTCTAATAATTCCTGTAACTAGAAAGAGCATCCAGTTGGAAGAGTACAATTTCTTGCTCTCCACCTGAGTGCTCTCATAACGACAGTAAACTGTAATAAGGTTTGACTCTAATTGCCTGACTTTGTATTCCCAGGGAACCTATTGGTAGTCCTTGTGATGACGCTCCATTGGAAGATGCGAAGCATCTCAAAATTCTGTATTGCAAATCTGGCGTGGGCTAACTTATGCGTGGGGGTTTTCTGCATCTACCAGAATCTAACCATGTTCATTATTGACAGGTGGGTAAAATTCTGTAACGTTACATAAAGTAATAAGATAGGGTAAAGTATACGACATAATTCATTTGACGTCAAGTACTTTCTGTAACTTATGAAAGTCAATCAGCCTTACAATTTTGTTTCCGTAATGATTTAGGATACACACAATTTTAGTATAATAGATTTCTTGGAGTCTAGAATTTTGGTACGTTGTACAAACTTATTACATAGTGTAAAAAAATGAGAAAATAAGGTATCGTTATTGTGAAGGAGACAGACGAGAAACTTTACCGGTTGACATGAAATTGGTCTCGGATCTTATTAAATTACATATTTATTTAGTACAGGCTCGTTATATATTGCAACAGGGTGTACAGTACACTCTCCATGCATTATTATATGCTATTACTGCTGAAGCAAAAATTGGGATCCGGTTCCCGTTACCCAGAGTGAATGTTTGTCCTCATAAGAGCCTGTCATTCTGTGCCAGTCAAGTTATTTACTTTTGAGATCCTCTTACGAAAGAATGCTACTATCGCTGTACTGAGCACATAATTATTAAATGTGAACATAATGAACCCTCTGAGGCAATCTAAAGGTTAATAATTGATAATGTTTGCGTGAGGGATTCGGATAAAATCTGTAACAGAAAATGAACATCCTTTTGATATTATAGAGTAGCAACAGTTGGCTCATTCTATGTATGTAGTTCTTTTTTGCCTATTATTTTGCAGCCTATTATGTACACGCGAGGACAAATACTTTACGAGGTTTGAAATAAGAGGCTTAATTTCCCATGTATGTAAGATCGTACATAAATAATGTAATTAATAATAAATGTAAGGAGCATACATATATATAAGGAGCACCCTTGCTATTTAACTGTCCATAATAAAAGCACCCTCTCAAAGTCACTCTTAAAAGTTTCATAATTTTGATGGTTTAAGGTGACCTTATAGGGAGACCTTATATATTATAATAATTAATTCTCTACTGCGAAAGAGATTTTTCGTCAAGAGGGAAATTATCTGGAAAAGTGCACTCCCACTGTCCACAATATAAATGTCTCTTGTGAGAGAGCACTTTTAGTAGAGCCATTTTATTAGAGCTTTTACAGGAATGAGTGTGTAGAGAGTGTGGAACGTGTAAATTCTGTGGCTTAATTGTTTTTACGACCTTGATTTTTACAGCTGGATCTTTGGGAGCTTTTTCTGCAAGATGTACCACTTCATTACCAGTGTCAGTAGCACAGCGTCCACACTCATCCTTGTGGTCATTTCTGTTGAGAGATATATGGTGATCCTGCATCCTTTCAAATGTCGACAAATCCTCACTATCAAAAGACTCCGGGTAAGTTTTATTTACAGGAGCTCTCTCCATAAAGAAAAGCCTTAGGAGGGTTTAAATGAGCCTTGTGTTAAATTACTGTTTAGGGTTCCGCCACACTGGAACACTTCTGGACCCATTCTATACAATGAATAGAGACAATGAAAATTATTCTCGTATTTCCAATTTTTTGTCAAGCATTTTGAAATAAATTTTGAATCAGATTTAACCAAATTTATTTTACTCTGTTAGACCAAAACCCCTCGATACTACGATCTTGGTGAAGGTCGTAACTTGTTGAAGTCAGGATAGGAAAGAGGACTGTTTACAGGAGTCTTTTTTTTCGTTACTCTCTCTCTCTCTCTCTCTCAGGGGAGCAAAATCTAACTTGAGAGAAATAGTATAGTATGTGTTCAAAGGGAAAAAGGAATTATTCCAGCTGATTTTGCTCCAACAGACAAATTGGACTCTGAGGAGAAAGAGCCAAAACGCCACTTTTGCTGGAGTAAATTGTACCTGTGGCATTATTGAGAAAAGTTTCCCAAAAGCCTAAGGTTAGATATTTGAAACTAGAAAAGTTATCTACACTCATCTCTTCCAACTGAGTTATTTCGTAATTTTAGAACCCAAAAGTTAATATTAGACTTTTTGCAAAACTGGAGTATTTACTTGAAGCTTTAAATGTATACCTCTCAAAATTAAATTGCCCAGTGGGACAATCTACCTTTTTTTTTATTTACCCCCAAGCAATATAAAACACTTTTTAGAGTTCAAAGGCATTCTTCGGGGGTATACACATCATGTAAATAAAGAAAAAGAATTTGCCAATTGAAAGACTGGAGTGTTACAAAACTTTGAGTAGGAAAGTTGAATTTTTTGTCTTTTTTTTGCAGTGGATCATTTTGGGAGTTTGGCTCAGCAGTGGGATCCTTTGCCTGCCGAAGTTACTGTATGTGATGCTGATACATCACAGGAAGTTGAGCCGATCTGGGGGCTCCAACGGATCCGAGGTGATTTGTACAATGAGTCCGAATATGTTCTCTGACGAAACGGCCGAACTTGTACAATTCATCCTTCTTTTTATCCTCCCAATGTCTATTATATCCTTTCTGTACTACAAGGTGGGGGTGACCCTCCGTCAACGAGAAGCTTTTAGTGAGACTTTTGTGAGTGCCTCAATTTTTGAGTACGAGCCCCAGCTCTCACACAATAGGCCTCCTTCCAGAGTCATGAAGTCCAAATCTTGTCCCAAGAAAGGGAAAGAAAAGGAACCCCTGGTTACGGTTCCTCTACAGTCCATTAGCACTCTCCGGGGAGGAACTGAAAATATCCCCCAGACAAAAGCAATCAGATCAAATATCTGCGAGAACTGTCAGAAACACTGGAGTGTTCATAACAGACAAGCAAGAGGCTGCTCACATGCCCCTGGGATCCCCACCCACGTCCTTAGGAACATCTGGGGAGAGGATTGTTTCCCGTTCGAAGGGAATATTTTCCAGAGTATCCCACCTGAGAGGATTCCTTGTTCCTCGAAACTGATCCGAATTAATTTTTCCGGGAGTGCTGTCTGCTGTCATGACTGTGGTTT
Source organism: Allacma fusca (assembly GCA_947179485.1). Classification (NCBI taxonomy): domain Eukaryota; kingdom Metazoa; phylum Arthropoda; class Collembola; order Symphypleona; family Sminthuridae; genus Allacma; species Allacma fusca. The sequence goes on from OX359245.1 coordinate 51,634,327, forward strand.
CTTTTGTTGTCACACTAAAATCTCATCGACTCATCGACCCCATAAGGATGTGGTGAAGTTACTGGCTATCATCGTGGCCACTTTTGCCCTCTGTAATTTACCATTCCATCTCCGGAAAATTTACCAGAATTATTTTTACAGGCCTGAGAATGAAAGTGATTGGGACGAGCTGGCCACGCCTATTACGTTCTTACTCACGTATGTGAATTGTGCCATCAATCCTATTGTGTATGCATTTATGAGCAAGGATTTCCGGCTGTGTCTGTGCGACCTGGTCAGATGTAAATTAAGGAAGCCTCCTAGTAGAGGGTCCCATGCTGGGAAATTTTTGTGAATTTATTTAGTGTACGAAAAATGCGTAGGAATTTAAATTAATGGTGCTGGACAATCATTGACTCATAAGAAGCCGTCCGAAATACTTGTAATTATTGGGCTTCAAAAATATATGTAATAATCTTTAAAAATGGTGAAAGAATTTTAGATTCTTACAATTAGTCATAAAAATATTTTGGTTTGGTCAAGGGATGATGGCAAAACTTGTGACGTTTTAAGTGGTTTTTGCGCGACCCCTAACGGTCAATATTGTAAAAACGTCCATAGAAGTTTTGTGAGGGATCTTTGTACTCGGACAGCGTTTCTCTCAGAGACGTATGCATTAGTAATTAGTATACTTCTTTGAAATGAAAGCCTCTCTTAACGATAGCATGTAATTACTGTATGTACATAAGAAAGGAGGGGGGAATATACTCCGTACACAAAAACCGAGCAAATTTTATGCGGGACATAGGCGTTTATTCTTTTTAGCAAATACAGCTTTTGCAACGTTCGTAATTAAATTTCTCTGTAGACTTCACTTAACACTTAACCTGTTGATGTAACCTTGTCATTTTCGGATTTGTACAACTAGATTGCACTTATATTAACTCCTGTTTGAGTAGTTGGAATTTTTTAATGGTGAACACCCAAGATGCATTAACATAGTTGAATTTCAATTTTTTGAGTATCCATCAATGTCCCAGCTGTGGTTAAAAGGATTCATTTCTTTAAAAAATTACACTCGAGTACCTTGAACACACCCTCTGTCGCCTTCTTCAAACGATTATATCAAAAGCTTACAATCTAAATTCGTTGGACAATACCTTTTTGAGACACTCCTAAACCACGGTCTTGATTTCATTACAATTCTGTAGTTCTATCCTAGTAGTCTTAATTATTATAGTTCGTCGTAGAATTTGTTAATTCCATTTACAGCGACTTTGAAACTTACATTAGAAGAACATTTTTGTTTAAAATCAAAGAATTCACGCTGTTAAAATTTTTTTATGATGAACGTTCTATTAAAAATTAGTATTTTACTTTCCCATGGGATTTTTTCCCTGTCTATTGATCCAATGGAACGGGTCAATTTGCATCCTATCACTGACAAACTCCAGCACTGTATTGTTTACATTTTTCAAATCCAGGAACCGATTGACTACAGTAAAATTCAGAGCCCTTTTCTGCTCACCGTTTTCCCGATGCAACAAGTATTGTGGAGGTACAATAGAACGAGGGCGTTCTTTATGGCAAAATCCCAAACCCCTCACATCGAAAAGCTCTCACCAATACATGGAGGAAGGATTTTCAGGATGAGAAATTTGGTGTGCAAGACTACATTAGTTACATCAGCGGATGTTTTCGATGAAACGAACTTCCAATATTCGCTGCAAAGACCTGGAATCACTCTTGTGGAGTATATTTTTAATATGTACTATGTGAAAGCAAAAATGAATGACTTGATCGTTTTAATTGCGAATAATTCCACGGTCACGGAATTTATTGTCAAAGCTACGAGGACAATAAAAAGAGAAGTTGAGTTTCATGCACAAGTATTCGTTTTGTTCCCGAAAGTTGGGGCTCTGCAGGAAGACACATACTCTGGCTATTATGCGTGTTGGTTTTCGGTTGGATGCATGATCGAATTCAACTGCTCCGCCCCCGGCTGCTTAGATTCAATGTGGCAAGTTTTTAACTCTGCCACCAATTTCGGGAAAAAAACCCGACCGGGGACAACCGAATCGGTGAATATTCCTCGAGTCCGACCACAATCCTTCCTTGGGAGTCCATTCCAACGGAAGAAATCCTGGACACTTCACGAAACCCTCCATTTTTTCTTACTGGATTATGTGGACTCCAATTTTACTCTGTCCGAAAACTTCTACAAGTTTGCGAAAACACCCTCTATTAGTTATAATCGTTATCAAATCCATATTACTAGACCCGACGTCTGGATATTCCCACTCTCCCACAGATCCGGGTTTAATTTTATCACATCTGATGGCGTGACTGCTGTGACGCACGAATACAGCTTGTACACAAGTCCGATAGAGTTGACCGTCTGGCTTTGTTTATTGGGTGCCACATTGGTGGTGGCTGCAAGCCTGTCCTCAGAAACATTTCGCTCTGGTGGATTAAGGAAATCATTCTTTCAAGTAATGTTTGACCTATTCGCCAACCTACTAGAGCAAGGTTGGGACATGGGGAAAGTGAGTGTAAATACTGGGAAGGGAATGATAAGAGCTTGGATTGTGTTGAGTTGGCTCCTGACTGGGATTATTATTTCCAATGGTTACAAAGGCCTCCTAAAAACAACATTCTTAACTCAAAATGAATTCACCACGAAATGGTCTAGATTGGATCAAATCCAGGATTTTATTTGGTACGTTCCTGCGGGTCACTCATCCCATAAGAATATAACGTGGAAAACGAATCATCAGGATGATGACACTGCCTGGAAATTCTGCACTGCGGACATGGCGTACCCAAACAGCCTTTTTGGCGACAATGTTCCTGTCTCAGGAAGAAGTAGGATTCCGCATGGACTGAGAAATAGGACAGTACATGCGAAACAACTCCGATGCATCATTCCTGGAGAATTTGACTTAGTCATTAAAAGGAACCTTACCGCAAAGAAAACTGCACTTGTTGTACACTCCTTTGCTTTGGACTATTTCTGGGACAGGGTTAGAACGACTATGGAGGCAAATCATCTAAGGTTTGCTCACAATAGGAAAATTGTGGATCCGTTTTTGAGAGATACGATGTTTGTTGTTATCCATAACCCAATTGTGGAGGAATATGATTACTTGGGGAAAAGGGTTCATGTAATCATGAGCAGTGGCTTGTACTGGTTTTGGGAAAAATGGGATAAAATAAGGTTCCCTAAAAAGGTTCCTAAATTCAAAATCAGGTCGGAAAGGGGAATCAAAGCGTTGTCCATGGATAGCTCTTTGAAGCTTGCATTGGTTGCTTTACTCTGGACTTTCTTGACCTTCGTATTGGTTTTCATCATAGAGTGCTCTGTCGTTTCACTTTGGGGTTAGAACTAGGAGAATTTTCACTTAACTGTAGCCATCGTTGATGAATGGAGTTGTATCGCTGAGTGATTGATGAGAACATTGTACCTAATCTATATCTTAAATAATCTGACATATAATTCATTGCAGCTAGGGATTGTCGATTGAAAATGCCTAAACTTGTTTTTGCTCGCCCAGCTGAAAATGCCCAAAAATGTTGCCAACAACCCTCATGGTTCTGGAAGTATAAACAACTTTTGAAAATGTCTTGTTTTTGGTAATGTAATGGCTTTATTGCAGGGACGGGATATCGGAAAAATACGGATTTAAATGTGGATTCGAATACTTTATAATTTCGATTTCAATTTGAATTATTTTTTTAAATACTTACAAATTTGAATTCCGATACGGATTCCAATATATTTGAATATTTCCTGAATTTGGATTCCGATTCAAATACTTTTCGGATATTCTTACAAAAAATGGGAATTTATTCAAAAGCACAATTTAACCTCAAAAATATAAGCGATACATAACACATTAAGTGTTTTCAAGACAAAATTACCACGCAAATCATTTATTATAAACTTGAGGACAGAAAACATACGCTCAGCTGATATTTGAGTAACTGGAAAAGAAAGGAGTGATCCCTTTTCCCCACCTTTCCGATTAGTTCCTTCTAACAGTATTTGTAAATCGATTTGTTTGATAACACATCTTAACTACTGTAGAATGTACTTGAGAGCAACATTTAAGAAGTGAGAAACTTGATTCACTTAATAGTGGTTAATAGTCCTGTGAGACCGAGACTATGCAGCTATCTCACCCTGTTTGCAGGAATTTTTGCAAAAACGGGCTTCAACTCACTGACCATTAACATTCAAACACTTTTCGTTTACCCAACCATTCGGTTCTTCGCCTTTGGGTTTTATAATTACATGTGTGCAGTTTTCAAAAAATGCTTCCTATGAACTTTATCTCGCACGTGGCAATATAAAACCCAATGAAATCGATACTTTATTGGAATCGGAATTCATAAAAAAATATTCGAATACCGATTCGAATACCCTGCTTTTATTCTAATCCGATTTTGGATACAAATACCTTTGTGAATATTTTTCCGATTCCAATACCGATACGGATACCCTAACTTTTTGAATATAATTCCGATTCTAATTCCGATTCGAATTCGAATTCCCGTCCCTGCTTTATTGTCGAATCAACACAGTGCAAGCACTGATTTCCAGTGACAGACATTAAACTTTCAACTTAAACTTCGGTCACTTTTTCCATGCAAGATGTGAATGTTAGGCCTAAATATGGTTCAAATTAAATTAAGGGAACTGTATTGCTGAGTGTGTGATGACAAAACTTTTAAGGCTTTTACCTAATGATGCACTTTGACATGTGATATCTCCTATACGTTTAAACTTCAAGCTGTTTGATTGATTAATAACTGTTTTAGGGGATGTCGATTGAAAGTACCTTAGAGTTTTGATCCGTGCAACTGAAAATGCCAAAAATGCCTGTTCCATGTTTTTGGGCAGATTCTGAAAATTTCCTGTTTTTGGCTATTTGGATAGAACAAGTTGGGAATTTTGCGCATAATTATGGTTCGAATTCATTGGTATAATGGAAAACTGGGTTTCCGTGTACCAAAACTGAATCACTACCTTAGATTCAGTTTATTCAGCCAAATGTCTTTGGGCGCCATAATTAACAAAATTGGCAATGTCTGATGCTCGACTTGTTCGTTAATATGCAATAAAGGCAAAAACAATCACAACCAATTCATTTCAATCGCTGATTGTAAACTAGTATAATTATTTTTCTTTTGAAATTTGAATCTATGTAATAGAAGACTCCAGAGCTATGGACAAGGGAATTTGTAATGGGTGGTGAAGCTGAATTGGGTTAAGTTTGTGTACATCGAAATTGTTTACAGTTTCCTACTTCAAAACAACATGATTGATATGCGGGAAAAAGTAGAATTGGCACTTATTCCTGGAAAAATGGCACGAGTAAAAATTCGTATACCTCCGCACGTGCCATACTAGGCCCAGTCTGCTTTCTGTATTTTTCATCTGTGAAGTATAAATTACTGTTGGGTTCAATGTTGAACAGAAGTGTATCTCTGTACACCCTTCAGTATTATGAATATTTACATGTATAGGCCCATATGCATCTGTCCAGGACGTCGCCGATAGTTTTGAAAAATATTTTCCAGAATGATTTAATTACTTATAAGCATTGCATAGATGTTTCACAAATTACAATGCCGAATACGAAGTACCCCATCCAAGCTCATTTCATAAATATTTTATACAAGGTATTAAAACTTGTGAATTGTACAATACGCTTCAACCTGTACCACTAATTTTGAACACAGCGTGGGTGAATGATGATTTTAAAATTCCAACAATAAATATTAACCCACCATAGGCCTTTTATCAATAATATCCAATGTTTCGACGTAACGCAAAACCAATATTGCTCCGCAATAAAAAGAATCGGCAAGGCATTTCACCGCCATGCATTTCCTCCATATTTGGCGGGACATTTTGAAATCGACCGCCAAAATAGATAATTTGTTCTATTTTATCCCTGATTCTGCACAATTTTCCCTCAAATGGAAATCACATTTTCAAATCGACGTACCCTAATTGCATCACATCTATCCTTCTGTAGTCGCAAATTTAGATTTGAGTCTATGATATAAAAGGTGAAGCCATTTCATTAAAATTTGTTGCAAGCATTTGATTTTTTTAATGCCAAACCTTTTATGATCCAATGTTATCATGAGTTATGCATGTATTGTGTATTCAGTTATGTATCAGGATGTGTGTGTAAGAAAGAGCAGGAACACGCTGAAATATTTCGGGATTATGAAAATGATTAATGAAACTAAACCGGAGCTGGAACTCCTTGTTTGACGGGGGAACCGAGTTTTGTTCATGTTTCAAAGTCTTTGAATACATTAGTAAATACAGGGGGATTTCTTGTATTGTGGAAGTGCTTGAGTGCTTTGAAAGAAAACAATGATTATTTACGGTTTTATGTCACGTTTATTTGCTTGTTTTGACTTTACTTACATTGTTTTCAGCTACCCTGTTTGCTATTAATGTAAATTTATTTGCTTATCCTTGTTTTACTTCTTAACATGAATAGTGCACATGCCTGTGTGTTGAAAAAATGTATAACTAAGACTGAATAATGAAATTGACGTTTTAGAAAACGAAACTTTCTTATACACGAGTCGGTTCCGTCCGTCCGTTCGTCCGACTTCAAAATCTTGTAAGTCGTGTATCTCTATAACGCCGTGGATTATCTACGTATATGTCGCCTTTACTAAACGATCTGAAATAAAGCGTAGTTATGCCTTTTCATAGTTTCTGTGACCTATGATCGGTATTTGGCACTGATTTTCCCCTTGTTTTTGTTCTCATCTGTTCGAGCTTATGCTGCTATTACTGAATTTATACTTTTAATTTTGTCAATCACATACTTTGCTTTCACAATTTTAACTTTAGCTTAATTAAATATTGACGCTTTGATTTTAAAAAATTCCAATTTGTTCAGTTTGTAGACATTTATAACCATGTTGTCAAAAACATTTAGGTTTATTCCGTTTTTTTCGTCCAAACGAACAGCTTGTATAGCGACGCTGGTGAAGAAGGAACCCATAACTCTATCTAGCACTCTTGAAGCCATTCGAGATTTTTCGTCAGACACCTACCCCGGTTCCCCGGTTGCTCTAAAGGCCAGGGTCAAGCTTCCTGAGCAGGGTGCCCAGATTATTCTAATCTCAAATCAGGACTTCCAAGTGAGTTTAAAAAAAATCAAAAACTAACGGTATTTTAAGCAATTTAACTTTGTATTTGGCTGGCATGCGATAAAAACTATTTCATTTTGGTTTCAAAATTTTTAATGTCAAAAAAAGTGACTCATTTTTCCGGATCTTCATAAATGTCTGACAAAGTATCTGAATGCATGTGAAAAAATTCTTTTTTTGCATCTAAATATATAAAAAATAACGTTCCTGAGTTATAATATTGTTTGTCTTCGAGTAAAAATAGAGCTATAAAAATTTTGAATTTTAGCTACAACTTTTGTTTTCCAAAAGTTAATGAATCCGATTTTATAATTTGTAAATGTTTGTCTCACAAAGCTAGAATGACAATCCGAACTTCTGAAACATTGGTGATGTTTTACTCCTTGATACATTAGTTCTCAATCGCCGTAGTTTTGTTATCATTGTCTTTTAAATTGTTGAAATGGACCTATTTGTCTGACTCATGCACTTATTTTGCTTTATGATTTCTGTCAAAGTATGATTTTTAAAATCTGTGAGCCCACCATTAGCAAAACTTGCATAAAATCTACAGATGTGGCATCCAAAATATGTGTCCACTTTGCTGCTACACGTAATAAAATAACATTACAATTTTACGGATCTTTCCTTGAATTTAAATTCAAAAGTATAAATCTGGCCCATACATTTCAATAAAAATCCACCGTTTACTAACTCTCCAAATCCTTCAATTGATTTAAGTTTAATTTACATTTCTTCTTTTGTGTGCTTCGAAAACACGCGTCGTTTCCGAAAGCGTATTTTTAAGTATATATATATCTGCGAAAACCGTTAGTTTCGATTCAGTTCAATTCCATTCAAAATTGGACCAACTGAATTGGTTTTTAATGTAATTACATATTTCTTGACACTTGCATGTTTTGCCATCAGTATTCGAGATATAGCGAGCGATATTTCCAGGTGCCCAAAAACGTTTTTTTTAATGCTAATATTTACACGACACTACTACCCAAAATGATTACGGTTTCATCTTATGCTCAGTGCAGTTTTCGACTTTACTTTAATGTTAACATAACACTTCAATGTTGTTATCTGCCTTGTTTGCAATTAATTTAAGTTTATTTACCCATTATTGTTTTATGTATTTTCCTGTGTAGTAACCCATACCTGTGTGTTGGATTGACCAATCAGAAAAAAATTAAAAGTCTCACTGACTACTGAAAGTAAGCAGTTTGTTTCCATTATCTTTGTTGCAACTTTTTCGAGCTTCTATCTTGTCGTTGAAGTTTTCCCTGTCAATTTATTGCGTACCAAGATTCCCCTAACTTTTGTTCAATTAAATATAGACGCCTAGATTTCGTGTATACAGCATTCATTTTGTTAAGTTTTGGTTGCACTCATAAATATCATTGCTTTGCGATCATTTGAGGCTTCGCGTAGGGTGGCGTCAGCAACCGCCGTCAAAGTAGGATAAATTGTAGTTTTTTTTCGAAATTTCAAGAATTTTTTTCTAAAAAACTATCAAACTAAATTTCAACCCACTACAAACCTAGCCTTACTTTTGATACAAGTAATGTCCATAAAAAAATTCGTTGAAATGAGTTCAGTAGTTTTTGCGTAATCGTGCGGAGGGACACACGGACGTACGTGCGTACGGACAAGGTTATTTTAATTGGGGGCTGACGCCACCCTAAAAACAAATATTTACGTATATTGAATTTGTTTTCGTCTAAACGTCTGAAATTAATTCCGAATCATAATCTCACTTAGGCTACAATCTCCACAACACACTACCATACATGGACAACATATTTAAAATTAGCATTTTGCTTTCCCATGGGATATTTTCCCTGTATATTGATCCAATGGAACGGGTCAATTTGCATCCTCTCACTGACAAACACAAGCACTGTATTGTTTACATTTTTCAAATCAAGGAACCGATTGACTACAGTAAAATCCAGAGCCCTTTTCTGCTCACCGTTTTCCCGATGCAACAAGTCTTGTGGAGGTACAATCAGGGTTGGGGGTTTTTTTGGTTTTTTTCAAAAAAACCAAACAACCAGGTTTTTTTGGTTTAAACCGGGTTTTTTGGTTTAAACCAGGTTTTTTTGGTTTAAACAAATTTTCAATCCAAAACATTCATTAATATACAAAAACATGTGAATTTGAACAAATTTACTTATTTCCAAAACTCAGTAAGTATCACAAAGTGTTAAATATTTAATAATTTTGATATAATTTTAACGATAACTTTGCAGCATAAACTTAAGTTTTGGCGTTTTTCATTCTACAAACGATTCCGAATTTCTAAATGTACAAGACTAAAAGCTAGTAGTATTATTTACTTCACTAAAGTTTGACTGCACAAAATCACAGTAACTGCACAAGTTTTGTGCACGACGAAATATAAGCATTTTGGATTGAAAGTATTAAAATTTCAGGTGTTTGGTTTAAACCATTGGTTTTTATAAAAAAACCGTTTGGTTTAAACCATGGTTTAAACCATGGTTTAAATCATTTGGTTTAAACCAAACCAACCCTGGGTACAATAGAACAAGGGCGTTCTTTATGGCAAAAACCCAAACCCTTTACATCGAAAAGCTCTCACGTATACATGGAGGAAGGATTTTCAGGGCGAGAAATTTGGTGTGCAAGACTACATTCGTCACATCAGCGGATGTTTTCGATGAATCAAATTTCCAATATTCGCCGCAAAGTCCTGGACTCACCCTTGTCGAGTATATTTTTAATATGTATTATATGAAAGCAAAAATGAATGACTTGATCATTTTAATTACTCATAATTCCACGGTCACGGAATTTATTGTCAAAGCCACAAGGACAATAAAAAAAGAAGTTGGGTTTCATGCACAAGTATTCGTTTAGTTCCCGAAAGTTGGAGCTCTGCAGGAAGACACGTACTCTGGCTATTATGCGTGTTGGTTCTCGGTTGGATGCATGATCGAATTCAACTGCTCTGACCCCAGCTGCTTAGATTCTATGTGGCAAGTTTTCAACACTGCCACCAATTTCGGGAAAAAAATCCGACTGGGAACAACCAAATTTATGAATACGCCTCTAATTCGACCTCAAGCCTTCCTTGGAAGTCCATTCCAACGGAAGAAATCCTGGACACTTCACGAAACCATCCATGTTTTCTTATTAGATTATGTGGACTCCAATTTTACTCTGTCTCAAAACTTGTACAAGTAGATATCCGAAAACACCCTCTATTAGTTATAATCGTTATCAAATCCAAATTACTAGAACCGACATCTGGATATTCCCACTCTCCCACAGATCCGGGTTTAATTTTATCACATCTGATGGCGTGGCTGCTGTGACGCACGAATACAGCTTGTACACAAGCCTGATAGAACCGACCGTTTGGCTTTGTTTACTGGGAGCCATATTTGTGGTGGCTTCAGCCCTGTCCTCAGAAACATTTCGCTCTGGTGGATTAAGGAAATCCTTCTTTCAAGTAATGTTTGACCTATTCGCCAACCTACTAGAGCAAGGTTGGGACATGGGGAAAGTGAGTGTAAATACTGGGAAGGGAATGATAAGAGCTTGGATTGTGTTGAGTTGGCTCCTGACTGGGATTGTCATTTCCAATGGTTACAAGGGCCTCCTCAAAGCAGCATTCTTAACTAAAAATGAATTCACCACGACATGGTGTCGATTCAATCAAATCCAGGATTTTATTTGGTACGTCCCTGCGGGTCACTCATCCCATAAGAATATAACGTGGGAAACGAACCATCAGGATGATGACACTGCCTGGAAATACTGCACTGCGGACATGGCGTACCCAAACAGCCTTTTTGGCGACAATGTTCTTGTCTCAGGAAGAAGTAGGATTCCGCATGGACTGAGAAATAAGACAGTACATCCAAAACAACTCCGATGCATCATTCCTGGAGAATTTGACTTAGTCATTAAAAGGAACCTTACCGCAAAGAAAACTGCACTTGTTGTACACTCCTTTGCTTTGGACTATTTCTGGGACAGGGTTAGAACGACTATGGAGGCAAATCATCTGAGGTTTGCTCACAATAGGAAAATTGTGGATCCGTTTTTGAGAGATACGATGTTTGTTGTTGTTCATAACCCAATTGTGGAGGAATATGATTACTTGGGGAAAAGGGTTCATGTAATCGTGAGCAGTGGCCTGTACTGGTTTTGGGGAAAATGGGATAAAATAAGGTTCCCTAAAAAGGTTCCTAAATTCAAGATCAGTTCGGAATGGGGAATCAAAGCGTTGTCCATGGAGAGCTCTTTAATGCTTGCATTGGTTGCTTTTTTCTGGACTACCTTGATAATCGCATTGGTTTTCATCATAGAGTGCTCTGCCGTTTCATTTTGGAATTAGTGCCAGGACAATTGGCCCGTATCTATAGCCATCGTTGATGAAGAGAATCGTTTGGCTGATTTTTACTGTCTGATGACAAAATGGATTCCACAATTTGAGCATTAAACTTCAAGCTGTTTGATTAATATATAATTACTTTAGGGCATTGCACTTTTGCCCAAAATGCGTGCCCACATGCCTCATATTTTTGCAGCTTGTGAAAGTGTCCTGTTTTTAGGCAGAGCATGTTGCAATTTTGGGCGTAAGTATGTTTCCAATTCCTTGTTATAATGGAAAAATAGGTTTCTGAGCCCAAAAGTGAAACACCAGGTTAGATTCAGTATATTCAGCCGAATGTGTGGGTGAGTTACGAGTGACAAAATTGTGAATATCTGAATCTCTGCTTGTTTCGTTAATGTACTGAAAATGCAAAAACAATCATATACAGTCAATTTCAATGCCAGGTGGTAGGCACAAACTTTTTTCCTTGTAAATTAGGATCTGAATAGTTCTGCGGAGGTAAGGGGCGGCAATTTTCAGTGGGTGGTGAAGCTGATTTCTATACTTAAGTTTGTGTAATTACATGTATCGAAATTATCAGCAGTTTTTCACCTGAAAATATCATGATTCATATGCAGAAAAAATAAATTCAACCATAATTCCTGGAAAAATGGCTCGATTAAAAAATAATTTATGAAAAAATATATTTATAAATATATTTATAAAAATATCTCTGGACGCCCTCATTAATATGCATATGTATAGACTCATATGCATCTGTCCAGAACGTTGTCGATAGTTTTGAAAAACAAATTCGAGAATAAAATTATTTAGTTACTTATTAGCATTGCATAATATAAACAGATGTTTCACAAATTATAATGCCTAATATGAACAGCGGCATCAAAGTTCATTTCATAAATCTGTTATACAAAGTAATAAAATCGGTGAAAAGTACACTACGCTTTAACAAGTACCATTAATTTCGAACACCTCAACGTTGAAAAATGATTTTAAAATTCCAACAATAAAATTTAACAAACCATATGATTGTTATAAATATCCAATGTCTCGACATAAAATAAACCCAATATTGCTCAGTAATGAAAATACTCGTCAAGGGTGTTAAACGCAATGATTTCCCTCCAAATTTGCCAAGAAAATTTCAAATCGACCGCCAAAATATAAAATTTGTTTTGTTTTATCTCCGATTCTGCACAATCCCTCAAATGAAAATAAAATTTTCAAATCGACGTACAATAATTGCAGCAGTCCAGAGCTTCTACCGGGGTCGGGACACTGGAGGAACCGGGACAAATAATGTCCCAGGGAACAAAATAACTGGCCAAGTCGTATTCGGGACGGGGACAGAAAAATTGTCCCCATTATATTCGGGACGGGGACAAAAAAACCCATTATATTCGGGACGGGGACAAAAAAACCCATTATATTCGGAACGGGGACAAAAAAACCCATTATATTCTGGACGGGGACAATAAAATTGCCCCATTATATTCGGGACGGGGATAATAAAATTGTCCCCAATATGTTCGCGACGGGACGGGGACAAAAAAAATTGTCCCCATTGTATTCCGGACGGCGCATGCATTTTGGTCGTGTGTATAACGGAACGAGCAAGCATAGCAGAACAAGGATAACGTTTCGGCTTCTAATGCTCATGAGTAAACTATTCTGTGAGCAGTATTTGACCTAATGTAAGACATTCGATTTTAGGTCGGAGAAAACGAAGCTTATTGCACAAAAAATGACTGGTACTTCATATTGGTTTTATAATTAGGATTATTTGATTTTACCATTAGAGCGAAAAAAGGCAAGTTATAATTTGTTAAGGTCTAATTGATTTTGGGGGGAAATGGAGCTCAGATATGAGGAAATGAAATAAATAAGGAGTAAAATAGGAAATATAGGAGAGAGATTTAGTGAGGAAAGAACGGAGAGTTAAAAACAGTGTATGGGGGAATGTGCATCAGGCAGAGTGCACACACTCTTGCTGTGAGAGAGAGATGAGACGACGGCCGTGGGAAATAAGTGCGTATGTAAGATATGGGATTTACTCACGGGATATAGTTTATTGTATATTGTACATACAAAGGTTACACAGTTTGGCTGTTCTCACACGCGTCTCTTGGTCTTTCTTGGTCTGTGGCTCGGGGTTCTCTCGTCTCTCCGAGACTGGAGAGGCTGGGGTTTATATACGGAGGTGAGCACTTATGTGCCAACCTCCGGGAATATTTCCTACATTATTCTGACCAATGGGAATGTACTAAACAAAGGTACCTAATGCATTTTTACAGAGGTTGTTGTATCTTTACCGAACGTATATGTACATCAATGTTATAAAATGGTATACTTTAGCTTACAATCAGTTATAAAGCCAATAATGGCTTAACAATCTACCAATTTAGGAAAATGATGTCCCCATCATTGAACATAGTAGGCGGAGTGAACTTTGTATCATTTTTTGTGATGGTTTCCGAACTGTGCCGAATGAGTTGGATGTGGAGCGGTTTTTTCCTTCTTGTGCAGTCTTGAACTTGAAGGTGGGTTTATCCTGGCAGACATGTTTGCTAAAGTCTTTTAACATACAGACTTGTAAAAATTGAGTAAAAAGTACAATTTTGAAGGGATTTTGGTGGTGTAAATTGCACAGGAAAGGGGAAAATTATGTCCCCATAATTTGTGGAGTGGAAAATACAACAAAGTGATTATACAGGGTGAGTAAAAAACATTTTTTTGTTCGTGTATAAGAAGTTTAGCATAAAGTATGAGTGTAAATGTGTGTGTAAAAGATATTACAAATAAATTTTGTGTGTATTTCATAGGGCCGAATGGGGAAGGGTCGATACAATATTGGAGTGATCAATTCTATAAGTATCGGGAAAATAGAAAGTTTCCATGGAAAAATAGAGTGAGTGTTAACAGAGTAAATAAAGTGGTGTATCATAAGAGTGGCATAAATGAGTATATCATGTGTAAATGTTTGTGATAATAAAAAGCAATAGAAAAAAATTATTTTAATCGTAGATTTCATGAAATTGGTTGGCGCCGTTGTGGATCCAAAAGTTTTATAGCTGCTAATTCAGGGAGAAGGAGATGCGGAGAGTTCTTCAGCTGGAGTTCCAGAGGATAATTCTGCAGAATGTAAATTGTTCTAGAACTCAAAGATAATCAAAGTGTAATCCTGTATTTTTATTTTCTATAGGGTGACAACAATTTTGTGATTCTGAATTCTTCTCTCATGGATAAAAGTTCAAAAGTGGTAGTGATAGTTGTTGTTAGGGTAGGGCGAAGGGTCTGGGGGCCGATGCCCTTACGGTCCTTAGATCCAGGTTAGTTATTTATGATGCTAGTTATTGTATAATGTAGTTTGCTAACATCGTGAACATAAGGGCACTTGGTGGTCGGAGCAATCCAGTGGGAATTCAAGGCACCTGAGAGGGTCGGGAATCCCTGCCATAGAATGGTGACCTTAGTTCAATGGTGTTTGTGAGTTGCATTATACATGAGGCAGAAATAATTGACCAAGGCTGAAATTTTCTTGAGTTTCAGAATTGTTGTTTTGAAATTTTGTTAATGTTTTCTTGAGTATAGTAATGTTGAACAAAATTATGAACAGCGAACAAGCATTGAATGGAATAAATTTTCCACTGCTTGTATATTATGTCGTGTAGACCTTCGGAATTCGTCATCTTTACGAGTGTAAAAATCTGAGGGGATTATTCTTTGTGAATCCTCTTCTAAAATTTGTTGTTGAGTCCTTCTGATTCTTTTTGTAGGCAGTGTAATTGACTCTGATTGTTGTAAATTGGCACCTAATGGTTCAGTGGGACTTGGTAGTGCCGTAAGTTGATCAATTATCGTAGGTAGGTCAGGTGTGGGATCTTTAGAAGGGTTGGATTCCAATGGGGGAAGGTTACCTCTTGGGGGAGGGGGGCCTTCCATAGGGGGAGGGGTTTGGGTGGTGCCCTCGGGATCATGAGGTCCTAAAGGGGTCACGCCCGATTTTTCTTTCTCTAAACACTTAGAAATATTTTCAGTGTCAAGTGAGGTCAAAGGGTCTGTATAGTTAATATTTTCCTGTGATAAATTTTGTAAATGTGTGGACGGCTGTGGGTTTGGAGCTTGATGTGCTGTATTCAATAAAGATGGCAGTTTTAACCAGTTTGGTCGTTCATAATATTTCTTGAGTCTTGATACATGTACGGTCATTGTCTTCATAGTGGTGCCAGTGGAACCTCTTATTGTGTAGTTAACTGCGGATGGAATGTCAATAATACTGAATGGGCCTTTCCAACGAGGAAGAAGTTTTGTGCTGACACCTGTCTGGATTGAAGTGTGCTCCAAGAGCACGTTGTCTCCGATTGCATATGTGACTGTTCGTTTATTCTTGTTAACTCTGGCAGCATATTTTTCGCGGTGGCGTGTAATAATGTCATGTGTCAATTTCCATAGTGTGTCCATATTCTGAATATTTGGGTGTTCGGGGGAAAACGTGGGGAAGGCATTTCGAAGAGGAGTCCGAGAATTGAATCCGTGGAGAAGGAAGAACGGGGTGTATCCATGAGAAGAGTATTGGGTATTGTTTAAATGAAATGTTAAGGAGGGTAGTGCTAAGGGCCAGTCAGTTTTAGCTTCAGCCGTGTACATCGCAAGAGCATCGCCAAGGGTCTGATGTGTTCGTTCGACTAGGCCATTGCTTTGGGGATGAAATGTAGTGGAAAAGTGGATGTTGAAAGCAAAAATTTTTGAGAGTTCTGAGAGGACAGAATTATTAAATTCTGTACCCTGGTCGGTCTGGATTATTTCAGGCAGTGAGTATGAACAGGCTAGTTTGTTGCAGATAAAGTTCGCGATTGTTTTAGCATATGCTGTAGGGACGACGTCAGTGACTAAAAATTTAGTTAGATAGCAGATAGCTGTGATTATGTAGCGTGGACGACCGGCTTGATTCGTTAGTGGACCCTGGATGTCCATTTGTACTCGTTCAAATGGGCGGAGGGGGATTGGTATATACTGGAATTCTCCAGGTTGCTTCTGGCCTCTGGGAGTTTTTCGTTGGCAGATGGGGCAGGATTGAATAAATGCATGGATGTCTTTGGACATGGTCCTCCAGTAAAAACTAGTTTGTAGCTTGCGTAAAGTCTTGGTGTGGCCCATATGGCACACAGAATTGTGATGTTTTTGAATTATGTCAGGGACCATTTGCTTGGGAATTACGATGAGGGAGGGTTCACCTTGTTTGGAATTGTATTTATACAAAATACCATTAATTAGTGTATACTTTGATTTCAATTTCCAGGTTGTTGGTAATTTAGTAATTATTTTTGCCAGTGCTGGATCATTCATTTGTTCTTCTTTGAGGGTAGAAATGCTAATGGTATTAATGGACAAGCAGGCATCATTGTCCGTTTCGAACTTTTCAGGTTCCCTAAATGGGTTGCGACTGAGGCAATCAGCTACGCGATGTGTAGTGCCTTTTATATATTGGATAGTGATGTCATAGGGCATCAGTAACAACTGGAGACGTTGGAGTTTCGGATCCAAGTCGTCCTTGGTTTTCATGATATAACAGAGACTGTGGTGGTCGGTTTTGACGGTAAATGGAATTCCTAAGTGATATTCTCTTAATTTCACGGTGGCCCATGTAATGGCCAGTAATTCTAACAGTATGATGTTGTATTTTTGTTCGTACTTATTCAGTTTTCGACTGAGGAAATAAATAGGGTGTTCATGTCCATCAGGTTGGAGTTGGGTAAGATAGGCTCCGATACCTAGTAAGGATGCATCCGTGTATAGGAATGTAGGTTTACTGGGATCGTAATGGGCAAGTACTGGGTGACAGAGGAGCAAGTTTTTTAAGGCTTCGAATGCTTGTTGGCATTCTTGTGTCCATTCAAAGGACACATTTTGTCTGGTCAGTTCTCGTAGTGGAGAGGCTATTTGGGCAAAATGTGGAATGAAGCGTCTAAAAAAGTTGGCCATGCCTAAGAATGACTGGACTGATTTGACATCATGCGGAGGGGGCATGTGTCTGATTCCATTGAGATTTTCGTTATAGGGTTGGATGCCGTAAGAGGTGATAGTAAATCCAAGGAGGTTAATTTTTTCAAATCCGAACCTACACTTGGTAGGCTCGAACTTTAAGTTGTGTTCGTTGAATCGGTCAAATTTTTTTCTTAATTTGTTGATGTGCTCATCTATTGTTTGGCTGGCTATGATAATGTCGTCGACGTAGGCCAAGGCTGTTGTGTATTTCAAATCTGAGAGAATGACATCTATAAGTCGGCAAAAATGTGAGGGGGAATTCTTCGTGCCAAAAGGCATCATGCGGTATTGATATTGACCATCCTTGGTGATAAAGCTGAGCTTCTCACGGGAATCTTTGTCCACTGTAATTTGGTGAAAACCTTGGGCAAGGTCTAAGGTGCTAAAGTATTTCTGGTTCTGGAGTCTCCTTAATATTTCATCAATGCTTGGAAGGGGCCAATGCATGGCCTTTGTGAATTTATTCAAAGATCTAAAGTCAATGACCATTCTGGGTTTTCTTATTCCCTCATCGTTAGGTTTCTTTAGGATAATAATTACAGGGCTGGTAAAGGGAGACGTTGAGGGCTCTATAATGTGGTTTGCGAGTAATTTTTGTACTTCTGCATTAATAATCTGGTCCTGGTAAGCTGACGTTTTATATGCTTTGTGAGCTACAATTTTGTGTTGTTCCAGTTCCACTGTAAATGGGATTGTGTCGCATTTGCCTAACTCGTTAGGGTGAAAGGCGAATGAGGTATGGTATTCTTTGAGTAAATTCATGATTTTGGTCGTATCATCTGCGTTGAGCTCGGGGTTAATTTTAAAGGAGGCCACTTCGTTATGAAGTTGGGTGTTGTTAATGGCATTAATCGGGATAGGATCCATAGACTGGTCATGATATTCTAAAGGGGTGATGTGACATAAACCGAGGCCGTCTGGTAAGGTGACTGGAATATTGGTGGGATTAGTGACAAGAAAAAATTTAGAAGTGGGTGATAGGATGGAGTGTGGAGTAAGGATATGATAATCATTGTAAAGAGAAGGATGAGGTTGAAAATACGTTGGAATATTTTCCTCGCAGGGAGGAGAAGTTGGAATTGTAACATGGGATCTAGGGCCAATTGTTTGATTTCCTTGTACTCGTAGTACATGATTTGGTTGGGTGTGTGAAACGCACAAAATGGGAAGAGTTGTAGATGTTGTAGGTTTGTGAGGTATAGTAGGCTGGGAGGATATAGAAGCGGGTATGGTTTTAATATTAGGTCTGCGAGATGTGGAAATTCTACGACGGTTTGGGTTTGATGACGTATGGTAGTATCCATGTTCAGACTCGTCGGAGGTAGTATCTGTTGTAGTTGAATATTTCAGCGTTGGTCGAGAATATTTTTGTGCATGGGAAGTTTTATTTTTCCTTGTGGAAAGGGTTTGAGATGAGCTGTCTGTAAAAGTTGGAAGAGTTTGTGTGGAGGAAGATTGTCGAGCAGGTGTGGAGGGTTCGTTGGAAGGAGTCAGAGAAGGATCAACGGACTGAACTTCCTGTTCTTTGTCTAAGGGTTGGTGAAGCGTAGCATTCGCCGCTGTCGAGATTAGGTTCAAGGATCTTTTGGAAACAGATTCTTTTGTTAAAGTAGACTCTGGAAGTGAAATTGGAAGGTCACTTTGGTCTTGCAGGGCTTGTTCATGTTGAAGAAGAGTGTGAATAAGGGGAACGTGTCCCAAGAATTTATTCCAGAGTGTATTTGCTGTAGTATTTATGATGAACCCAGTTTTCGAGTACAGAAAGTCTGTACCTAAAATACAGTTGAGAGAAGTCGATGGGGCTACAATGAAGGGATGGTTGAAGGTACATTTACCTATCTTGAATTTGATGAGGGCTATGCCGTTGTTCTGCATGGGATTTCCACTAGCATCTACAAGCCTTATTGTACTGGGCAGTATCCTGGATCCATGTGGTACATATGAAGGATGAATAAGCGAAGCTCCAGCTCCTGTGTCAATGAGACACGGGAGTTTGTGGCCATGGATGGTAATGATGATTTTCAAGGAGCATGATAGGGAATGAATTGATGTTGGAGTTGCCGACAGTGTAGAGATGGTGGGAATTATTAATGTCGGTTGGAGGCTTGAGTTTCTGGAGCTGGCAATGCTCGTAAGTTGCTTGTGGGCAGGCCTAGGGCAGCCTGCCCTGGCGAGTTTAAATTCTGGCTTTGTTGTTCTCTTTGTTGTCGTCTTGCAGCAAGGTAGTTACCGTAATCTGTGTAGTGCATGGGAAGGTGCTGACGGCAGAATTTTGTCTGATGGCCGGGTCTTGAGCATCGTTCACAAATAACTGTAGAGGCAGTTGCCTGTCCTTGTTGTTGCGTATTTATGGTAGGGCATTGTCTTCCTATATGGCCAGACTTGTTGCATCTGTAGCATACGATAGGGTTGGAAGGATTGGAATTTTGTCCTTGTGCAAAGTTTGATGAGTACTGGCGTCTGGTTTGGGGCACTGGGTTCGTGACAGCCATTATAGCTGTATTTGTAGATTCCAATTTGTCTAGCCTCTCTAGAACGGCGTCAAGTTTGTCAACCAAACTTGATGGAAGCTGTGGAGTAGGAGTTGCTTGCTCTTGTGGGCTCTGAGGCGCACAGGTTTCGTATGCCTTGAGGCCATCTAGTAAATGGGCAAAATTACGGATTTTTGCATTATGTATGGTCTTTTGTAGTATACTAGTGAGTATTTTGGTCTTACTATCTGGTACATCTTTGGGAATATTGTTTAAGATGTCGTCGCAAAACTGGGCATATGTTTTGCGCTGTGTAGAGCGTAAGTCACAATAATGGTCGAGGTAGTTTTTTCCTGTTGGTGAGGCATCTGATATTTGATGTTGGAAATATGCTTTTTTGGTAGCGTCATCAGCATTAAATGTTGCAAAGAAAGAATTGCAGCGTGAGAAGAATTTTATGAGATTGTCAGAGGAGAGCTCAGAAGGAGAAAATTTTGGTTTATCAAGTAGGAATCTGTTATTGTCCATGATGGGTTGAGGTGCAACGAGAGGAGGAAGAGGAGAAATGGATGGGGCAGGAGAGGAGGTTCGAGAAGAAGCTCGAGAGGAGGAAACACTATTTGAAGCTGTGGTAAAATGAAGGGATTCGGAGTCGGAATCGGAATCAATGTCAGTGGTTGACGCAGGAGGAGGTGTGATGTGAATATTATAAAGTGGATTGTCGTCGTTAGGAATGATAGTTGTGGGTTCGTCGGGATCAATATCAGGAGTATTATCGTTTTGGTGAGGATTTGAGGGAGGATTGTCCGGAAAGGAAGATGGTGGGATGGACAGAAGGTCTGGGTGTTGGAGGGTTGCTTCAGAAATAAATTCTGGTGGCAATAGAAAAATAGCTTCACGATAGGCGTCCGCAGATGTGAAAGGGAAGTTGGAAAGAGTGACCTTATTGATCAGGTTATTTTCATCTACAAGACTGAGGTAATAGGCTAAGGTTAGTTGGTGGGTAATATCTTGGTTTTGTCTTTTCAAAGTTTTGAGCCTTTCGGACCAAGAATTAGTGAGAATCATCAGACTATAAAATTGTGGAGCGGAAGACACAGGAGTAGGATGAGAGAGAAAAGAATGAGATGCAGTTGCAGTGGAAGTTGTGGGGAATGCTGTGGATGTAGTTACGGTGGTGAGGAGATCCGTAGCTAACAAAGACTCGTGAATGTCTTGTAGTTCCTCTATTAGGGATGTGTGTTCGGTACTGTGGGTTTGCCAATTTCGAAAGATGGTATTGATTCTTGCAACAATACGGTTGAAACTTGCTCGGGTGTTTAGGAAGCTAAGGTCGGGGGTTAGTGCTGTAGCTAAGTTCAGGTCTCCCAAAAGTTGTTGATAATAGGGGTAATTGACAATACTGGTTCCGGAGCGATCCCGTTGCTGTTTGGATGTAATGCGGTCCACCAATTGTTGAGCTACTTCCTCGAAGTAGTTGTGATTGTTAAACAGACGAGTGGATGCCGGTTGGGAATTCGTTGTGGTCGGGGTGGCTACGATAGTATGCTCAGAAAAGTTTAAATTTGGGCTTACAGTTTCTGTTGTAACGGTCAAATTGTTATCAGGATCATGTGGTCCAGTAGAGATGGCTGGTGTGGAAGTTCGGGACGGGTTGAATGACCTGAAGTCGTCGGGCGTTGTTGGTGGTTCGGGAGTCGGGCCTTCGGTATTGTCTCCGTCCGTGCTCGGTGGAGTTTGTGCTCGTGTGTCGTCCGGTACGGGAAGTACAGTGGTCTCGTCCAAGGTTATGGAGGTGTCCACTGACCGTGGAATACGGCTTCGTTGTTTGTATAACACGTCAAAAACCGCGGCGGTGACCGTTTCTGGGACGATGTCCGTGTTGAGATATTGGGGTAGTTTCTGACGAAAGAGTTTATAAAATCGGAACTGACGGATAGCTTTTTCTACAGTTAGGTGGGGATACTTGTTTAACGCTTCCGTTTGCTCTGTAGAACTAAGATCGACGGTGTTGGCGTCACTTTGGAGAATGGCAATGTAATTAACGTTGTTATAGCGGATGAATTCACTGCGGGAATTTAATTTTACCACTCGTATGAGTCGGATTTCTTGGCGAGACATGGGTTTTGGTAGGGAAAAGGGAGGAAGTTGTAGAAAATTTTGGCAGAGCCTCTGGCAGAGGCGGACGCCACAAAGATTTTTTGGAAGAGTTATTACACGGGAGCACACTCGCAGAGAGGTAAGGGGAACGCCTATATACTAATTAACAAATTGAGAATATAGGGAACGCCGCACCTGTACCATGTTAAGGTCTAATTGATTTTGGGGGGAAATGGAGCTCAGATATGAGGAAATGAAATAAATAAGGAGTAAAATAGGAAATATAGGAGAGAGATTTAGTGAGGAAAGAACGGAGAGTTAAAAACAGTGTATGGGGGAATGTGCATCAGGCAGAGTGCACACACTCTTGCTGTGAGAGAGAGATGAGACGACGGCCGTGGGAAATAAGTGCGTATGTAAGATATGGGATTTACTCACGGGATATAGTTTATTGTATATTGTACATACAAAGGTTACACAGTTTGGCTGTTCTCACACGCGTCTCTTGGTCTTTCTTGGTCTGTGGCTCGGGGTTCTCTCGTCTCTCCGAGACTGGAGAGGCTGGGGTTTATATACGGAGGTGAGCACTTATGTGCCAACCTCCTGAAATATTTCCTACATTATTCTGACCAATGGGAATGTACTAAACAAAGGTACCTAATGCATTTTTACAGAGGTTGTTGTATCTTTACCGAACGTATATGTACATCAATGTTATAATATGGTATACTTTAGCTTACAATCAGTTATAAAGCCAATAATGGCTTAACAAATTATACATTTATAGTCATAACTGAAGTAAGTAATGGTACACATTATTTGAAAAGGGATTCGAAACTTGAGTGACAGAATAATTTTGGTGGCCGAAATAGTGCAGGAATAGAATAGTAATAATAAATTGTTGAGATAAGTCTGTACTTTAAGCTGCTTTAAGGAGGAATCTTGGAACTACGATTCTATAAATGTGTTATCTTTTTGGTACGAATATTTTTTTGTGCGATGTGTTTATTTTTTTACTCGTGGTCCGATTTTCGGTATGAGAATGTCGACAACTGTTTTAGGAATTATCTGGACGGGACAGGAATTTTGTTCATATGCCCCAATTTTCGGGACCGGGACAACGTTTTTTAAAAATTTTGGAAACGAGACCGGGGACAACATTTTTTTTAAATTTTGGAAACGGGACGGGGACATGGTTTTTGTCACCGTGTCACGATTGTCGGGACGGGACTGGGGACAAAGGTTTCGAAAAAATATTGGGACGGGGCCGGAACAAGATTTTTGTTCCCAATAGAAGCTCTACAGCACATCTATCCTGCTGCAGTCGGAAATTTAGATTTGAGTCCATGCAATAAAAGGTGAACCCAATTCATTAAAATTTTGCTGCAAGCACTTGAATTGTTTTCTGTACCGGATCGTCAATGATTTAATGACATCTTGAATAACCTATCCTCCTTTCCTATTCTCGCTCTCGAGTCTAATTGGCATCTCCTAACCTTGCCCTATCTCTATAGCAAGTGTTTCGTTAGTGGTATCCCACATTGAGACAACCGAAAAATTGTAGTCGTTGCTCCAAATGATTGAAACTTTTGACCAGAAATATGGACTTGGATAAATTATAGTTTAAACGAATTCGGAAATAAATTTACTAGTAATTATGTGAGGATTGATTGCATTCTGGATCACTTCAATTGAGTACACTAGACAAATGTTACCATGACCACTCCAGGGTGCGGATTTTTGTGGGAAGACGGGAAGATTCTTACCAGGGAAAAAATATTTCTGGCGAGGAAAATCTCAAAGGGAAGGGATTCTTTTTGCAAACACGGATTTTTAAATTCGTTCACATTTTTTTGGCAGCAATTTTGAAATTTGTTGGTTTGATTTAGGGAAATTTGCTATGTAAAAAGGGGTTTTTAGATTGGTTTACCTTATTTGGCAGGGAATTGACGTCTTGCTTGGGAAATGTTTCTGGCCAACAGGGATTTTGAAAATCGTTAACCTTTTTTCAGCAGGGATTTTGAAATCGTTGAGAACCTTCACGTAGGAATATAAAATTGAACAGGGAAATTCAGAAATGATCTTCCAGGGAGATTTACAAAAATCCAGCCCCTGGACCATCATCCTATATGTGATCGTTAAAGGCTCCACTAAAATATTTCGGGATTATGAAAATGATATACGATACTAAACCGGAGGTGGAACTCCTTGTTTTCCTGGGTAACCTAGTTTTGAAGATATTAGAAAATACGGGGGGATATGTTGGTACCGTGAAAGAGCTTGAGATCAGTTTTTAGAAATTGAAACTTTATTATACAAGAGTCTGTTTTGTCCATTCGTCCGACTCTGAAATGTCGAAAGTAGTGTATCACTGCAACACAATGGCTTATGGTCATGTTGCTTTTACTAAACAGTCTGATAAAAACGTAGTTGCCTTTCATAGTAATCTGCTAATCATATTTATTATTTCCATATCTCCACCACACAATCCCGTATGGACAAAATCGCTTGTTGCAAAACATATATCATAAAAACTAGTTGTGCTTTCTGATGATCCTAAAGACCTAAAGTCAACAGTTACACCTTACAAAATTAGTTTTTGAAAACAATCTGCTAAAAATAAAACTGTACCATCAGCATATTTTTGTGTCATCGATAACTCCAGAAAGGAGACACTCAACGAAATTATACAAATACATACCAGAAAACAGGTAATTGTTGTTGTGCCTTTTTATAGTTTCAATAAGTTAACTGAAATTAATTAAAATCTCCAGGAAATGTATTCCGAGGACATGCAAACGTGACATGACGGACGAATAGTAAACTAATTAAATAAACGTAATAGTTAACATAATAAAATGTTCATTTGAATTTTTTGACTTTACTTATATTCTTTTTAATGTCGCCTGCTACCTTGTTTGCTATTAATGTTAATTTATTTGCCTATCATTGTTTTGCCTATTAACATGAGTAGTGACCCATACCTGGCATTTGAAAAAAATATAAAATGACTAATATCAACCATGTTGAAATAATTGGAATACGTGGATATTGCTTAGAATCAATTTATTTGCCAAGCTTTCGAACTCAAACAGTGTTCATCTTCAGGGCTTAATTATGACTAACTATGCTATCCTTGTTTGATGTAGTATTTATAAAAATTTTACATTATTTTAATTTATAATTATTGAGTTGTGAATATTTTGCAAAAAATAATTATTTTTTCAACAATTTAAATTAAAAAACAAGATCAATCTATTAAATTCGGGATTATTGGCTTCCATGCGTTGCTTAAAATAAAACCTTGGTTGACGTTCATCAATGACTGTTTTGATTGTTGGATAACTAAACCTTCCTTTATTTGTCGTAGGAATTGATTATTTTATTGAAATGACTACTAAAAGTAAGTGACGTTTTAGAAAGTGAAACTTTCTTACACACGAGTATGTTCTGTCAGTTCGTCCGACTTCAAAATCTTGTAAGTCGTGTATCCCTACAATGCAATGGATTATGTGCATGCAGCTTTTACCAAACAATCTGGCATAAAACGTAACTGTGCCTTTTCATAGTTTCCATGACCTGGGTTAAACAGCCTGACCTAACGAAATTATTTTTGTACTTTTAGCATGAGCTTAATTACAAATTTGCGCTTAGATTTTTCAGAGACAAAATCCAATTTGTTCAGTTTGCAATAATGTGTACCAATATTGCAAAAAGTTCATTTGCGTTTATTGTTACTTTTTTTCGTCCAAACACCTTAGAATAATTCCGCATCACAATGTCAATTAGGCTACTAGTACCACACACGTACTACCGTACCTTTTTGGTCCTTCGAGCCGTATTTTACGAATCCATATTCAGCAGAAATACCACCAGTTCTGTGAATTGTAACCTACGAAGACTAAACACACATGACCAATATGATGCTGCACTTTCTCAGAAACGTGTGGTAACTGAAGTTGTTTCATCGGAAAATAATTACCTGGGTGTGTATACACGTACCTTTCTCTTCCTACGGTTCCTTTCATATTCATGCACCATCTCTGAAACGAAAGTCTTTCTCAAATATTGTCCTGCAACTAAGTATGTCTGTAAGGAGAAGCAACGTATTTCATATCGAAAACAGCACAAATTTTATGCGGGACTTATTAGGCGTTTATTTTTTAAGCAAATATAACATTTGCAGCTTTCGTACAGACATTTACGTCTTTACTTAAAACCTCTTGATGTAACTTTCTAATTTAATTTCCAGATACTTATATTTAGTGTGCCACTAGATTAAACTTACACGAACACATGCTTGAGTAGGTCAAATTTTTAATCAATAATAGGGTCCCAGCCCGAAGATTCCTTAATGATAAATATGAAACAATGTGAACACCCAAGATGTACTAATTCAGTTGCATTTCAATTTTTAAGTATCTACCTATCGATCTCCCCGCTATGGTTAAAAGGATTCATTTCTTTAAAAAACTAAACTTGAGTTCCTTGAGCACACCCTCCGTTGCCTTCTTCAAACGATTATATTAAAAAATTAAAATTTACATTCGCTAGACAATAACTGTTTGAGACACTCCTAAACTACAGTCCTGATGACAATATTCCAGTTCTGTAGTGTCATCCTAGTAGACATAATTATTACAGTTCGTATAATTTGTTAACTCCGTATGAAGTAACCTTATCCAACTTGGATCCGAGGCACATTTAAAATAAAAGAATTCCCGTTGAAATATTTTTTTTTTGATGAACAATCTTTTAAAAATTAGCATTTTTCTTTCCTGTGCCATTCTTTCCTTGTCTATTGATCCAATGGAGCGGGTCAATTTGCATCCAATCACTGACAAACTCCAGCACTGTATTATTTACATTTTTCAAATCAAGGAACACATTGACTACAGTAAAATCCAGAGCCCATTTCTACTCATCGTTTTCCCGATGCAAGAAGTAATGCGGAGGTACAATAGAACAACGACGATGTTCATGGCTAGATCCCATACCCCTCATCTCGACACGTTCTCATCTATCCATGGAGGAAGGATTTTCAAGGCAAGAGGTTTATCATGCAAAGCCACATTCATTTCAACGGCGAATCTTTCGGATGAATCCAATTTTGAATATACGATGCAACGTCCGGATTTCACTCTTGTCGAGTATATTTTTGAGTTCTACTACCTGAAAGCAAAATTGAATGACTTGATCATTCTAATTGCCCACAATTCCACGGTCACAAAATTTATTGACGAAGCTACGAGGATACTAAAAAAGCAAGTTGAGTTTCATGCACAAGTATTCGTTTTGTTCCCGGAAGTTGGGGACTTATTGGAGGAAGAAACGTATTCTGGCTTTTACGCCTGTTGGTTTTCGGATGGATGCATGGTCAGATTTAATTGCTCCGGCCCGAGCTGCTCAGATTCAATGTGGCAAGTTTTCAACTCTGCCACGAATTTCGGGAAAAAAATCCGACCGGTCACAGTTAAATTCAAGAATATGCCTCTAGTCCGACCTCAATCCTTCCTTGGAAGCCCATTCCAAAGGAACAAGTCGTGGACACTTCAGGAAACCATCCATTTTTTTCTTACTGGATTATGTGGACTCCAATTTTACTCTGTCCGAAAACTTCTACAAGTTTGCGAAAACACCCTCTATTAGTTATAATCGTTATCAAATCCATATTACTAGACCCGACGTCTGGATATTCCCACTCTCCCACAGATCCGGGTTTAATTTTATCACATCTGATGGCGTGGCTGCTGTGACGCACGAATACAGCTTGTACACAAGTCCGATAGAGTTGACCGTCTGGCTTTGTTTATTGGGTGCCACATTGGTGGTGGCTGCAAGCCTGTCCTCAGAAACATTTCGCTCTGGTGGATTAAGGAAATCATTCTTTCAAGTAATGTTTGACCTATTCGCCAACCTACTAGAGCAAGGTTGGGACATGGGGAAAGTGAGTGTAAATACTGGGAAGGGAATGATAAGAGCTTGGATTGTGTTGAGTTGGCTCCTGACTGGGATTATTATTTCCAATGGTTACAAAGGCCTCCTAAAAACAACATTCTTAACTCAAAATGAATTCACCACGAAATGGTCTAGATTGGATCAAATCCAGGATTTTATTTGGTACGTTCCTGCGGGTCACTCATCCCATAAGAATATAACGTGGAAAACGAACCATCAGGATGATGACACTGCCTGGAAATTCTGCACTGCGGACATGGCATTACCAGACGGCATTGACGTTGATAATGTTCCTGTCTACGGAAGAAGTAAGATTCCGCATGGACTGAGAAATAGGACAGTACATGCGAAACAACTCCGATGCATCATTCCTGGAGAATTTGACTTAGTCATTAAAAGGAACCTTACCGCAAAGAAAACTGCACTTGTTGTACACTCCTTTGCTTTGGACTATTTCTGGGACAGGGTTAGAACGACTATGGAGGCAAATCATCTGAGGTTTGCTCACAATAGGAAAATTGTGGATCCGTTTTTGAGAGATACGATGTTTGTTGTTATCCATAACCCAATTGTGGAGGAATATGATTACTTGGGGAAAAGGGTTCATGTAATCATGAGCAGTGGCTTGTACTGGTTTTGGGGAAAATGGGATAAAATAAGGTTCCCTAAAAAGGTTCCTAAATTCAAAATCAGGTCGGAAAGGGGAATCAAAGCGTTGTCCATGGATAGCTCTTTGAAGCTTGCATTGGTTGCTTTACTCTGGACTTTCTTGACCTTCGTATTGGTTTTCATCATAGAGTGCTCTGTCGTTTCACTTTGGGGTTAGAACTAGGAGAATTTTCACTTAACTGTAGCCATCGTTGATGAATGGAGTTGTATCGCTGAGTGATTGATGAGAACATTGTACCTAATCTATATCTTAAATAATCTGACATATAATTCATTGCAGCTAGGGATTGTCGATTGAAAATGCCTAAACTTGTTTTTGCTCGCCCAGCTGAAAATGCCCAAAAATGTTGCCAACAACCCTCATGGTTCTGGAAGTATAAACAACTTTTGAAAATGTCTTGTTTTTGGTAATGTAATGGCTTTATTGCAGGGACGGGATATCGGAAAAATACGGATTTAAATGTGGATTCGAATACTTTATAATTTCGATTTCAATTTGAATTATTTTTTTAAATACTTACAAATTTGAATTCCGATACGGATTCCAATATATTTGAATATTTCCTGAATTTGGATTCCGATTCAAATACTTTTCGGATATTCTTACAAAAAATGGGAATTTATTCAAAAGCACAATTTAACCTCAAAAATATAAGCGATACATAACACATTAAGTGTTTTCAAGACAAAATTACCACGCAAATCATTTATTATAAACTTGAGGACAGAAAACATACGCTCAGCTGATATTTGAGTAACTGGAAAAGAAAGGAGTGATCCCTTTTCCCCACCTTTCCGATTAGTTCCTTCTAACAGTATTTGTAAATCGATTTGTTTGATAACACATCTTAACTACTGTAGAATGTACTTGAGAGCAACATTTAAGAAGTGAGAAACTTGACTCACTTAATAGTGGTTAATAGTCCTGTGAGACCGAGACTATGCAGCTATCTCACCCTCGAGTCCGACCACAATCCTTCCTTGGGAGTCCATTCCAACGGAAGAAATCCTGGACACTTCACGAAACACTCCATTTTTTCTTACTGGATTATGTGGACTCCAATTTTACTCTGTCCAAAAACTTGTACAAGTATGCGAAGACACCCTCTATTAGTTATAACCGTTATCGAAGCGAAAGCACTAGACCCGAAAATTGGATCTTCCCACTCTCTTACATATCCGGGTTTAATTTTATCACGTCGGATGGCGCGGCTGCTGTAACGCACGAGTACAGCTTGTACACAAACCCAATAGAGCAGAGCGTTTGGCTTTGTTTATTGGGTGCCACTTTGGTGGTAGCTCTTGCCCTGTCCTCAGAAACATTTCGCTCTGATGGATTAAGGAAATCCTTCTTTCAAGTAATGTTTGACCTATTCGCCAACCTACTAGAGCAAGGTTGGGACATGGGGAAAGTGAGTGTAAATCACTGCTGCACTAGTCTAGTCAGACTTGAATAGGAAATGGGAGACTTGACTAGACTAGTTAAACATTTTCGTAAAGACTAGATTGACTTGACTAGCAAGCACCTAATACCGTGAAGAATTGACTTGACTAGACTAGGCTTGCATTAGAAATTATAATGATTGACTTGACTTGACTAGGAGAACAATGTGCATGAACAAGTCTAGTCAATTTTTGAATGTCTTCAAATGATGCCTAAATCATTCAATGAAGCAGTTTTAGGAGGAAATGGGGAAACTTCTAAACAATAACAAAGGCTCCAAGCCATAAAAAAATTCCCACATTGGGACTTGTGTTTGCCCTTTAACGATTAATAAATTGAGTTTGGAAAAATGCAGTGCATAACTGAATTATTCAAGCCGTTAATTCATTGCACAATATAGGCAACATCAGTACTCTATATGTATGTCATGTATGTCTAAAGTAATTTAATAAAAACACTCATTTTATATTAAAGTATTAAATCATGAATCGCCCACGATCCAGTCGAAAATATGTGAAATCTCACCAGACATGCAGATTTATATAGTAAATATCAAAAATGATTGAGGCCGAAGCTAATGCAGCAACAATTTCATACAAAATAGTGAGAAAACGTTTAAAGAAGGAGCCATAGAAATCCTGAAAAGTAAAGCATCGCCAGAAAATCCGCCCCCAAAATAAATACAGAAAACGAACAACTAAATGAAATCACATCTAGAGAAGATCACGACAAGGTAACTAATTTCGGACTATTCTCTGAGCTGTCGGTCATTGCTCGTGCTCACAGAGCTTCTGTTAAGCCACCACAGTTGGAGCAACAAATATTGTACACAGAATTTATTAATTTAAAAACCAAACCTAGAAAACTAACTAGAAAAGCCTAACCAGACGCAACAAAACTGGACTGATGAAATGGCACTATCCGTTAGTTTCCTGGGGTTTAACCGTTCACCAACTTATTCAGTTCAACCGATTATCAAAATATTTCACAATTTGTTTCAATTCTTTATTCATGCTAGATGATTATTTCATTCCTCCAAATAAATGAAACATTCCCTTCATACATACTTGTGCAGTTAAAACTGTTAAAATAAGAACTACTTTGATATTGTTTTCAGGGTTAGGTGATGAATTGATTTAGCTAATAAATAAATAATAAGACAAATAATAAAAGGGCACCTACAGCTGCGATAATAAAATGCAAGTGACTAGGAGACTAGAATGACTTGACTAGGATTTTCGACTTACAAAGTGACTTTGACTTGACTTGACTAGGATGTCTTGGAAACCATTGTGAATTGACTAGACTAGACTAGTCAATATCACAACCAACAAACATTAGACTTGACTAGACTAGTGCATGTGTATGTGCAGCTATGGTGTAAATACTGGGAAGGGAATGATAAGAGCTTGGATTGTGTCGAGTTGGCTCCTGACTGGGATTGTCATTTCCAATGGTTACAAGGGCCTCCTCAAAGCAGCATTCTTAACTCAAAATGAATTCACCACGACATGGTGTCGATTGGATCAAATCCAGGATTTTATTTGGTACGTCCCTGCGGGTCACGCATCCCATAAGAATATAACGTGGGAAACGAACCAGCAGGATGATGATACTGCCTGGAAATTCTGCACTGCGGACATGGCATTACCAGACGGCATTGACGTTGATAATGTTCCTGTCTACGGAAGAAGTAAGATTCCGCATGGACTGAGAAATAGGACAGTACATGCGAAACAACTCCGATGCATCATTCCTGAAGATTTTGACTTGGTCATTAAAAGGAACCTTACCGCAAAGAAAACTGCCCTTGTTGTACAATCCTTTGCATTGGACTACTTCTGGGACAGGGTTAGAGCGACTATGGAGGCAAATCATCTGAGGTTTGCGCACAATAGGAAAATTACCGATCCGTTTTTGAGAGATACGATGTTTGTTGTTATCCATAACCCAATTGTGGAGGAATAGGATTACTTAGGGAAAAGGGTTCATGTAATCATGAGCAGTGGTTTGTTCTGGTTTTGGGAAAAATGGGATAAAATTAAGTTCCGGAAGAAGGTTCCTAAATTCAAAATCAGGTCGGAATGGAGAGTCAAAGCGTTGTCCATGGAGAGCTCTTTAATGCTTGCATGGGTTGCTTTTCTCTGGACTTGCTTGACCTTCGTATTATTTTTCATCATAGAGTGCTCTGCCTTTTCATTTTGGGGGTTAGTACTAGGGCAATTTGTCCGTTACTGTAGCCATCGTTGATGCAAGGAATCGTACACATGACTCATGTCTTTGGGAAGATGTTCAGCGTTTGAAAATGTCCTGTCTTTGGTCCATTTATCCGTGCAAGATGGGAATTTTGGGTCAAATTATGGTTCAAATTCCTTGATATAATAGGCGAATAGGTTTCTGAGCAGAACAATTGAATCAGCAGCTTGAATTTAATATATTCAAGCGAATGTGTTGGGGCGCCAGGACTGTGACAAAATTGTGAATGTATGACTCTTTGCTTGTTCGTTAACGTAATTAATTACTATAAATGCAAAAACGATCACAGCCAATGCAATTTCAGTGCCTGATGATAGGCTAGAAATTTGTTCTTTTGACATTTGAGTCTATATAATAGAAGTCTCCTGTGCTAAGGGGTTTTCAATAATTACAATAATTTTCAGTGAAATTGAATTGTATACTTCATTTTGCTTCTACATCGAAATTGTTTACAGTTTTTGCTACGTCAAAACATCATGATATAGAGAAAGTTATCAAGAAAATAGAGTCGACTCTAATTCCTGGAAAAATTGCTTGCGTAAAAATTAATTAACGTCCGCTACATAAGATTTAGATTGCAGTTTGTAGTTTTCACGTGTAGCGAAAAATTACTGTAAGGTTTCAAAGTTGAACAGAAAAATATGTCTGAACTCCCTTCTGTAATATGCATATTTTACATTTATAATTCCATATGCATTTGCCCAGCAGGACGTTGTCGATTGTTTTTTAAAATATTTTCTAGTACTTATAATTACTTTAATTACCTGTAAAAATTGCCATAGCATGCACAAATGTTTCACAAATTATAATGCCAAACATGAGCCACGGCATCCAAGCGCATTTCATACGTAATTGTATAAGGTATAGTAAAACCGTAGCAGCACATCTATTCTTCTGTAGTCACAAATTCAGATTTGAGTCTATGAAATAAAATAAAAGTCCATTTCATTAAAACTTGCTGCAATCATTTGATTTTTTTGTCAGACCTTTTATGATCCAATCGTATGAGGAGTAATTTAACGTCCTTCTTCCTCACCGCCCTGCTCCATGTGTCAAATGTCATCTTCTCCTTATCCTGCTCCATTTCTTATGAGTGTTTCCTTACTGACATCCCAGATTGCATGAGACAACAGAGAAATTGTTATCCTTACATCAAATTATTAAAACACTTAGCCGAAAATATGGGCTTGGGTCAATCAAAGTTTAAACAAATCAGGAATTCACTTTACTACAGTCTGTGAGGGTTGATTGCATCCTGGGTCACTTCAATTGATTTCCCTTGACAAATGTTACTACACCCAAGTTATATATACTAATCGCTAAAGACTCTCATTTATGTAACAGAATATAAGGGACTTACGGAATAGTAAAAATCCGCAGAGACATTTCAGGATAACGAAAATCCTTTATGAAACTAAATCAGAGCTGGAACTCATTGAATTCCTGAGTAACGGAGTTTTGTTCATATTCCAAAGCCTTTGAAGATATTACTAAATACAGGGGGATTTCTTTGTAACATGTAAGCGCTCAAGTCCTTTGAAAGGCTCAAACAGATTTATTCTTTAAGGAGCATTTGATGGGAAGTAAATTCTATTTTGCCTCCATTATAAAATGTTACTAATGGGTCATAATACGGAATTTCCAATAACCCTTATTTACACTCAGCTTGAAAGTGTTAACGGATACTCTCTCTAATATGGACCCCACGTGGATAAATCTTTGCCAGGGAACTCTCCTTTATAGGGGCATACTGTAGCATGTAAATACAAAATTGAATGGAAAGAAATGTCATTTCAAGCTGAGGTGCGGCAATGCATCAAAGTCTGTGAAGAATACTTACACAAAAGATACAATCGATTTTGTATAATTATAGGGAAATTTTCCTTAAAAAGTATCCGGACGGTAACATATTTGCAAACAAATAGTATATGCCTCTATGGCAATTTCTTACCCCGGCACAAAAGTTTTACGCTTATATAATTATAGAGAGACTCGACAGCTCAGAAACCTTGTTGCTGAAACCCTTTGTACATTATGCTTTTTCCATTGTCTCTGTAAAGTATAAAAATTATTTGAACAATTTCCCTATTTCCATCGTTACCAGAATTTCCTCTGTTCAATTTACTACCGTGAGTATAGTCGTATATATGGGTTATAACGACATACGATTAGCCAGATAAAGTAGGAAATCCTCTCTCTAAAAGAATATGCTCCTCTAGAGGTATCAAGTGCTGGCCCTATTTGTTTAAGCTCTTAAGACGGAAATCCATCCCGAGCTTTCAACTTTTATTTTCCACTCGAAGCAGAACCATTTTGTTTGAAAACCTTTTAAAAGATTCACTCTTCACCTCGTACAAGGACGGATGAGCTAAGATGAAAGATATGTGACA
The DNA here is from genome assembly GCA_947179485.1 of Allacma fusca. Taxonomy (NCBI): domain Eukaryota; kingdom Metazoa; phylum Arthropoda; class Collembola; order Symphypleona; family Sminthuridae; genus Allacma; species Allacma fusca. The sequence goes on from OX359245.1 coordinate 51,669,181, forward strand.
CTTGAGGATATGGATACAGATGCACTCTCCCTTCAGGTCTAGCACTTAAGTTTTCCACGTGTAACGGATACTTTTATAAAAATCAAGTTAGCTGACAAAAATGGGGTTCCTAGAATTATTACAGATATATTGAGGCTGATTTGGTCCTGGGAACAGACCGGAAGATTCTGAGGACTACTGTAAGCAATTTAACCACTCGAGTTTGCATAAGAGAGAGAGAGAATCAGAAGGTATTTTATTCCCCTGTAGATTATAACAACTTGCGTCTAGCATTTTTTTGTAGTATGTTTTACTGACCCATTTATTTCCGGTCACGTATGAAAAGCACACAGTCGGAAGTTTTTAAGGGTTTTAAAATCAATAGTTTTATGTATTTGCACAGGCCAGAGTTTTTAATGTAATGACACTTGTTTGGATGAAATGTGTTTATGAGTTCTTCCCTGGAGACAACTCCCAGCAAAACAGATCATCTAAATACTGGGAAGGGACATTTAGTCATCAAGTGTTACAAATACACTTTCTTGGGAATAACATCAAAGGAACTTAACTTAAAAGCACTGAAAATCTCTTCCAAATAAGCTTAAGCTGTTAAGATACATTTAATGAGTTCCTGTTTCCAGGATATTGTTCTGCAGAATTAAATAATTATTTGGAAATACAACATTTATGAAATTATGCAAAAGCTTTGTACATATTTTAATCGTTTAAAAGATACCTGTGGTTGTAAATAAAATCGTTTACCACGTCACTGCTGAGGAGTACAAGCACAAAATGTATATAACAATAATAATTATTCAACAGTTCTCAGTACAAAAGGCAAAGAATGTGTCGAAAGGTTTCAATAAAACAAAACATTTTTCTACTGAACTTTTAGAAGGAATCAAATAACTTAATAAGTGAAGCGATAAGTTCTGCCAGAACTTATTGATTTTTGAGAAGATCGGCGCATCCTTTTGACCTAAGAAACAGCTGCACTATTTGTTGTTTCTATTTGTGTTGAAAGGAAGTTACGCAAAGATCGTTTTGTAGCTTCTCACGATCTACGTCAAATGCTTGGCGTTTTGTGGTTTCCGTTCTAAATGTTTGATCTAGAATAATAATTGCAGCAAATTATTAATAATTGTTTTTGTTTCACTGAATAGACACTCGTCTCTGAGATCCGTCATTGGTTATGCAATGAATCTCTTCAAGTGCACTCCTTCCACTCAGTTGTACATATCAAAGTTGTTGCAATTTTGCCGTCTCATTTAATGGTGTCATGAATTCCTCAATAGAACTCCAGCTTGGCAGCGATAATTAACTAGAACATGGGACAGGGTGTCTTTCTCTTTGTAATATGCATTTTCTTCAAAGAGAAGTGCTATCTATGACTTCCTACTTGGTAAGGGCATTACTATGGAAATACCACACATATTTGGTTAAATGTTGTGACCTTGTCCGATGACGTTAGTCCTTTTTATCCATAATGATTTCATTGGTTGTGGGGACATTCTTCAAATATTTCCACTGCAATGTCTTTGTGAGGCATTTACCTCAATTACTACATTCTCAATCAGTGAGTTACTGCCATATTAATTTTTGCATTTCCTAAGTTTCCACTCCATTCAGGTATTTTTTGGATTGAAACTTTGACCTGGAATTTCAAAAATCTCGCCAGTGATATAATGCATGATTAGTTTGAGGATATATTCGCCTTTTGGGACGAAAAGACCCTTTGAAATGTTCGTACCCTTGGAAATGTTTCATTTCTCTTTAAACCAGATTACTATTAGAAGCTTCCTATAGACGGGCGTTCGGGGAACAAATGAATCCTACTGTTTTTAAACTGGAAGCTCTCACACTGTCAATGAAGGCTGAACTGTAATGAGGGAATAAGTTTATACTAAGTTTTTATAATTAGGAAATACGTCATTGATTTCATAAAACACTGCAAGAAATAATTTTCGGATTCTTGGAGATACAATTAAAGTCAGCAATGCTATACGTTCGAAATAATTACTAATGTCTCAAGTCCAGGAAATGTAATGATCCTGTAGTAATTATGACGAGGATAGAAGGAATATTTTGTAATTTAATTCTAAAGAAATCCAATTGGATGTTCTAGAATTCTCCATTTGCCTTTTCCTGAAGGTAACTTTCCTTGAGATCCAGTCCATGGAGATGGATCATCACTTTAAGAACCGCCCGCTGCTTAGTAGCATAATGTTCGTAATGCAAAATAAAATATTTTCAGTCCTTACCCAAATTTAGAATCAGCTCTAGCTCTTATCCCAATCTTGTTATTTCTATGTCGTAACTCCTACCCCATCAGTTTATTTCTGTAGGAAGTTTTAAATCGTAAATAGCACACTTATGAAACGAAGATTTTACTTCCCGTTTAGTAAACCTTGGCCAGGAAATGTTTTGCCTTTTTTTGTTATGATATTTTATTTTTGGGGGAGCTAAGCTCTTCCTATATTCTTCTTTAGAATTTCTGAATTGAAATTTCCTGGTTTTCGACTCTACACATAAATTATTTGAATAGGGTGATTCTTTATGATTTTTTTGATATTTACAATATGACATGTGTGTTTGTTCCGGAACTTGGGTTGGTCGTTATAGTAAGCCCCTTAACTTTTCTTTCAATGACATTACCAGTAAAAGTCCCAAGTCATGCGTTTATTTCAGGAGGTGCTGTTATTATTATTTAAAGAAAAAGAAGTTTTTTTTATTACGAATTCAAATCTTTGTGAAAGGAAGATTCTGGATAAGTTTATTTGTTTTATGAAGGTACCCTTCAAAATTATAGCTGACGCAAGGAATCTTATGTTCTGGAATTTCATTCCACTTAGTAACCAATTACAAGGTCGTTCTCGACACGTGGATGAAGATCGATGATGGAAGCTATTTTATTTTATGACGTAGTAATAATTATAGGGCATTCTGACATGGAGGAAAATTAACATTGTGTTAATTAGGAATGTATCATAATAGTTATTTTTGCTCATGCACAGAAAATGCTCTCAATAGGGAGTCTCTTATGAATCTATAGGAGATGGCAAGGACTTTCTGCGCAAAGTAATTATATAATTACTTTTTGATAGAAGCATATTTTCTAGGGAAACCTGGAGACAAATTCCAGCTTCAGCACAATACGTTTTACAGAAACATTTCACGTCACGAGCATTGTAATGAACTGGGGATTTGTCTGAAATTTATTGGAGCTAAGCATTTATGTTCTACATATGTAGATAATTATGTATATTTACATATCTATAGCATAGTAACAACATACGATTTATTTTTAGGAAAGTTTCATGGAATTGTGTTTCATAAACCGAATTGTCATATCCATACATTTTCAGTTTCAAAAACAACTCCATATTTAAAGTATAAGGTCCTGATGGAAACATTGATTAAAGTTTATGCTCGTACTCAGTTCTGCCCATTAGAGCTCCATATTATTGAATCATTCCATGCATAAAGATCTTTTCTATTTCAGTTAGGATGCTTCACAAAATTAACTCAGGCTTCCATGCAAGGTAATACTGAGATACAATTTTTTTTAGAGTTGAATAGATACTCGTTACATTTGCAAATTTTGCTCTACTCCTGGGACCAGTGCTTCTGTTGGGGACAAAATTCTTGTCCCGTCCCCGTCCCGTCCCGTCCCGATATTTTTTAAAAACCTTTGTCCCCAGTCCCGTCCCGACAACCGGGACACGGGGACAAAAACCATGTCCCCGTCCCGTCCCCAAAAATTTATAAAAACGTTGTCCCCGGTCCCGTCCCGAAAGTCGGGACATGGGGACAAAAATCTTGTCCCCGTCCCGTCACCAAAATTTTTAAAAAACGTTGTCCCCGGTCCCGTCCCGAAAGTCGGGACATGGGGACAACAACCTTGTCCCCGTCCCGTCCCCAAAATTAAAAAAAATATTGTACCCGGTCCCGAAAATCGTGGAATGTGAACAAAATTCCTGTACCGTCCCGATAATTACTGAAAACAGTTGTCGACATTCCCATACTGAAAATCGGAACATGAGGAAAATTTCGTAGAAAAAATATTTGTATCAAACACATAAAAAACGCATTTATAGAATCGTGGCTCCAAGATTCTTCCTGAACTTTTTGAGCAACAAGCCTCATTTTCTACAAAGGTGAAATAGTGTTCACAGAATAGTTTACTGATGAGCATTAAAGCTGAAACGTTATCCTTGTTCTGCTATGCTTGCTCGTCCCGTCCCGTTATATACACGACCAAAAAGCATGTCCCGTCCCAAATATAGTGGGGACAATTTGTTTTGTCCCCGTCCCGTCCCTGATATAATGGGGACAATTTGTTTTGTCCCCGTCCCGTCCCCGATATAATGGGGACATTTTTTTTTGTCCCCGTCCCCTCCCGAATATAATGGGGACATTTTTTTTGTCCCCGTCCCGTCCCGAATACGACATGGGGACAATTATTTTGTCCCCGGGGACGTCCCGTCCCGGTCCGTCCAGTGTCCCGACGGGACGCCCCTGTCCCCGGCAGAAGCTCTGCCTGGGACCTCTCTCTTGATGATATTTCATTCTACTTCTAAAGTTTCGTTTCCCTAAAAAATATGTATCACAGGAAATTCTTATGTATTGTCCAATATTTGGAGAAAAACTGTCCTTAGAATTTTAGAAGCACTGAAAACACTCACGGGGTTTCATATATACTACGGTAGAATTTCTGGTAAGAAAACAGTTTGGACTGTACAGGTGTTTTGTTTGATCCTGCCCTGCGTTTTGCTCCATTCCCATGCACACCAGGAATTCTCTTTCATTCATACCGGATTTTATGCACGACTCAAAAAGCCTAACATATAGAATAATCTGCCATTTGGGATCCATGTGACGAATCATCTTCCAGAGAAAGATAAACTAAAGTTTGCTCTTCCATAATTATATTTGAGAGAAATTGTTGCTCTTGACATCACATAGGACTTCATAATGGTAATGTGAATTTTAATAATTTCAGAAATTCTTTATGTGTTCTTAATGCTATCTATAATTTACACACGTTGCTAAAATCGAAATATAAAGCAGAATGAACTCATTCTGAGTTAATTAAAAAATGTCTCATTTCTGGTATAATAGTAATGTATTGCTAATAAAAGTGACTATAGTGCTGGGACTATAGTGTGGGGCAGCAAAGTTTTGATCTGGCCCAAAAGTTTGAAGCATTTAAAAAGGATACAGTGGATCCCGAGGATTTCATAGACTTCCCTTGAAACCATATGACAGGATGTTCCGTCGGAAATTCTGGGCTTGATGCTCAAATAGGTGTATAGGCATAACAATTGGAGCAACATCCTCGCGGGGGGCAGAAGTGAGAAAGATGTGTAGGAGGATAAAATTTCAAGAGTTTACATTTAATGTAATATTGAATTTATTCTAAAGTACATAGCTTCACAATTTGATGTTTGGAAACTTTTTGTAGAATTATAACCACGCTTGATGTCACATGGCCCATATCAAGAATTACAATGGAGTAGTCGAACATATTAAACGCCAAGGGGAATAACATATTCTATTGGTTCTGGAAAACGTGTACAAATAACTTACAGTCTAAACATTGGCCTTGGGCGTGACGCCTATTTTTAATGAAACTTTGTCATAAGCTATGCCCGCAGTGTGCTCTCGCTATATGATACTAAATTTATTATTGTTTTCTCCAAGCAAAACTGTTGGGATATTTACTATTTCCCATAATCCTAAAATTTGAAAGTATTTCGCTTCACAAGTTGACATTTTATTCCCTTACAAATCCTCTTATATAAAAGTTTATTTGCCAAGAATGTCACATGTATTTCAATTAACTTGTCACCCACTACTTCCCCCTCATAAGCTACAACAGGCTAGAAATCCCCGGGCTTTGTGCACATGGTATGTAGAATGCTATTCTTTTGCTGCTGGAGAGAACTGAATGGGAAAGCAGACTTTCTCCCTGGAACTCCTCAGTTGCTTTTGAGTGCTCGTCCAGCTTGTACCTGTGAAGTGGTTCCTCTGTGATATGGAGTAAAGATGCTCCTGGGGTGATACGAAACATTCTCAAGATTCTATATTTTCAATTCGTCCCAGAAAACATTATTTTTATTTTTAGCCCTTTAAAATGAAAGTAATCATTTGGATTTGTGAGGAGAGTCTCAATGTTGTGGATTTATTTTTTAAATCAAGAAATGTAGTCACGTCAACCTTAAAACTATTAACTGTACTTTGAGAACCTTCTCTCTTCTTGGACCTTTGAGAGCTTCAATGCAGGAGTAGTGGATCAGTGTTTTCACAAGTTATAATTAAATAATCATTACATATGAGTGGGATATAAAGTAAACGCTGTTACCTGGAGGAATTTAAAAATGTCATCCGAAATTGACATGGACTACTACATTTTTGATGATCCCAAAGTCCAGAGTATTCTCCTGGCTTTGTACTCATTAGTTTTCATATTTTGCTTCTTTGGTAAGTCTCTTCTTTTTTTTTTACGAATTCTTTACTTTCTTCTTTTGAATTAAAATAGCATAATCATTTTATTCTAAAATAAAAAATAAAACTAAGTCAATCTAACGCAGTCTCATAAATGTCCCACTAAAACGGGGAACAAATATTTGACACACAGAAATATATAACACAGAAAATGTCAATATTGACAGTTACAAAACGCTTAGAGCTTAAGCATTGAAATTCAAGCGTTTAGACATAAAAAAATCCTCACTGTATTAATTACGTTTAATTTTGTACACATTAATAATTATCTAATTATTTAAGTCACACATTTTGAAATCTCTTCTCCAGAAATTCCCACTAACCTCCTCACAATTGGGGGTGTTAATTATTCAAGTCCTTGAATTTCAAAACTATTTCATTTCTATTAAATTTCCCAAAAGAATCACAAAAGTTCAAAACCTTTCCCTTTTTTCTAGAACTACAGACGTATCTTGCTAGTTTTTTGTCACATTTGTCAAAAGAATCTTGAGACAGGATTTAATTCCCTTAAATAATCTAATTTTTAATTGTATCAAAAAGTCTTTCCCCTCAGGTTGCCCAAAACGCAAATGTAGTTACATTTACTCGAGGAGATGAATTACATCAAGCGTAAAATGTCTTCAGACCTGAGAATCAAATGCACATAATTAAATGTAATTTCCAACGTTATTCCTGTCAAAGAAAATTCCATTCACCAAGCAAGTAATATAATCCACCTGAGGAATTCCACATCTTTTTTGTAGCTCCGAAGGAAAAGTGCATAACTCCTTTTAGGGGACCTTATATGCAGATAATAGTAAAGCTTAAGTAAAAGTATCTATTCCTTGGAATCCATCCATAATCCCGTCTCAAATTAAAGGAGCGAAGTAGTAGGCAATGAAACATGGAATTAAATTCCCATCCCACACATCCCAGACGAAACGTGAAACTAATATCCTCAGTAATCCCCATAAAGACTTTTAGATACAGATCTTTAGCAGCTGCATAAAAGTCTTCATGAAGCCTTTTGCCTTCTAAAGAAAGCGTGTACAGTCCTTGGGGGAAAGTTCCACACGCTCAGCATTAATACTGATAGGGACTGAGGAATCTTAGGCCTTAAATAACATCATAGTTCCTTCACAAGTATAGTAGCTTCAAGCCAATAGTTATGGTTCCTCAGAGTATCAGAGTAAAAATTCAGGGTTAATTATTTATATGAAGATTCTTTCACTAAATAGGAAACCTGACAGTGGTCCTCGTGATGGCGATCCATTGGAGGATGCAAAGCATCACAAAATACTGTATCGGCAATCTTGCCTTTGCAAATATGTGCGTCGGGATCTTTTGCGTCTACCAGAACTTTACTTTATTCATCATGGGAAGGTAATTTTTTTATGTCATATAACTCCCCCAAGTTAATTTTTAGCCCAATGTCTATACTCCAGGAATTCCCTAAGTAAATTCTAAAAGTACGAGCGTGTCAGGCAGAAACTTTCCATACATTTTTGATATCACTTTACCAAAAAAAAAACAAAAATAAATAACATTCTTGTTGGGAAAGGTTTTTAAATATTTATTTGCTCCGGAAGCCACAATTTAATTATTTACAACGAGCTCTGCTCTTTTCAAGTAATTATTTTTGTTTAGTTGACTTCACTTCTTGAATATGTGGAAATAGATCCTTTATTTGCCCATGAATTAATTATCCTGCAAACACGGAAGGAACATTGTGGGTCAATCAATGGGAAAAATACCTTTAATTTATTGATTGTTCAAAAGTTTCAGCCACATATCAACAGCTACCATTGACAGTCACGTTTTTGAACAGGGCTGAAAAACTTTCTCAATTTACTTTCACAGCAGTTGTGTAATTTATTATAGAAAGTCTGAATTACATTGGGTTCTGCCGGAAATCTCAAAAGCATATGCACATGGTCATTTAATAATAATGACAATGTATTAAATTACATTGTATAGTTGGCCATTTGGGAATTTCCTCTGTAAGATGTTCCACTTTGTCAACGGCTTAAGTCATACAGCCTCAATCCTCATCCTCGTAGTGATCTCTGTCGAACGCTACTTTGTGGTTCTTCATCCCTTCAAATGCAGACGGATCCTCACAATCAAAAGGCTACGGGTAAGCTACTGTGATTTCCGAGGAATTATTAAAATAATTTTTCAGCCCCTTCCTATTCATTAATTCCTACAGCCAGAGATTATATAGGGAACAAATACATAGTGGCTATTGGGAGGGACACTGGGACACAGGTCTTGAGTTCAGTGGACTCTGGACCTTCTTCCCAAGGTTACAATTCCTTTTGGTAAATAATTTCGAATGGCAATGTCCAGAGTTGTTTTGTTCCATTAAAGGAATTTTCCCTCACCAGGAGGTTCGCTTTCAAATCGAGACATTCAAACAAGCTTTTATTTTGTAATGACTTTAAAAGCTACAAAATAATTTGACTCTTCAAAAACCCACGCGTACCATTAAAAAATTAGGGTTAGAATAGTACTGGACAAAATATTTAATTATAATAAATATTACGGACCCTCATAAATAGAGAAAGTATATACATTTTGGGATGGAAAGGCTCACAATCAGCTTTGAAGTGAAACCTTGAATTTATTCCTCCTGTCACAGTTCATCATGCTGGGTGTATGGCTCCTGAGTGGGATTCTCAACTTGCCCCGAATCCTGTACGTGGTCCTCATTCGGAACCCCCGAGTCTCGGACAATGGTGAAGTTTCAGAAGATATAATCTGCTCCATCGGCTCTCATCTCTTTCCTTCAGAGACAATGGAAATGATCCAATTCCTCCTCCTCTTTATCCTCCCTTTGATGGTAATCTCCGTCTTGTACTACAAAATCGGGATGTTCTTACACCAGCGGGAAGCCTTCAGTCAGGCTTTCGTCTCCGCCTCACTCTTCGAGTATGAGAATGAACTCTCGGAACAATCCACCCAGACCCAGATGTCCTCCGAAAATCTACCCAGAACCTCCAGGAAGGCTTTTATCAAGCCTAGTCTCCGAATTGAGAATAACGAGCGGGAGGAATCAAATCTGGAATGGTGTGAGGAGACACAAAATAATCAAATAAATCCAACTCAGATTGAAGAGAAAAAAATTGAATTCCTCGAAAAAGATGAACGGAACCAATTATTGGAAAATCCAGGAATAAAAACACTTGACAGTCAAATTGAAACTAAATGTGAGGAGAAAATTTCTTTAAAAAAAAATAAACCCATGAAAATTGACAGGCAAAGTGAGGAACATTTCATGGGAAATAATAAAGCGACCCCTCTACTTAAAACAAATAGGAATCATTGGTGGGGGAAAATCTCTGTTAAAAGACTCCGCTTTCTGAGACGAACCTCGCCAGGAAGACGCTTTTGGAGGTTAAAGAAGCCCAAAGGGATGAAGTGTCAAATTAAGTGTAGTAACTGTCGTCAGCATCTCCATCAACATAAAATAAGGGGTCAATGTTGTTATCTTACAAAGCCTGAAACCTTCAAGCATGGGATGAGACGTTTAAATGGTCTCACGTCCAAAGTAGGGAAGATCCAGAAACGTGGATCCCTTCGGAGTTTACATTGTCCGTCAAATCTGGTTCGAATAAATTTTTCAGGGAGTGCTGTTTGTTGCAAAGACTGTGGTTTCTTGTGCTATCACTCCAAGCTAGCGTCCCCTCATAGGTCCCATAAGAATGTGGTGAAGTTACTGGTGACAATTGTGGTCACATTTGCCGTCTGTAACTTCCCGTATCATTTGAGGAAGATTTATCAAAATTATTTCTACAAGCCGGAGAATGAGAGTGATTTTGATGAGCTGGCTACCCCTGTGACGTTCCTTCTAATGTATGCGAATTGTGCTATTAATCCTATTGTGTATGCTTTCCTGAGTAAGAATTTTCGGTCTTGTTTAATGGACGTTGTTCGATTTAATTGCAAGAAGACTTCGTATGTGTAGACTTAAGACTTGTAGTTTTTATTATAATAATTACGATAGTAGGATTATAGATATTCCTGGATTTTTTGTACGATAATGTTATAAGGGTCCAAACTCTAAACAATTTTATACCCAACTCATGGGGACATAATAACTTGACTGAGGCACTTGAGACTTTTGAATGAGTAATTTTTAAAATATTTCCTTGAAGTCTGTGTAAAGTTTTGCATTATAATAAATTGTATAATTAATATTTATTATTAATATTATAAAAATAATATTTCAATAAATATTATTGTGTGTGTACGATTTGAGCTGGCGGAAATTATACGTGAATAAAAATATTTATATGGAAATCTCTAAACAAGATTCTGACACTTATTTTTACAAATGGACTTTCACCACTTTCACTATTTTTGGACTTTCACCAAAAACAAGAACTGGGTAAAAGAGGGAAGTAGATTAATTCACAAAATCACCCTCAAAAGTAGCAACGTTTGAGTTTCATAACAAAATAATTTTATAAAAGCCGAAAATGATATAGGATGAAAAAAAACGTGAGAGAAAATTTAAACTGTCCTGCAACGCACCTGTTATTAAACTATAGTCTTGCATTGCCCCAATTCTAGTTTCGATAAAGGGTGAATAAATTTTAAAACAGGATGTACACACTGGACTGTAGAGGATGGTTCATGTCCTTTTTCTGTCCCACTAAAGCCCACGTAAGGGAATAATTCGTAAAATATTTGATTCCCCCAGATTGTAGGAAATTCTTTTCCAGATTTTCTAAAATTTGTTTCATTGACCTCGACTCATTTTTAGGGTCACAGGGCTCATGGATGTTAAATGACTGTTCTTGTGAGCATAGAATTTTATCAAACATAAATTTTGACGGACGTTCGTAGGACATTTTATGGGCTATCCAGGGAGTTACATATAACAGAAGTCTCTACATTGAGAAATGTGGACATGGCCTATATAATGATCCAATTGCATTTTAGCTACAAATAATTACTCAAATTATACCTGAACTTGAACCCAGCTCGGATTAACATTGATCGCTGATTATACATTTAAATGAATTATTATACCCTCGCTAAAAAAATTTTTTGCAACGGAACGGGACTCTGAAAAGGTTTTAAAAGGCACAATTGCCATGAAGAAGATCAGAAGAGTCGTTTGCATTCCCTCATCATTATTTCCAGGTTACATTCTATAGTTGGGATCCGCTTTCATAACGTCCCTAATGGCATAACCAGCTCTCTAAACCCTGGCGTACATTCTATGTGTGACAGTATTTTGTGATTTGATCTCTTCATTAGAGCCCAGAGCACAAGCCTGAAAGTTATAAAATCCGTAGTCACAAGATAATTGAAAGACAGCTGGAATATGGGGAAATTACATACATTTTTAACCCTTATTAGTCCCTATACAGACAATAGACTAAAATATTTCTGCCTTTTATAGGGAAAGTGCAATATGTCTCTTGAATACATAACAAATGGCGCAAATGCTCTGTGTGGGGGATTATCATTGCAACTTTTTAAGCTACTAAAGCTGTTGATAAAAAAAGGATTAATAAAAGTTAGCCTCCTAAAAAATCTTATCAATGAGAAAGTTCACAGAATTAGTATAAAATTTTGTTTCATACCTCATTTCAAAATATTCAAATTCCGCAGGTAAGTAAGGTCGGGGAAAGGAAAGCAATAATTAAGGAAGTTGGATGGGCAATCCAGTATTTTGAAGTATTTCCTGGACACATCTGGCATTGGATAGCTTATTGAAAGCAATAAAATAACGCCCTTCGAGATAGATGTTATTAGAGATATAATGTTAAAATAGGATAATTTTGTCCCTACTACCTTATTATCCCTGCGAATCAGGACTTTCGTCTAGTAATAATTTAAATGCTATATGCACTCTCCAGAAGCCTGCTTGCCCGTCGTGTACAAACAAATTAGTAGATAACTTAAACATACATACGACAGAGCTTACGCTAGCTGATTTATTGGCACGTGTGTGTTACGCCCTAAGACCTTCTGCCCCACTCTTTTTTACGTAACAAGTTCATAGCCTGGTCCCTCAAAAAAAAATACACATAAAAAGCAATATCACAGACCAATAAATATCAAAGACAAGACTGAGATAAGGATGAGTAACTGCCAATTGCAAAAAGCCCGGGATTACAATTTGACAAATTGTCAGGATTTTAGATTGTCAAAGCTCAGTCAGGCGACTCCAAAAGATTGTCCTCAAGGTCAATGTTACCATCTTCTCGGAGAAATGAGAATTGATAAGACTCACAATCAGGCGTGATTATAGGTACGATGCTTACAATTAATGGATCATCTGGATGTTAGGAGTTCAAACAGAATTTAGTAAGTTGGGTCGTGTGGGACTAAGCACGTTGGAAGGAGATTTTGAGCAAATATGAAGATAAGGTATGGTCTTGGTAAAAATATCCTTGTAAGAGCTATATATAGTAATTACTTACTTTCGAGAGGGGGAAATATTCTCAGTCTCAAGGTACCCCAACTTTTACTTTTGGCCTTGTGAGAGGCCTTTTCGTCAAGAGATTATCATTAAAATTATGGTAAATCTTGAATCTATTTTCCCGCCATTTTTATCTTTTATAGTCCAATTTCAGCTAAAACGTAAAACTCATTTATTTCCAGCCGGGCTCCATAGTTTTTTATTAAAAAAATATCCGTATTCGAATTATTATTTAATATAATTATCTATAATATTTGAATACAATATCCAATGCTGAGATACAGGAAAATTTCGTGAGATGTTAAAGTTAACCTCGTAAATTCAAAAAATAAAATAAGTTTTTCCACAGTCATAAATTTTGTCCAAAAACTACTCATGTAAGTATGTACAAAATTTGTCCTTACGTTTGTGGTGACTCAACAAAATGAGACCGAGCAAGGATGGTGATTTAATTTCTGAAGCTTAATTTGTCCAGTTATGATATATTTTGGGGCTCTAGAAGCTCCATGTATTAACATTTGCTGCTTAAAATTTTTGAAATATATTGGAATTTATAGCTAATATTTAAATAAATTGGATTGGAATTTTTATTTTACCATCAAAATTTTACATTCGAATTGGGATTAGAGTTTGTTAAGATTAATCTTAATCGGAATTTTGTCCATCTATTTCAAATAATTACTCCAGCCCTGATTTCCCGGGAGAAAATACCATCTTTGCTTGTAATTAAAACTGTCAGACAAACCCCGAGTCCTTTGACAATCAACTGAATGAATATCATGTTTTTAACCTGAATGTTAAGCATCAAATTGCCAACATAATAATTACTATTTGACATTGTGTGTTTCCGTCCTTTTATAAAATACATAGGAACAGGACCCTACGTGAGACCACATTTGAAGTGTTTTCTCTATATGTAAAAAACAAATGAGCCACATTATATGTAAACACATTCCCGCAGTTACTACATTCATATTTCCCTCATTATAGCAAGAATAGCTCACAAGAGTCAAATTCAAGGTTATATTCAACTATGACAGGGGAAGTTCCATGTATTTATTTTCAAAGCACAAGACATGAGGAGCATCAATTTAACACCCACTCCTAAAGACCTGAGGCTACAGGAAATAATTAATACAGGCAAGCCTCATTGTAAAATAGGGCTACACTTTTCAAAGTATTTATGTCAACATATAATTACATACATATATATAGATATAGCATATGCTCCCTGATGTGATTATATGTACCTATCAACCCCTCATCAAACTATACTCATGGGCAAATTATATCTGTAAAAGGAGTCTCAAAATCGGTCTCCGTTGTATCCAGAATTTCCTGCATTTTTCCCCTATTTCCGTGATTTTTCTCAAAGCCCATGCATAGAGTCTGGGTTGAACAGGATCACTGCCATTGACGTGTCATTTAAGGATTTTCCTCAAATTTATTTGAAACTGGGAAAATATTCTGAGAATTTTTCTATCACTCTCTATGGAGCGTGTCCTCAGCTGGAAATGAGAGACTTTAGGTGGGGGATTCAGAAATTGGTAAATATAATGAAATTACACATGTACATATGTATATGTGCTAAAGAAGCTAGGATTCTTCAATGGAAAAAAAGTCCTTCAATTTGGTATTCAGCACATGGAATTTAAATAGCAAATAGCATCCATAGATATTGTTATGTATCATAAAAAAAATGGACTGTATAGAAAGACAAATTGAAAAATATTATAATATATTTTTAAACTATAAAAAAACATCGTAACTTTCCGTGTCATTTTTACAAAAACTCCTGCCAGCCTCAAATAGTATTGAATCCATTTGAATGAAATATGCTTATAATAAAAGAAGCAGCAGCTAAAATACATATGTACATACATACATACTTTGAAATGGGAATGTGTTCAAGTAATATTTTATATTTTTTTTAGAACTTACGCTCTAACGGGGGTCTCCAACGCAAGAGGGCACTATTCCTTTAAAAGGAATTCAGTTCTTTGATCTGTTCTCCAGGCACCCAAAAAAAAGGAACATTTAATTAAATAAAAAAAAGCGCCCCTAAAATTATAATATTTCCTCCGTTTCCTAGCTCGGCAATGGACAAAAAATAACATGGAAAAAAATTGTAATAATTGGAAGCGTGTACAAACATATGTGCTTATCCCAATGTAAAAATTCTAATGGAACGAGTCCTTATAAGGAGAACAATAATTATTGAAACTGCTGTGTATGTATGTACATAAATACGAAAACGTCCAATTAATTTTGATCGTATAAACAAAATGCTACAATAAAATACGTTATACAAAAGTGGGAAGGTTCAATTCCCAGAAAATATTTTAATTTGACACTGCTAATCGTCCAACTCCCGTTGGGAAATTAATTGGCCGCTCGGAATTACTTGGCGATTTGTAATTGTCCGAAATTTCCGAAAATTGAAGGGTTTCAACGCATTATGTCGATATTTATACTTTTGTACTTTTCCCTTTGATCCTTAACTTTTTTTATGGGGTATAATTTCGTTCCAGCTAGTAGTTAGAAGTTGCTGCTGAAAAAAGGACGCTTCACTCATATAACATCAAAATCCAATTTGTCCTAGACGCGTCCCAGACCTCAACGACTCAGCACAAGGACGAGCCACGACACCAGGAATAAAGCATTAAACTGAAATTTACAAGTGAATCTTCCCCACATGAGATTCAAAGGAAAGGGAGTGATCTGGAGCGGAAGTCAACATCATCCAGGTGATGGAGGACTTAACAAAAGACGAGACATACACTATAGCTACATAAGGAGGGAATGCATTTGATTGAATATGTAATTATATGTATGCAAATACGTGATGCTACAAAGAACAGAGTATTTTCAAACGAAGTTGTGAATGTTGTGGTTGGTTTGAAGGGAAACGATCAATGAATATATAATTCCCTCAACATTTGGACCAACTTTTTAAAAGCATTATAGGATCAAAGATAGTTCCCAAAAAAATTCTCACGGACCCGGAGTTTGCACCCCACATTATTATCTAACTTTAGAGGCTTTGTCAAAATAAGTCTTGAATTTTGATGCTCTCGTAATATATTACAATGCAAGATGTGAATTACTTGTAAATTCCTCTCTCGTAGAGCTGAGCAGAGGAGGGGGGGGGCTTAGCAAATTTTTTATGTTTTGAAGGAAGGGGAATTTGATACTGTAGCATTTGAACTAGGATCGTTCCAAAGGACGTAATACTAGATTCAAGTATTGTGTAAATGCAGGGAGAGAAACGATAAATTGCCTTATAAACCGTTCCCTTGAGAATGTCGACTGTGAATTGTAATGAGAAATTAATAATGCTGTATTTCAATCCGGAGCTGTTTATCAAGTAATTATAGACTTGAGCTGGGAATTAATTCGGAGTTGGTTCATTCATTGCGGCTTTTACCCTTCCATGTTCATAATAACGATTTTCAGGAATTATGTAAACTATTCCGGGCGAAACTTTCACATTCGGGCTATTAACTTGCAATTAGCTTCTATGGAACTAAAATTTCAATATGTGATACAAATGAATGTTACATCCGTGCTTCATTCGGGGAATATCGTATCAATTGGGACATCATGGCTTCCCGGCGTTACAATTTGTATATAATTACATAATTATGTACATATAATTAATTAGTAGTGAGTTACAGGGGGATCTCCGCACATTACAGGTATTTTCTCATCCCTTCGGAGTCACTTTGTAGGAAATTCCAGTAGTATGTAATTATTAATTTTGAAAAATAATTTCGTATGGAATTTCTAGCTATCAACAAGTGAAACATTGGAAGTAAAAAATTGTACGCTTAGATGCATTGGGAAATTTATTGAAACTGATGTTTGAGGAGGCAGTGGGAATAAATTAGTAATTAAATAAAATAAACTTACAACTGCTCAATCTGATGCGGGGAAAAGTCTATGGTTATGATTATGGAAGAAATCCTAGTAAAGCCAACACGTAGTTGAGAGTAACAATTTGATTTCACAATTTCGAGTAATTACCTCAAAATACTTCCGGAAGTTATCACGTTACCAAGTGTTTTCAAGCTAGTGGGATTGAAAACAAATGTGGAACAGTTTTCCTAGAAATTCAGGGCGCTTGTGCTATTTTATATAATTATTATACATAATTAGATACAAGTTATTCATTTTGCTGTTACTGAAGTTAAATCCATCCCTCATAATGGTTTATTGGTCTGCGGTTGAATTGTTGGGTTTGAATTTCTGAGGGTTGTTAATTTCAGGGGTAGATATTTATGTGGCGTAATTCGTAAGTGTAATTTGAACATCTGGGATTTATCTCCACCTCTAAAATTACCACAATTTCCTTCCTACAGTTTCATATTGATGGCTGGAGATTTTAGATGATTTGGAGAAAAAAAAGGTTTGATTGCAGAATGAATAGATATACAAATACACGAATATTTCCTTATTAATGTTAATTAAATAGAAATTTACATTTATCCCTATAGTTAAAGGTTTCTAGAAGGTTTCCATTATTTTCCTATTGGAACCGTAGATTTCCCCAGTGGGTAACCCAGGAGTAGCTCTTCCACTTATTATTACCACAATTACCCACTGGAAGGAATATTATTCAAGTTGAACAAATGCAGCTCACTTTATCGATAAGAGCACTTCTTCAAGCCTCAAGTACGGCTTGTAACATATAATTAAATGCAGATTTGTTGTATTATTTCTCCAGGAATTACATATTTTACACTACTCACATTAGATACATTAATAACATGAAATGTTGTTTTTGTGCTACATATGTATATACAGTTGATATTAACAGTATATCCTTCTTATAAAATATTTCTTTGCAGAAGCTGAAGCATACATATATTCTCTTCAGCAATAAAAAACAATTATATTATTATTACACGTGTTAAATGTAAGGATATAAATTTAATTCCATTGTATGAAAATTTTTTGGAATGGTTCTTACATCATATCAGACGTTTTCACATATCATAATTCTTTTCATTAGAGAGTACGCCTACGTAATTTATAAACAGATTAATACCTTTCCTGGGATGCAATGTGACAGAAATGCAGGAGCATATATGTACATACATATGTATGTAATTATTTATACGCATTTCCATAGCATTCCAAGGGATTTTCAAAGAATTTGAGCTTAAACTCTCTCACGAGAGGACATCTTTGGAAGGACTTACAGTTCCTCGTACATTATGCAATCGAATGTCAGGGCCAAATAAAAATAAATCCCCTGCAATGAGAACTCACTTGTAAGACTTTATTATGTATCTATTTCTTAAGTACAGTGCGTATCCTCATTCAGCTTCACACTAACTATACAATACAAATTAAAATATTAACGCTCCTTGGCTTTGACATAGGCTCCTGGCTAATTATGCCGGAATTAATTTTCCGAGCCATTTCCTAAAGCTTTTAAAATATTCATAGAATGCACTAAAATGTAATTCTCCACTGACGTTATGACTTGTCTAAAATAATACAGATTGAAACCTTGAAGGGTAAACACGTTCAATTTATTCCAGTACAGTAAACACATCCAAATTCAGTTGTAATAAGCACGCAGTAGCTATGTATGTATGTATATAATGGCAAATGTCATTGCTAGTATATACTAAAATGCAGGGACCGGGATGAGACGCAAATATGAGAGCAAGTCTGTGAGTTAATTTGTCCTCAAGTTATTTAAAAGCTTCTCTGGGTTTCATTATAGGAATTCCTGGAATTTATTATTAAACATGGGAAATGTTCTTCATGTTCTGCATTCCAGGTTTCAACTATTGGGAAGGGAGGAAAAAGCTCGGATTTGCCTGAAAAATTAAACTTGGGAATTTAAGCGGAATGAAGTGATCAAAGTCACTTAGGATATCAAAACAAACAAGTGGTAATAAATGTAAGGGGTAAAGTAAAAGTTCCACGTGCAATAAATCTGCTGAATGAAGTACTGCTATGTCTAAGAGCTTGGAAAAAAATGCATCATACCTTAAAGAAGCACTTCAATCGTATTAGAGTTTCTGGAAGGATGCTTGTGAACGATCTTATCTCTGGATTTGTTGGAGAAATTGAGCAAAGTGGGCTTTTAACTTTGAAGTGCAGTTTTGTGAGTAACCTTGTAAAACTACTTTACATTAGCACAGTCTCAATGAAGTCATGGTTTGGGTGTGATAGCAATTATTTAGTATTGTTACAATGAAAATATCGTCAAGGATAGGACAATATCAATACCCTACTTTCCCAAAGAACAGGAGTCCCCGTCAAAGCAACTCCATTCAAAATGCTCACTCAAGTAGAAGCTTCTGGAAAAGTAAGTAAACAGCAGAGTAATTAAATCTTACGAGCGACCGAGGCACGTGTGGATAATTTATATACAATATTTTGTGGGTTAAGTAAATTACACATGCAAAGAAATTAATCATGTCATGCTGTCCAATGAAGGACTGTGTGAGTCTTGAAACGAGTAAATTTTGAATAGAACGAATGTGACGTAATTCAAAGGAGGTATCAAATAGATCCCAGCCTTGAAATGCGTATGCAGGATAGTGGGCAATCAAGGGCTGGACATACAAGTAGGCGAAATTCATTCATTGAAAGGAGTAAAAGTAAGCGTAGACGTTTGTATATTTATACAGATTACAGCCCTGGGATTGGCTCACAAAATCAGCTAATACAGTCAAATTCGTTACATTAAAAGATATAGCTGACATAAATTGAAAAATGTAAAATAAAGAAATAATTTTAAATCCTGCTAGCTCTTCAAAGTGTGGTAGTCTTTTAAAATATAAGGTCAATAGTTTTGACCTCATTGGAAATTACGGACATTGCCCATGACCTAAGCAAAATAAAAACAAATCTATGAATGTACTTATTAAACATATTTTAATTTGTTCGAATTATTACAACAAATTATTTCTGTCGAGTATAACAATAGGAAACTTCGTCTCACTTTGCCCCTAGGACCCTTGTCCCTCTATGAGCTGGAAATGAGACAGGTATTTCGACACTCTGTACAGCATAGTCGCTACATTTGCTTCTATTTGTTACGTAAATTACTTTCATGAATGAGGTCGATGTCCCAACTTTGAGACGAGGACAACTTCGGAAGAGAAATTTATTTTGTGGGACGACATAAGACATAATAACTGCCATGGCCCAAGACCAGTAGGGTGTATATATGCCAGCTTTGTCATGCTTTTGTGAAATTCCGGCCAACTCCGTTTATATGAATAGACTTATAGTGGATTTCATTCATATTGAGCTTCCTCCTATTGTTAGATGGCATTTCATTTAAATTCTTACGACTAAATCCTCCCCAGTTCCCCAGGATTAAATATAGATTATATAACTGTCAGATATACAGATAGTGGCATCTCCAAATGTTGACAGTTGACACACATTTGCTATCCCTTGGGAACTACTATATAAGAAATTCATACAGTACTCTAAAGTATTTGAATCGAATAATTATCGTAGACACTTAAGCACAGGAGAATAAATTTTCTGCAGAAAATTTTCACAATTTGGATTTCAAAATGGCGATTATTCAAATGCAGATAGTGAAATGCGAATAATTGAATATCCTATAATTATTTTATTCCTGGAGTTTTGTTCCTCCTTTCAAAATAATTAAACAATTTGGATTTGCATCAAAGGAAAAATTGAATATGTGCTAAAAGCCTGTGTGAATGTTTAGAGAACAAATATCTACTTTTTCATGACCCAGATCAGTAATCCACGAGGCGAGTTTTTTATCTTTAAATACCATCAAAGAGGTGTTGATAATTATGCTTACAACGTATTTCTGTAATAATAGATTCAAGCTACAAGCAAAATTGTAACATGAGCATTCAAAAATATTGGACTTTAAAATTTAGCAACTGCTGTTTTATTTTGCCCCAAATCCCAAAAAGGCTTAAATTTGTCTTCAAAACAAGTGTATCTTATTTATCTATCTAAATTATTTGTCGCTGTTGTGCAAATGTACGCTAAATAATAAATAAAGAATACAAAATTTTCAATGTCCTCTTGCAATTTGAGATTTTTCTCTATAATGGGCAAATTTCTAATTACAAAAAATAATAATACTCTTTCGTATACGGGCATTCCATTGTAAGAAAAATGTCCTCCTTATATTTTTGGCTGCTCCCAAGAAAATGGTCCCTCAATGGTAAGTCACGAGAATACTAGCAGTCAATTCTAAAACTGCACGTAGCATAGTGAGGACCATTCCACGGTCAGCAAAATAGAAGGTCCCAACGTAGATCCGAAGACTTCGCATGGATCTGATGGATTTTTGTAAATGCGTCCCAGGTTGAGTCTTCCAAGATCCCAGAACTTCCTGGGAGGTTTGGTTAATCATACCCAAAAAAGTGAACACGATCACAAGCTCTCCGGCACAGGCTAAAGCTGAAAGAATCGAAACTCCCGCCACAATTCCCCCAACCTTCATTACCACGATGAAGTTATAAACGCATAAAAATATGAAAATCCATTTATTGGCCAGAAGGACCACGGGACAAAATATGTGATTAAATTCCTTTTGAATCCATTCCAGACAGCGCCAAGTATGGATGAAGTTCGGAGATGACCTCAAGGAGTCGAGCGTGTAGTAGGACTTTTGCCCTAACCTAATTGTAAAATAAGGCTTTTTTACCAAAAACATGTCATAAGGTCTAGAAAAAATCTTCTGTGATTTAGTCTTACCATAGTTGCAGCAGCAGCTTGTACAAGCTAAATAAATACGGGAGTAGGACCAAACTCCAGAGGACACAATTAATCATGAAGGTAAAGAAAATGTAGCAAAATACAAATGAAAATCCAAGAACATAAATGATTGTCAAGTTTTTTGGGTCCATTAATGAGCCCAGGTAAATTGGCATTTGGGGCTGTAGGATGCTCAGGAGCAATTGAAGAACACAAAGTGGCAAGATCAGTCCAATTAGTGACAGCATCAAGCAGGCACAAATGTCATCCCGAATGCGCATTTGAGATTCCCGCGGTTCAGTTTGAATTGTGAACTTGTCTGTAACAAACAGCAAATCAACAAGATAAAATTTAATAAAAAATCCAGCTATTACTAAAATCATTACAAATGTTTGGTCCTGACAATGACATACAATTTAATTTTTTGGTTCAGGTTTTGTTTGTTCATGTTTAAAAAAATGTGCTGACACAAATTAAACTAAGCGTTACTTCACGAACCTGCTCTTTCGGAAAAAAATCGGAAATGCATTTCTATGAAACACGGGATAACTTGATAAGACTGATAGGTCCCGATCTGAAGAGCAATATTGAACAACATACAGAGAAGCACTGCTATCAAAAATGCCTTTGCCATCCCTGACACTCCCACATTACTCCCGTTAAAATTTGGGAATAATAGCTGAAGGGATAGGAAAAATGTGTAGGAAATTGTAAGGGCCGTATTGAAGTACGAGCCCATGAAACGTATTTTGGATTTTGTAATTTCCACCCGATGAGTCTCTTTCGAGTATTCGTAAGGAACGCTGTAAAAATAACTTCCCCATTGAAATCCCTTTAACATAATGTATTTAGTCATTTTACTGGCCATTTTCTATTTCAATTATATAGCATTAAAAAACTCCTCTTCAAAATCTAGACCTATTTGAGTAAGTACAGAAGAACTATTTTCCTATTCTTATCCCACTTTCCCAGTCTACCACGAAAATTCATTTATGGCTTTGATTGCAGAAACCTGTGTTTTGCGTTATCAAATCCCCAACAGGATTTACTAGTTCTAGGTGTTTTTGAAAATGAAGCTATGGATTTAATTATTAAAGCATCAAATATATAGTTAACACGATATTGATTACATTAATATAATTGTGATAGCAGTGAACACTTATTCATTACGGCACCACGCCTATACATATATGTATGTCTGTACATGTGTGATTGTATATATGGAGAGAATTGTCTAAGCAGCGGACCTATATTATATAATAATTAAATAAAACTCATAAAAACGAATTTATGGTAGTGCATCGCATGGGTTCAAAACAGTCGAACCTGAACCTGGACCCAAACTTTGGGTACCTCAAAAGTGTGAACCTGTACCTGAAAATGTACCCATTTAACAGGTTAAAATATTTTGATCCTGAACCTGACAAAATTGCATTTTTGTAGTACCCGCACCTGATTAGAACCTCAACCCGAAAAAGTACCCAAAAGACGACCTGAACCCGGGTATTTTTGAACCGGACCTGAACATGTTTGGGTACTGTGAGGTTAACTATAACACTCAAACCTAAAATTATGGGACTTAACTTACAATTATGAAATTATGATGAGAGAGAGTAAAAACTAGGTCTAGTCAGTTCGAGCGTTAGGTAAAGACTCCCCTTTATTCATACAATTACCGCAATACATTATGCTTAGCCAAGCGCACCATATAGTCTCACTACACAGTACACCTCTACACCTATACACATAAGTGCCTTGTGAGTGCACCCTCACAACTTCCCCCCTTGAGAACCTCAAATGTCCTCATTTGAAAGCTATTACATAACATTTTCTTTACCTAATATTACGCCCAAATCCCTATATTATTACCTATTCATTCGTTTTAATATACATTAATTAATAAATCCATCATAAATGCAAATCATCGCAAATTATTTACAATTGATCATAAATAAATTAAGTGAGGTCTTTACATCCTTACTAGACCCTCACATACTAATTTATAATCACAAAAACACCTTTCACACATACACGCCCTTTGCTTCTGATCTCTTTACTTCAGATGTCCTCCGGCCTTGCACTCGTAAACCACCGCTCCGGACTCTGGAAAATAGAAAGGTCATAACACAATTAAATCTCTGAATTAATTTTCAATAGCCAATTAACCCAGGATCCAGACGACGACCGATTAAGAAATAAGTCATACTCGTACATACACCCTTTCTCAATCTGTCATTTCCTCTTTCCGGCGATTAGTTTACAATAATTCTTGTTCTAATTAAAACGTGATTAAAACTAACTTAAAATCCGACTTAACCTAGTTACCGAATTACCTAATTAAAAATTAAAACTGTAACCTAAATAAATAATTAAACTTTCCCTTAAAATTGAGTAAATAAAATAAACCTTTTCTCATATAATTGCTTTCTAACCATTCAAATACTCCCAAACCTTACTCCTTCCCCACTTAAATGTGGTCCTCGGATTTCTCCCCTCTCGCCGCTTTCACCATACACTCGACCAGATACCAAACTTGTCGGACTCTTGGGGTCAGTTCCTCAGGAGTGATACCCATCTTCCACATCTTAATGGTGGGCTCTACATCCCCTACATCATACAGCCTCAAATCGACCGTCAAATCCTTCTTCTCTTCTGGACTTTGACCGCTCCACCACCATGTCAACTCGTCCTCGTACACTCGCCTTTCCACATCTCCAGAACAAAGAAATGTGACACATTTTGGCGAACTGCTTTTCTCCTCCTTGACCACATCTTGTAAGTTTGCTTCGGCAACTCCCTGCTCCGTAGTTGTGGTTTCCGTGTTCGCAGGATTCTCTTCCTGCCTCAACGTAAACAGTCGGTAAAGAGCCCTCAGTCTTTCCCATTCTCCCTCCGGCTGATGATTTCGAAGGGATTCTAGGTCACTGATCACCTCTTCCCGTTGATAATTGGCAGATGGTACCACTGGCCCCAACAGAGACGACAACGGCATTGCCACCAATCGTTCCGGTTCCTTTACGTCGAACTTGAGGTAAAGCTCCATGACCTCCTTATGATACCGAGACATTAAGAACGTCGATGGAATCAGGGCCGTGCGGTACTTCCACAGCAGATCATAATAAAGGTCCTTCATTCCCGCTACCTTCTGGCCCTTCTTTTCCAGCGCTGATAGCTCCCCGACAACCTGACTCGCTATCGCCAAGCCCTCGTCGTCCAACAATATCCGGTGTAAGTATCTTCGAATATAATCAATCCGGATCCGAGTATCCAGAAATCTTGAGGAGAATGCTTGCACCGCATAAACCTTACTATCAGCCATGATCTAAGGCACGTAAAAGATGAAGAAATTAAAGAATAATAATAAAAAAAAATCACCTCCAATTCCTTTCCACACTGGATCCCAACTTATCCTTATTATTCCTATTCTTATTGTTATTTTGAGTCATCATTAAAAATAAATCCTTATACATAAAAAATAATGTACTGTACCTTCAATTCACCCAAAGATTTAGAGTTAGAATCCAGATGTTTAGTCCTCAAGGGAACACAAGAAACAAGAATAACTCAATGAAGGAACTATCACTCCAGCCACCGCTCACATGCAAGTCTGACAAGGATCTGTGGTAGGATTCAACGGACTGTTCGCTTGGGTTACTTGACTAGGAAAAGAAGGTAGAATATTTAAACAAGGTCACTTTAGGAACCCGATGTAAGTTCAAACTGGTAATAAGCAAAAGTTCAAATGCCACTATTCAAAAATTACTTTAGACAAGGATTCTATTTATAGAAAGGTAGGTAAGAATGGAATTAATGTTACCACCTCAATAAGGTAATTTGATAACGCGGACATAGCCGGAGTCATAGACCTTCTAACATGATAACAGGCCTTGCTCACTGTGCCCAGGACTATCTCTTGAAGATAATAGTTGAAGAAAAATAGCCACAGTTCTAGAAAAAAGAGAAATGACCCAATAAATGAAACACTCCTTACTATCTAGTTCCCAGTACAATCTATAAATAGTCTTAATTTAATTTTCTTTCAGCTGGCTCGAGTTGTTGCACTTGTCGATTGACCGTACCCTAACTTATGTAAATTAAAATTAGGACTGAAAAAACTCTACTCCCAACATTTTGAGACTAAATGAATACTTAACCAATCTAAATATTTAACCAATCGTATTCTCTAGGGTAATGTTATTCTATGTAGCTATTTCCGTGACCTTTCTACTCTCCCAACAGTACAAACTTCCTGATAAAATCTAATTACCAACCGCCATTAATCAAGGAAATTAATACAGAATGCCTGAAGGGATAAATAAAAATAAAATATAACGGTACTCCTTTGGACCCCAAGCCAACTAGCTACATCCAACCATCCAGAAAATCGAATGTGTCTGGGGCCAATCTGTCTCTTCCAGAATGTACATCACAGAATTTCATATCTTCCGGAAATCGATGGACTTGAAAATATCCGGAGGCTTTCTGTCTCGCGTTGTCCTCCTTGGTCCTGGAGGTCTTATTTCCTCTGACACCGGACTCCCTCGAAATGCTGCCTGAGCAGTCTCCTTCGCTGATTTCCGAGCCAGTATAGGACTTCCTCTAAGGTTTGGAATGGACGTCCTTCCAGACTTTCCCGATGAGGCTGAACCTTGCCCTGGCCTCTGAGACTCCTTGCTAAACCTCTTCCCAGGAGCCTTGGATACCTTCAAACTAATAGGATCCAATAACTTCCTTTCACGCCCTACATCACTTTCCGTCACCACGACAGAATGCACTGACGAACGTTTTGCCCCTAGAGTTCTCTCCGAGACTCCACTACCGACACTACCCTGGATAGGAAGTTTTAGCAACGGTTCCCCTGGAATCACATTATATCCTTGAGAAATTTGGGCTGCTCGCGCCGATTCCTGCCTTGCCATGGCATTATCAAAATCATTTGCTATTGATATAGCACTCTCTCCCTTATCCGGAATTTCGATGTTGTTCCGACTGAAGCCCACGTGACCCCCCATGTAATGCTTCTTGGGATCTGATTCGTGGAGATGATTTTCGTCCGAGTCATCAGAACCTCTTCCTCTCTTCCCACGATCTCGGGACCTTTTCTTCAAAATCACCGAATCCTTAGTGGACGTGATCCTGGAGTGTGCTTCCTCTTTCCAAGGAGATATTTCCTGTCTCAATCCCGCGTTCCTCTCTCTATTCCGGAACGGTGTATAATCCATCGCGGGAGAGAATAAATCCGGGGACGTATCCTTATGATTTGCTGAAACAAAAATCAAACTATCATTCCTATTCTCATTATCTTCCACACTTACACGATTCCAATCACAATGGCCTTTATTTATTACATTAACAGGACTCCCTGTACTTGTGTGATCATTTTTATCTCTAATACTAATGTTAGCCTGACTAAATTCTGTAGACCCACTCAACCTCGCCCCTACTGTTTCCATTGGTGTAATCAGTTTATTCTGATTTTTCCCATTTGAACTTAACGGGCCCAAGGCAGAATCCGGTATATGTATTCGTTGGGTTCGACGATTCAGATTTACTTCACATTTCCCAGAAGAAGTTTCTCGTATTTCCGTCCATATCTCCCCGTTGTCTTCGTGGTAACCTGACAGTTGGAAGTCATCCTCAATTGTATTGGGCTCTTCCAGGGTCTCTGATCGCTCTCCGAGCTTTCCGACTCCGTGGTGTCTGTACTCCGAGCTTCTGCTTGCTTTACTCAACTGTTTCCCTGTGCTCTCCTCGTCCCAGTCTTCAATACGGCTTTTATCAGCTTCCGTATTTAGTAGGCCTACAAGACTTTCTTGTTCGCGTGTCTCGGGAGCATCTGCTGCGCTATGGTCACTCCCTACATCTCCAGTGACAAACGGATCAATGATAGCGCTGTCATCATTGACGCTGGAAAATGACACAAAACTCAAGGGTGAATCACTTTCTCCACCAAGCTCATCTAGTTGAGGATGAGGTCCCATTGGAACTTCTGTCAGTATGGGGATGTCTGGCACGCAATCCTCCTCCATCCTCGTCTCTGCCTGTTCCCTTGTTGAGACAGCACGAGTTCTGATCGGAGACCTTGTTAGCTCTGGCACCTTTGCTCTAGGGGGCCTATATACGCTATCTCTATTCCTCTCATTGACCTTTGCCTTAAGAGCTATCCGTATTCGCTCCCTAATTTCGGTCAATTCGGACTCGAGTGATTCGAACTCTTCCAGAACCCGTTTACTCTTTCCTTCTGTTTCCTGGAATTCCTCTGATAGCTTATGTTCCTTTCTAACCTGATCCTGAGACCTTTTCTGTTCGTGACTTTCAAGAATCTTACTTTTGAACACGCCAGGGAAATCTCGCTGCCAACTAACTGGACCACAGAATTCCTTCATATTGTGTGAATGAACTCTAAGAATCTGATGTTTTTTCCTCATAGTACCTTTATACTCCACTATAAAAGAAGTTGTACTCAAGGCTGTGATTATTAGATAGGGACCTATCCAAGGAAGCTGCAGACCCTGCCTACGCCCATTGGAGACCCAAACTAAATCACCTACTTTAAAATTAGTAGGAAGTCTGTTTTTATTGAACGCTCTGGCTCGACTCTCCTGCTCTTTCTCCGTATTTAAATTAGCCATAAAAACCCTGTCTCTTCTTTCATTTTCCCTATCCCCCGGTGTCTTGGTTTCCTGCACCGTGATTACTGGAGTTACCAAATCCATCTTGGCCTTCGGACTAACCCCATACACTAGACTAAAAGGAGTAAAACCAGTAACTGCGTGTACATGAGAATTATGAGTTTTGCATGCCCGAGCAATCCATTTATCCCAATTATCTTCCTCCTCACTAACATACTTCCTGAGGAACCTCTTAACCTCTCCGTTGTAGCGTTCCACGTTACCATTGGAATTCGGATGATTTGGCATAATTCTAATATGCTCTACCCCCTTCTTCTTTAGGTAATCTGTGAACTCCACTGCTGAAAAGTGAGTCCCGTTGTCGGAAACTATCTTAGGCACTACTCCAATAGAATCAAAAATAAGTTGTCTCAGAAGTCTCTTGGAATCAGACGCTGTAGCCGTGGGACTTGGGGCTGCCCAAGCAAACCTGCTTGTCTGATCTACCGCAACGAAGATATATTTGTTGCCTTGCTTGGATTCCTTCAAAGGCCCCACATAGTCAATAGCGATGCTTGTGAACACATCTTCCGGGGGTGGCACAATCTTCATGAGCCCCTTAGGTTTTGAAGTTCTGTGGTTTGCGGCTTGACAAGTGATACATCCTTTGATATACCTATGGACATCCTGTCTCATACTTTTCCAATAGTAACGGGAATTTAACAGCTGATAGGTTTTATAGAGCCCTGCGTGTCCTCCGTCCAAGGAATCGTTGTGTGCTAACTTCATAATTGCCCCTCTTAGCGCTGGTGGGACTACTAATTTATATAAACTACCGAGATCCGACTTGTATAATAAACCTTGAATTAACACATTTCTACCCCATACTAAATTATTCGAGTCGCCTATACTTTTCCCGAATTTCATTACCTCATCGATCACTTTCCTAATATTTTCATCACTCTGTTGATGTCTGAGGAAAAGATCTACCTGTCCACCCAACACTATACTAATAATTGGTTCCTCTTCCACTATTTCCTGTCTGTTTGACTCGGTTAGAGGAATTCTCAAGGATCTGACAGGGTACCTAGACAGACAATCTGCATGAGGAATGCTAGTACCAGGCCTGTGGACGGGTTTAGTGTAATATTGAGCTAATTCTAACTGCAACCGAGCTATCCTACTATACGGATCTCTTAACTTACACAAACTAGTGAGCGCCTGATGATCAGTGACCAGCTCTACTCTACGACCGTACACATAAGGTCTAAACTCCCTGAGAGCGAATACACATGCCATGGCTTCCTTTTCCGTTACTGAGTACTTTAATTCTGCATCTTTGAGGATTCTGGATGTATAGGCTATGGGCCTCCAAGACTTTCCTTCGTCCTTAGACTGCTCACATACTCCGCCTAACATATAATTACTTGCATCAGTAGTGACTCTAATCAAAGCCTCTGAATCGAAATGTTGTAATACGGGAGCTGTAATCATAGCCTTCTTCATATTTTGAAAAGCTTCTTCCTTCTCTGCTGACCATTCAAACATAACATCCTTCTTGGCCATTTGATGTAATGGTCTCGCCATTTTTGCGAAATCCTGAATATATTTCCTATAAAATCCGCAAAGACCGATAAACGATTGGACATCCTTCAGGCATTTTGGAGATGGAAATTCTTCGACCGCCCTTACTTTTTCTGGGTCGGGTCCTGTCCCATCACCATTTATAACGTGCCCTAGAAAATGCAATTGATTGAAAGCAAAATGACACTTAGGCATTTTAAAAGTTAGATTAAAAATGTACGCCCTCTGCAACACCAACTCTAACCTTTCCAGCAGGCTGTCAAATGTTGGGGCGTAAATTAAAATATCATCTATATAAACTAAAGCTATGGAATACTTTAAATTTCCTAAAATCACGTCCATCATGGACTGGAACTCGGCCGGCGAGTTCTTAAAACCGAAGGGCAACCTATTATAACAAAATTTTCCCTTTGGGGTTGAAAAAGCTGTCTTCTTCTGACTATCCTCAGAGAGCATCATTTGTAAAAAGCCCTGTAACGCATCCAGCGTTATAAAATAAGCCGATCCTGACAAATGATCTAAACTGTCATCTATTCTAGGGATTGGATACGTATTTTGTTCGACCTGATCGTTTAATTCTCTCAGATCAATACAAACCCTATATTGGAGATTACCCTGATCGTCCTTTTTCTTTGGGACCACTATAACGGGTGAATTGTAAGGAGAAACACACGGCTTGATAACACCTAATTTCAGATTTCTCTCTACATGCTCCTCTAAAACTTTCTTTTCTATCGTTGCTAGGCGATACGAATATTTATGGAACTGCTTCTTCTCACCTGTATCTATTACGACTGGCGGATAATGAACCGCACCTAACTCGTCATCTGACCTAGCAAAATTATAAGAGTACTTATTGATAATATCTAAAATTTTCAACTTCTGCTCCTCCTCTAAATTAGGGCCTAGTTTAAGCTCATCTAACGTGAAGGGGGCTTTATGTTTGAAATCCGGACTACAATACCTCCAGGGAAAATCTTGATTCCTCGGATCATCTTCCTGAATTAAATTAGACTCATCAAATACCTCATATTGACCTAAATACCGAATAGCTGGCAAGGTCACAGGGGTTTCTGTAGGATTTAATATAGCTGTCTGGGCTTTGCCGTTTCTCAGCCTTAAAATAGTATTTCCGAACAATACTCCTTTCTGTTCTAATGGATTTCCTGATACCACAATATCTCCGGACGCCTTGGTGTCTCTCGAGTATACCGTGATTCTTCTCCATGACATAGCGGGTATTTCTTCAGAATTTTTCGTGTAGATTGAAGATGATGTATGATGATCTGTTTTATTTGATGTGGTTTCCTGACCCTGATCTGCTGTGACTTCTCCTTCATCCCCCTGACTCTCATCTGAATTACTAGAGTTCTGGGTCTCGGCTAAGTTCTCCTGAGTTTTCTGATTGATGGGGTCGGTCTCTTTGGATCCTTTGTGGCTCCCACTCTTCTTCCTCTTCGGACTTGCGCTTGCCTCTGACTCTGTAATTCTGGTGGAGTAAAAAGATGTCATGGATTCTGTCACAGGACCTTCTGAGTCCTGAATACTCTCATCAAAATTACCTACCTCATCTTTATCCGGACCTTGATAGTCCACCAACTTTCTTTTCCTATCCATTAAAATATTAAATTTATCGTTAAAGTTCTTACCCAATAACATAAGGGAATCCATATTCTCCAGGATGGCAAACTGAAATTTGAACGTTGATAACGAACCTTCACCCAAATGAAAATAAATTGTAGCAGACCTTGCGTAGGAGCCTCCTTGACCTTTGCATATGGTAGAGTACTTCCTGGCTTCATGGTGCTCAATCCTAATACATTTGGGATAATGAGTCTCTAAGTATTCTGCGGTCACCCCCGCAATTGTCGACGTCATGGACCCGGTGTCTACGGTGGCCCGCAGCTTGAACTGATGTCCTGCTACTCTCAAGGGATAAATATCTTCCTTTCTGGAGTGGGACAGATTCCATAGCCGCGTGAACTCACTCTGCAACGGTGATTCCATTTCTGAAACAACACAGGAGTAATCACAATCCTCATCCTCATTATCATTAACATTAGTCATCATGGATCTTAATTTCATTCGTTTGTTATTTTTCTCAGAACTGCGATTCCAAACATACCACTGCTCATCCGAGCCTACTACACCTTTACCTCTCGAAGAGTCACGGGGGTCCTCTTCCACTTTTTCTTTCCCTCTTTTTCTCCTATTTTCCTGGACATAATTACCTACTGACTCACCTACCAAGGGTTGTGTATGAGAATCCTCCGGATATTTCTGAGCCCCCTCAGTGGTCTGGTCTGTCTCTCGACTAAATACCCAGTCCTCCTGACTGATAGCTTCCTGAATCACACTAGGTTCATTACACACTGGCCTCGGATTGTTCGTCCCTATGCCCACCGGATTATGAATAGGATTAAAATTGACATGAGGCTGGTAGGTCTGTGCGTCCCCGCACGACAGACCTATCAGTTTCCCGAAGGCTGCTGATTATTTGTGGCTTGGTTTGCCGGACCTTGGTACTGACCCGACTGTTGGTTACGTGGTCCTGGATTATCCCTCATCCAGGCAGCTTGTTGCGGTGGCTGGGATGTGGGTTGTGTATATTGTGGCATTCCCACGGGAGGGTAATAATAACCAGGGTACGGATACATAGGAGGATATCCCGGAGGCATCATCATTTGTTGCCAATTATGATAATCAAAATTTGTATTCTGACCGTATACGGGTGGTTGTTGAGTTTGGCCAGGATTACTCCTTGGTTGTGGATGCATCTGACCCCGGTAGCCCGATGGATGGTTTTGTTGTGGGTGGGACCGACCATTGCCATTATTATCAATTTGAGACGGGATTGGACCTTGTCCCGTTGACTTGCCTGGGCCAACCGATCCTTGATTCAGTAGTAGAGCCTGGAGTTTTTCCATCCTGCCGTTCTGACAGTCCCTCTTCAGATCTCGACACATCAGCATTATGTGATTCTGACGCAAGCAATATTCGCACTGGGTTACATTCAAGGACCTTATCGGAGGTTCCACTACTTGCGGGGCTTGACTGATGGATGAGCGAGAAAAACTTGAACTATTCCCTTTGATGCCAGGATTAATTGTTGGGTCCTTCATCAAACCTTCCAAACTAGTCCTTAATTCTTCTAAGGTCTTTGACGTAGTACAAGCTATAGCTGCCATCATTGGTGGTAGTTTCCCTCTCGCTTTTGCTATGATCTCCTCTTCTGTTACTGATGGGTCAACCTCTCCACTTAGCCTCTCCAATTCTGTAACAAAAGAAGCAGCATTTCCATTAGGGTCAAATTTAAAATTATCCAGATTAGCCACTTTTTGAGCTTTCCGCTTCTTGTGATCAAATCTAGAACACAAAACCCCTTTAACCCATTGCCAAACTTCCTCGTGGCTCTTGGACTTTTCCTTCCTAAATATCCTTATTTTAGCAGCTTGTGCACCATACCATTCCTTAACCGCTCTGTCTGAAGATTCCTGGAACATCCGTCGTAGGTCCCCTACAATCATTTCATGGTTAAGATACATTTTTCTCATATGGTATTCAACATGCTCCACGAAATCCTGAGGGTCTTCATCCGATCGGTATGGCTTCACTTCATTACGGAACTTCTCAAGCCTACGGTATGCCTCTTCTGAAGACTTTGGGTCATCTTTAAACTTTTTACTGACCTTAACTTTGCCCGACACCTTTTGCTGCCACTTCATGAACTCGAGGGCCCATTTTGGAATTTCCTCTTCTGAGTCACTGGAACAATTGTCTTCTTTCCCATCACCTTTACCGTCCTCATCGTGCCTTGGCTTTTCTTCTCGGTCACTTTCGGCATCGGCCATGTTAACGAGATGGAAACTAGATTAAAAAAAAAAATTCAAAATTAAAATTAACAAGATTATTTTGAATAAATTCAATTTGCAAAACCACGCCAAAACTCGAGCCTCTATTCCCAGTCCAAGGTAAGTGACCCCGACTTAAGAACCAAGAGTCTTCGCTGGCGACCAAGAGTGCTGATTCCAACCTAAAATAGAACTGCTGTCCCTTTATTCAAATTAGAATGCACTCATAGTACTCACAATAAGACCTTCAATAATTTATTCATTAATTTCTAGAAATCTCAAATTTACAGGTTAAAAGAGCCTTTACCATAGCTCTTGTAACTCAAGATATGTACTTGACTTCACAATAGCCTCCGCTCACCCTTGCCTATTACCAACCTCTGTTATCCGGGTCTTGGGCGTTGGCTTTTTTTTTCTTCACTACTCTCAAGCTTTTACACACACAAAATAAAATCAACAAAAGAATTAAAAATATAGAAAATTTTGGGCACCCGCTTGGCAGTGGGGATGAGGAAAAACGAACCGCGTCGCCTCCACCATAAATGTGAGGTTAACTATAACACTCAAACCTAAAATTATGGGACTTAACTTACAATTATGAAATTATGATGAGAGAGAGTAAAAACTAGGTCTAGTCAGTTCGAGCGTTAGGTAAAGACTCCCCTTTATTCATACAATTACCGCAATACATTATGCTTAGCCAAGCGCACCATATAGTCTCACTACACAGTACACCTCTACACCTATACACATAAGTGCCTTGTGAGTGCACCCTCACAGTACTTGAGAATCCGAACTTTTTTAAAATTCTATCTTGTATTAAAAGTACAAATATCACTAAATATATTTAAAATGAATAAGAATGCAAATTTTCTGGTTCCTGGGACACCCTGCCATAGCTTTTGCGATGGAAATCATATTGGAAGCTTGAAATTCTCCGGCCTTTAACTTTCAATTAATGAACCCAAAAATTTCAGGTCTTTTGTGATCAGGTTCAGGTATTTCTTGTGTTACACCTGGTCCTGACAGGTAAATTCAAAACGGGTTTTTCTCTGTACCTGGTCCTGAACCGGAACCTGTACCCAATTTCACGGGTAAAAAATATTGTACCCAGAAAGGACCCAAAATTATTGGGTCCAAAATACATGCACCCATACTGAACATGAACCTGGACCTGAACCCAAATACCCGGGTGCGACCTGAACCCATGCGATGCACTAATTTATGGATTGAAGAAATTCTCCAGAATAATATGCCTGAGTAATGGCATGATGAAATATGGCTTTTATTTGCACGTGTAAGTTTTTTTAAAAATAGTTATTTCATTTACTTAATTAATAAATTATGTAATTATTTATTAGGAGTACATAGACGGAAAATATTCGTACATATCTTCACTCCAGAATATGAATGCAAACTATTGGCAAGTCCAATTCTTTGCTATAGGTGCCATTTCTTTACGCAACAAAAATAATTGGCAAGTAATTAATTGGAGCTTTGTTTCACAATACGGGATAATTATATTCTGTGCATGCAGGATACAAAAGACTGGTTGGGGCTTCTATGTATGTATGTACTTATTTAATTACGTGCGTTAATTTGATGACTCAACGGAGGACATATAAATAACTCAATTTAGGTTGCTAAAAAATTACTTAATTTCGTTTCTAATTTTTGAAGTAGAGTTGGGCAAAAGATATACCCCGGCTTAAGGGGGTAGATTTATGAATAAGCAGGACAGTGGTAAGCCATTAAAGGCAATAGGTTATTTTAATGCAGACTGCTGCAATAACTACAGTGTAAATTACGAACCGTCCTCCCACTATCCGTAACCCATGAGGCTCCGCCTATCCTTAAATTAAAAACCCATTCATGACCTAAGTAATCTAAACAATAATAAAAAGTAAACGTTTCTGATGCAATAAGTTGCTCATATCCCATATTATCACTCTTCTATATCGTTCACTTCCTCATTTCTGTGTGCATTCAAACTATGCCGCGCTTACGCCCGCATGAACTTCCACAGTGCAATCCTTTATCTTCCTTTATCAAATCCAAAATTGTCTGTCCACAATTCAAACTACCCACTTGAGACACCATGCCGTACTAAACCGTACCATACAAGCACGCCAATCCTGCCGTATCATATCAGTCATATGAGACAGAATAATATATAGAGTCCACCGCTCTGAATGCCGCAATCGTAACAGTACGCCTACCGTGTAGTTGCTACAGTACTGCTAATTATTAGTGTAGATTTCAATCTCTAAAAATCTCTAATAATTGCAAGTACGTGTAGTTTTCTATTGTGATGTAATCTCTAAAGAAAAAAACTATACCCCAGTCAATTGATCATTCTGATTTTCTTACAAAAACTGTGCACACATTCAAACTACGCGGCACAGCCCAGGCAGCATAGAGTTCATGCGCTACTACAAGATTTGGCTTTTACTGTACTTTCGAACTTCCCCAGTGCAATCTACTCTATTAATTCAAAACTGGCGTGTCTCTCCATGCGTTCATATTCATATCTACCATGAAAGAGGTTCTCTGCTATGGAATTAATTCGGTCTATTTATCTATAATAATTGCAATTTATTTACTCAATCCGTCAACCCTAAAGGCCGTAAGGACTCCAACTGTTCACATAATTACTCCATTTTTCAAACTATACTATCGATCTACACTTTCTCATCCAAATTTTGTAAACAGCGTTTACGAATTTTCCCGCAAGGGACACAACATGATATGTTATTACATTATTACATTATGTTACCCATGCTTCGGAACATCATGTACGAACTGATGAATGCCTGAAGAATGGCTCACAAGGAGCTTGCATGTTAATGGGTGTAGTCAGTAAGTATGAATGAGATTGTGTAAAGGCACAAAATAATTCATCTTCATTAATTGCTTAAGTTGACAACATGATCGGGTTGGGAAAATTTCGTAACATACAAATGGACTGAATAATAATAATAAATATTGAATAATTTTGAGTTTTTTCAGGACTGGAGCGGGATAAATATTTGAGCCCTAGTTATTTTAGGTCGGAATCGGCGCAAATATTTTTGCTCCCAGTTATTTCAGGTTTGAATCATCACAAATAGCTTTCCTTCCAGATATTTCAGTCGGGATCATGACAATTATTTTTGCCACGAGTTATTTTAGGACGTGATTGGGACAATTATTTTTACCACGAGTTATTTCAGATCATGATCGCGACAAATGTATTTGTTTTTCGAGATGGGACGGAATCTCCTGCGGGATAACTTTTTTTGTTCCGAGGAATTCGGATTGGGACGGAATTTTCTCCTGGAGAAATAGAAACCCTAAAACATGTTATATAAAAAACTAATTTGAAGCTGACCCGAATCAGTTTTGTGACTAATATAATAAAAGTAAGGTACAAACCTTTGATGGACTTGGAATTTGTTTCCCATCACCAGTTTTTACATATGGTCAGTTGTGTGAGGCATTTTCTAGAGCTACATACGCCGGGGAGAAAAGTAAAATTCGAAATTGCTGATACCGACCAACAAGGTAAATCAACTAAGGGAAATAACTCAGTATTTACTACCAACGTTGTTTTTAAGGAGCTTTTTGTTGGCTAAGTTAAATGGATTGACTTCATGCGGGACTAACTCATAACCGCGATCTATGGATCAAAAATTGGACATGGGCAGGTCCTTTCAAATTTTGCCAAGAGCAACCAACCATGATTTCTTGGTATGATGTAATATAAAATATTTGAAATGAGTTGCTATACTGTAATGTAATCATCTTACACTGGGGCTCCTTATTGTTGGAACAAATTAAACTCTGAGACTCAGGGTCTAAATAATCTTGGAGTTTAGTACTTCTGTAGTGCTTCTGTTTGCTTTTATTCAGTTTTTTATGCTGATTATAGATCTGCAAAAACATTTTGTAAAAAAAAATTGTTTATATGAAAAAATGGACAAATACGAATCCAATTATTCGTGTGCATTAGTGTCGGAACACGACTGATTACGGTACAATCTAAGCCGGATAACTGAAGGTGAGTAATTTCTTTTAAACCAAATAAATTATAAACACATTTTAGTGTCTTTTGGAATTCCTTTATACATTTTGACACAATAAGGTCAAGATGGAACCACGAAGAAAGGAGATATCAATGCCGGCGAGAGAGCTAGTGATCGAGAAGTGGAGGAACGACAAGAAAAAGCCTCTAACGTTTAGGCAAATTGCCACAGAGGTCCGCCTAAGACCCTCGACGTTCATTAATAGTATAAAAAAATCCAAGACGACTGGTATTGTCGAAAATCTGCTCGGGAGGGGTAAAGAACGCATCGTCGCCCCCGCAAGGAGCAGATAATTATCTGGAAGGTCAACAAAGACTCAAGACTGACCTCATCTAAGATCCTACCACAGGTGCATTCTGAGTTAGGAAATATTGTCCATCGGACCACGATCAAAAGAATCCTGTATCTGAGCGGACGAACTAGCTTCGAGCCAAGAAAGAGCCTTATATCAATGCTAAAAACAGGAGAAAGTGGACCCTGTGGTCCCGGAAACACGCAAGCAAGTATGATACGTTTTGGAGTCCCGTTTTGTGGCCCGATGAGAGCAAATTTAGTGTCTTTGGCAGCTATGGAAGAACCGGGGTCTGGGGAAAGCCTGGGGTGGGTCTGAAGACGGATCTTACTTCCTACTGTAAAGCATGGTGGTAGTAGTGTTATGGTTTGGGGCTGTATCAGTGCATATTGGGTGGGAACCATTGATTTTATGGAAGGAAATATGGACAAACACTACTACCAATGCATAGTAAACCGAAACATTAAGCAGTTAGCCCAACACCTGGGACTTGGACGCCGATTTGTGTATCAACAGGGCAACGACCCCAAGCACACGGAGCAGTCTACATGGACCGAATTAAAAAAAACGAGATCACCTCTATTGAACATAAGTGTGATCGCGTAGGTCGGAACCTGACAAATTTTCACATTACCGGGAAAAAAGACCCGAAAATCCGAATTAAGGAGAGATGGGACAACATACCTCCCGAATTCACCCAGAACCTCCCCAGCTCCGTCCCACGGTGCATAAATGTTGTCCTGATGGCAAACGGGTGGAATACTGCTTATTAGTCAATCGTGTCGTGAAGTTTTATCCCGTTTGAAACCATCTTTCTCTTTTGTTCCAACACTAATGCACACGAATAATTGGATAAGTTTTCGTTTTTGTCCATTTTTTCATATAAACATTTTTTTTAACAAAATGTTTCTGCAGATCTATAATCAGCAAAAAAATCTGAATAAAAGCAAACAGAAGCACTACAGATAAGTGCTAAACTCCAAGATTATTTAGACCCTCAGTCTCAGAGTTTAAGTTGTTCCAACAATAAGGAACCCCAGTGTATACTAGATTACAATGCCCCGCGAAGCGGGCTACCTTTCTAGTGTCATTATGCTAAATAATAATGACTTAGTATGTCAGTGTGAGCACTGTATGTATAATGTTATTGTTGCATATGGATCAAAGACAGTAAAATAAATTATTAATATTATTAAGCAAATAATGTATTATAAAACAGGGGAGTCCAGTTTTTTATCCCTTTATATTTGATGGGGTAAGAAAGGAAGTTTCAGAACACATGTTAATCTAATTAAAAAGTTTTTTATTCATTTTTATTTTTCACACTGTTGGCGTAAATAGGAGGGAGGGTTGGGGGTGACAAAATCTTACTGCTTAATGGCTTAATGCTGGGGTTCTCTGGAAAATTACCAAACATTTTTTTACACAATATGTGAATGTGGCAGTCCCCAGCCCATTTGATAATAAAATCTAGAAGCGTGTGCAGGCGGACTATGATTCTAGGTAAGACTGAAGCCTATAAAGTTGCTGGCGGAATTGGTACCAGAAGGTGATTCCTTTTGATAATTTAGCGACCATTTCTCTCTGTGTATTATAAAATGCAAAAGAATGTCATACGAGTTCCTGCTAATTAATGTGTGAATAAATTTTTTAAGGCCACATGGGAATAAAATTCACTAGGGATAGGAAATGCAAAAAATATTCATGAATGAATATAGATACGAATTGATAACACATTTCCGACGACATGTGTACATAAACATTTCTGATCAGTCTAGCCTACCTCTCAACTAGGCAGCAACTAGGGCATATAACAATATGCATTTAAAACAATATAAAAAACATCAATTGTTGAAGGAACTGTCAAAGTAATTTAATTTGACGTGACTTATTGCAGCAAATCATCACACAAGTCAAAACAAAAATACACTTTCCTCTATTGTTATCAGTATTCCATTCAACATAGTCTCAAGAAGAGTTTCTTTGCAAGATTTTATTTACACATTTTCTCTCTTCTAGCATATTTAATACTCGTTGTTGTTAGTTTGAATAAAATCGAGGGAAGTTTACAGCAAAATTTAGAAGACACTGACCATAAAAATGAGACCAAGCATTCCGGAATACTATGAAGGAAAACAGGTGCTCCTTACTGGAGCAACTGG
This sequence comes from Allacma fusca, assembly GCA_947179485.1. Taxonomy (NCBI): domain Eukaryota; kingdom Metazoa; phylum Arthropoda; class Collembola; order Symphypleona; family Sminthuridae; genus Allacma; species Allacma fusca. The sequence goes on from OX359245.1 coordinate 51,709,373, forward strand.
GCTCGTGGGGAAATCTTTGCTGGCGAAGCTCTTGATGATTTGTTCAAATGTGGGGAAAATATATCTCATAGTACGTCCAAAAAAAGGTGTAGCCGTTGAGGAGAGAATCAAGGAGATTTTGAATTGTCAGGTATGAAATTTCTTCCGTCTATTTATCTCACTAGTTTGCATTTGTAAAGGGAATAAAATTAGCACTAGGGGGTCAAATTGGTAAAAATACAAAGGAGCATGATTATTTGAGCGACATTAAGGGCTGTGTTGCTTTAGGCGTACGGTTTAGGTCTTACAAGTATGAATGTTTAATTGTCGGAGAATATCACTCATTGTGTCATTTATCAGTGTTTTTTTTGTAGGAAAAGTGCCTGTAGTAGTAATGAATGCAGGGATAAGTTAAGCCCCTTTGTTTAGAGCAATGTTAAAACCCTCTGTTTAGATTAGTGTTAAAACTCTTTGTTTAGATTAGTGTTAAAGCCCTCTGTTTAGAACAAAGTTAAGGCTCTATGTTTATAGAACAATGTTTAATCCCTATGTTAAGATCAATCTTAAATCCGTATGTTAAGACCAATGTGAAGATCAATGCTAAATCTGTATGTTAAGACCAATGTGAAGATCAATGTTAAATCCGCATGTTAAGACCAATGTGAAGATCAATGTTAAAACCCTCTGTTTAGATCGATTTTAAAACATTATGTTTAGAGCAATGTTGAAACCCTCTGTTTAGAACAAAGTTAAAACCCTCTGTTTAGAACAAAGTTAAAACCCTCTGTTTAGAACAAAGTTAAGGCTCTATGTTTAGAGCAATGTTTAATCACTATGTTAAGAACAGTGTTAAATCCATATGCTAAAACCAATGTGAAAAATCAGTCTTAAATTGCTTAAAGCAATGTTAAAGACCTGCGCTTAAAGCAATGTTAAAGATCTGCGCTTAAAGCAATGTTAAAGACCTGCGCTTAAAGCAATGTTAAATCCCTCTGTTTAAAGCAATGTTAAAGCCCTCTGTTTAGAGCAATGTTAAAGCCCTCTGTTTAAAACAATGTTAAGGTCCTCTGCTTAAAGCAATGTTAAAGGCCTCTGTTTAGAGCAATGTTAAAACCCTCTGTTTAGAGCAATGCTAAAGCCCTCTGTTTAGAGCAATGATAAAGCTCTCTGTTTAGAGCAATGTTAAAGCCCTCTGTTTAGAGCAATGTTAAAACCCTCTGTTTAGAGCAATGCTAAAGCCCTCTGTTCAGAGCAATGATAAAGCTCTCTGTTTAGAGCAATGTTAAAGGGGATGACATTAATTTTGGGGGCAATTGGCCATATGGCAATTTGTAGGGTGTCACTTAATAATGTACCAGGTTGTCAAATTCACTTACAATTTGCCAAACACAACTCAATGGTGCTACAAGTGTTTTATGTTCCACGTGTTTTTCAAATTCAGCCAAGCTCTAAAAAATAGATTGCATTTCATGGTTTAAAATCTCAGGTGTTTGACCGCCTCAACGAAAGGGGCACCTCTCGAGAAGAACTTCTCTCAAAACTGGTCCTTATCACTGGTCATATCACCCAGCCCAATCTTGGCCTGAGCGCGGAGGACATGGAGATTCTCCTAAAGAACGTCAATATCGTCATACATTGCGCAGCAAGCATAAACTTCAATCTCCCAATACAAATAAACCTCAAAATTAATGTGGGTGGAACAAAAAATCTTTTGGAACTTGCAGTTGCTATGCCGAAACTCCAGGTAATTACATGTATCTGTATCTTTAGCATTTATCCAGAAAAATACTTTTTGTTCTATTGGGTTGAAATATGTATTATTATATATAAAATATTAATAAACAAATCCAATTTCAGGCTTTTGTATACGTCTCGACGTCTTTCTGCAATCGTGCCAATATGATCATTGAGGAATTTGTATACCCAACTCAAATGGAACCTGAGAAATTTCTGAATATATTTGACGCCTTACCTCCCGAGTGCTGTGAGGCCCTGACACCGTTGTACGTGAAACAGTCTTTATATTCAGTCTGTTCTGTATATAGCTCTACTATTATTAGAAAATTTCTCCTGAGGGACAAATCCTACAAAATAATTGTATACATTTTACAACCACATTAATTAAACCCTCGGTCAATTGGTCCAATTTTATTATTTCTTTCGTCTGCATTTTAACCTAAATGCAAATTTGTCGTATGAAAGCGTGCTATTTTGGAAGTTCGAAATTTTCAAATTCAAGGATACTTCCAGTGAGACATTGAAAGCACAAGTGCAGACAGTATTGTGTACTGTCGACTCTGTAATAACAGAGATACTCTCCCTATAAAAACACACGGGGATTATCCTATAAATGGAAATATGTGTATGAATTTTTATTGTAAATTATTTTCATGTAAAAACCCATGCTTTCTTACAACCCTACAGAATTCTGTGTCAAAGATTTGTTTGGATAGTGAGAGTCATTATATTCACGATAGGATATTTTAGAGGCAATTTTTATTTTATTAAAATTTTAGTGTGCTAAAAGGTCTTCCGAATACCTACTCATTCACGAAACAAATCTCTGAAAGGCTAGTGGAGAGCTACAGCTCAAAATTGCCCATTTGCATCACCCGACCTGGAGCGAGTAAGATTCTAAATTCAAAAATGTATTCCCTGAAATATTCCCAAAAATATAATCTAACTTAGCATCAGGAATTTTAATGGAATTTCCAGTCACTCGATTTCTCTAATCCGGGAGATACAGCTCTCTCTCTCTCTTTGAAAGACATTTTTATGCGAGTATTTTCACTGTAATGGCAAAGCTATTCAAAATGTAGCAGTTTGCCCCATAAAAATATTTTTCTCATTATAAGGGCTTACTACAAATACTATACAAATTTTTATTTTTGTGAAAGTAGTATTGTGTGTAGAGAGAGAGAGTTCACTGTATAGGGAGCAAATACCAGAAATAAGCACACTCTTTTTTAAATACGATTAAATGTGAAAGCGGAATGTGGGAGTGACATGTGAACATGTGACATTTAAATTGGCTTGAAGTGAACGTGCTATTTTTGACGCCAGGAAGCTTAAGGAAGAGGACCAATTTAGGAGTGCAGGAAGTTGTTCTATACAAAATTTTATCTTATTAAAGAGATTCGGAAATTCTTGGGAATCTGCCCCCGTAATATTCCCCTTAATTAAAGCTATAATTATATGAAGCTTTAATATTATTATTTAATAATTATTTGGGGATTGGTTTATAAAGTTATAGCCTCTTACTTGGAGCCATATCCGGGCTGGAATGAAGCCAGTTCCTCAATGAGCAAATTTTATGGGCGAGTATTTGGCGGAGATTATTTCCCAGCCCTTTTCAACTCTGACGTCAGGATAGCATTTGTCCCTTTGGATTACGCCGTCAATTTGATTATAGCCATTGCATGGAAGCTGGGATCAAGGTAAATTTATTATTTTACACTTGAGATATGCATTATAATTTAAAAAATTGTTGCTGGCTTAAAACGCAGATTTAGGGTGAAACTACTGTGGCTATAAGCAGTGTCAAAACATTGGGGTACATTGAAACAAACTTTTATTTCCACTCTGTTCAAATTCTTTGAGGAATGTTTGCGTACACAGGGAATTAATATACTGGACTTTTTTTGTACTTTAAAATTTCCTCCGTTTTATTTTTAGCTAAAATCTGGGCAATTAACTGTTTTAAAATATCCAATTTTTATTGTTAAAATTTTGTATTGATACTCAAGCAAAACCCCAGAATTTCTGGTCTACAACAATGCCTTCAACGCTCTCCCCTGTAAGGATTTTTTCTCCATTGGATCCAAAGCAGTTCGAGAAAGTTCATTCAAAGGGTTAATTTGGTATCCCAAAGTATCCCTCGTGGTCAACCACAGAGTTTACTGGCTTGGAAATACACTCTTCCGCTTCATACCCTCATACTTGTCTGACCTGGTGTCCGGAAAGAAAAATGGGACTGGGTAATTCCTTCATTTTAAAATTAATTGAGAATTTTTAACTTATTCCCCTAATCCCTGAAATGTTTTCATAATTTTTGCAAATGAGTATACAAAAAACATCTTGAAAAATCCCCGCTTGACAAAAAATTTACAAGGCCATTTAATAAACACAGGAGTGGTTTCTCACCTTGCCCCAATTTATAGTTTAGTCCAGATTTACCAGGAGTCTCAAAAACTTGTGGCTGCCTTCGAACCCTACAGTTTGAATGAGTGGGTGGCCGGGCCAAGTCACAATACTAAAAGGTTGAAGGAGGAGCTCCGGGATGGGGATCGGGAAACGTTCCCCATTGATTTGGAAGAGATTGATTGGACATTGTTCACTCAACGGTTTGCTCGCGGAATCCATCTGTACGGACCCAATAGGGGTGAGCGAGCTTCCCCGAGTCGGATGTTCAGGTGATTAAATAAATTTAATTATTTGTAAACAAGGTCCCTTCAATTAACCGTAGCGTTCCTCTCCCTTGTAGCTAATTGTATGTCAGTATAAAAATAATTCCCCTATTTTTAGACAAACATTATCTGGCAATTTTTTTTTGCCATAACCTAGGTCATGATTTGCGCTAAATTTGTATATGAGCTAGGTAGTTGATATTCAATGATTATGACCAGAGTGTATATATTTTTTTATTTGTTATAGATTGCAAGCATTTGAAGCCGGAATGAAACTCCTTGGAATCCTGACTTTGCTACTGCCAGTCCTGGCCGTATTTTTGATGGGCTGTCAATTCGCTTGATGACAAACGGAAATTATGTTAATTTTTTTTAAAAAAGATGGTTTTTAAAATGGGTTTTGTAATGGGAATTATTTTGAATTTAATAGAATTAATAGCAGCTCTCAAGATAAATATTATTTTAGGTCATAATAATAGTTTTAACCCTTCAATAAGCGATTTGACTAAGCAACACTTTTATACATGGCCTTGCTTTATGGCATTATTAGGTTTAGATAAAAATACAATTATTAAAATGTTAAAATTAAAAAAAAAATATTATTTTGAAGCCATCAAATAATGTTATTTAATTTGAGAAACAAAAATAATTTTAACGCTAATAATAAATTGTTATTATTACTGTTAGGCTTTAACAGTCTTTTTGTATGGCTTCTAGAGGTCTGTCTCTTCTAGATTCGGGAAGTTCGGAATAATAATTTTTTTTATACAAAATACATTGGAATAAAGTCTTTTGCTCCTTTTAAATCTAATCAAAGAAGTTAAAAGTATAGATTCAGAAACATGACTACATGACACTGTAAATACTCGTCATGGCTAATGTCTACGAAATAATTAATCAAGTATACTGGAAAAGGAACCGAAGTTTGGAAGTATTTAATTTGAATTTATTATTTTATTAGAGATACTTGAATTATTACGATGTGGTCGACAGAGTCCCTGCAGATGATGCCTCTACCGCAGGAAGACCAGGGACATCAAATTTTGAAACCCAGGAAGCGCTACATATTCAAAATATACCGAAATCCTGGGGCCGGGGACTGTCTCTTCTTAGCCTTGGCAGAATTCTTAAAAAAATCCCATCCCCGTATCCAGAAGGATGTGGTGAGGGAAGAGATCGTTAATTACATTGTGGGCTCGGATAACTCAAGTCCATCTTCCGTGTGGTCGAAATACCGTCAAGGAGTGAAGCTTGCTCTCGAGAAGCACGTCTCATTCTTCCGCAACTACTCTCTTGAGGAGAAAGGAGAGGAGGATGAGGAGGTGGAGAGGAGGGCCAGGGAAGAATACAAACGTTATATGATCCAACCCCATGTTTATGGGACTTATGTGGAGCTTTGTGCCGCAATGGAGAAGTATTCATTTCACACTACTTTAATCGAAGAGGTATTGAATTACTTTTAAAATCCTTCCCTTAAAATGTATAGATACAGTCCTTTGAGTATTTACAGATAACTCTCCTTTTATTGAAGCATTTCTACTGAAGACAACAGCTTTTTAAAAATATTAATTTACAAGTAAAGTATACCCATATAAAAAATAAATTAGCATTTTCTAAATTGGAGTTTAAAAATATTTTTGAGGAATTATATTCTCGTAATTAATTTTCAACCTTATAAAAGCTTTCCGTTAAAATAGCCCTTTTAATCAAAGATGCTCCTGTAGAGAGAGTACACTTTATATGAGACTTTCATTGAAGCCAAATATTCAAGAGGAAACCGCACTATACAAAGGTTAGGAAATTTGAGATTTTCTGTCTGGAAGAGACCCCTTTTAAAGAGAGCTCTTGTGAGAAGAACCAAATGCTATAAAGGCAGTCAAATATAGTTCTTATATATTTTTGAATTGTATGTACTTATGCATATGTAAAAGGATAGGGAAATTGTGGTAAAGGGAAAATGTACGGAAATATTTGAGTTGTAAAGGAAACATTATATTGTGTTTAGGCCTTTTATATTTATATGTAAGTCTGTACCATTTAAGAGTAATAATTGTACCACACTTTCCGCAAACACATTCGCAATCTCTGGAGGTTTAATTGTTTTTATCCCACGCATTATGACCGCAGACGTCGTCCTCATCCGTTGGAAATGACGTCACTTACAACATTTGCCATTTGGATGTGGAAAGCTCAGGAAGATTTCGAAGAAGGGCTTTCATTGCATTCACGGGCTGCATTGACTCTGGTCATTTTGAATATCTCGAGCCCATCAAGCCCAAAAGACCGAATATCCCCAAAGGGTTTTATCAACTGGAACAACCCCTCAATCACCCGGAAACTCTTACGTTGGTTTTAGTTCCCAGAAATGAAGCTAATGAAGGGCCGTAAGTTCTATTTTGACAGTTTTTATTCCCTATAGTCCTTCTAGTCTGTGAGGATTGAGCGTAAATTACGTAGTATTCTTCAGATTGTAATTAAATCTACCCAAATGATTCCCTGCGTGTAGCTTCCCCACTCAAAGTTTCTTGCCCTGGTGTATATTTCTATATTGGATATAAATTCCAGAGCCGTTTAACAAGTAACATTTTCAAACAAAAATAAATTTAAAAAAATTGTCCCCGAGACCCCTGACATTATTGATTTTAACTTAATTAACTGTGATGACATTATGCGTTGACCTATGCCCATGCTTGTGTGATAAAATATGGCACAGTGTGACTAAATGTTTTTATACAAAATTTTATTTTGAGTTACAAGTTGCCTGTTCAATTTACAAACGATTTTAAATGTTTGCTCTAATTAGGAGAGAATAGTGGATTGAATCCCTTTAATTTTTGCTCCTGTAGAAAAATTGTTTTTATAAGGGAGTCTCGTATATTGACAGTGGACTGTGCTCTGCTTTTTTAAGGGAATACTTAAAACTTGTTTTTGCTGCTTGAATGAAATTTATTTACAAGCAGACAAATTAATAACGTGCTAAAACTGACTTGTTCAAATATAGTGGTCAAATTGCAGTTCATCTTGCTATAATAAGAGAGCGGTTATAGGCCTAAGTAGAGCACGTAAATATCTGAACATATTTGCAAAGTGACCACAATCTTGGTTTCCCTCTCTTCCCGAGTAAACAATCTGGAAATTCGTTGACCTCTAAATTGCCAGTAATTAAAATGAATCTATATCCACGTTTTAGCTCAACCGGGATCAAATCGAGACCAGCCACACAATCCGAATCAAACAACTTCAAAAGGACTTTCATCCCAAATGACTTCCCCAAAGCATCCGTTCCCCCTTGTAAAAAGTTGAAGTACCTGGAAGGCATCTCCAATAATGAACAACTGGAAGAAACTCCCTATTTGCCGGACTATTTAAAAGAAAAAAACAACTTGAGTCATAATACAATCCTTTTTCAGCTTGAGCTCCAGTCATTAGCTCAGTTTTATCTCTCAGCCATAAACAAGCTCAAAGAGAATTTTGAAGGATCCAACGAAAGTAGTACAGGAAAAGACTGGCCCGGAGTTTCCCACTCAGAGGTAGAAAAGTTTGGACCTTTTCAGACAGTTTTTTTCCAATTTGAGGCCGAGTCTTTTATTTCCCTGAGTCCAGAGACCACTAATCTGTACGTGATTGTTTACCACAATAAAGTTCTGTCTGTTGATGAATTCGAGGCGAGTGGAGAGCATGTATGAGTTTTTATCCTCCAAAATTGCCTTTAGTATGTATTATAATTATTGTAAGTTCATATGTCAAAGATTTAATAAAATCTCCGTGCTTTTATACACACTTTGTCCATACAGATTTGCCGAAGTAGCAAAACTCAAGAGTTTTTCCTCGAACCCGGGAAACTATATACTTTGGAAAATCACACTCAAGAAATAATACTCGTTCGGTTCCTTTGGACTGATTCTCAGAATCCTGAGGAGAGGAAATGAATTTCCGAGGAAGAAAACATCAAATGTTTTATTATCAGTAAGATGTTACAGTAACGAAATAAAATCCGTCAGGAAGGGAAAATTTAAAGTGTTTCAAGACGCAAATTGGATATGAAACCCACGTTGTATTTTAGGTAGAGGTAAAAATTTTTAATTTAGTTTACAGTGTTTCCTTGTTCCAATGGGCGTTCTCGTAAGGGCATTTTCTCTATAGGGGCGAAAAATACAGTGTATTTCCTATATAGGAGTTTCGGCTTAGATAGTATTCCCTTTATATTTGCGTAGGAGAATTTTCGATAGGGTTCTATATTTCTATGTACATTACGTGCACAGGAGTAGATTAGAGTGGCATCTCCATATATTGGCAAATATTTTACAATCCCTTGTGGACCACTGTCGGCAATTTGCTGGGTGTATTTCATCAAATTCCAGTTTGTGAACTTTCCATTAAAAGAGCATTGGGTTTAAGGCTCTGTTCTTCAGGAATATTTATAGGGTTGCACTGGTTACTTGCACGGTTATTGTAAATAATGATCATGTTTTCCTTATCACGTTCCCCTATAATTTAAGCAACCTTGAGTTCATTCACTGTAAGAAATATTACATTATGTTTATCAATAATTACCCTTGAAGTTGGTAAATTCAATTTGTAAGGGCAACATTTTTTCATCACTTGGTAATTTGAACATCCTACTTTTTGAAAATATGATTATTCTATTTTTGTAGGATTTCCCAGAAGTTAACCACCATTGATGGGAATGAAGTGTGCTTCCGACAGCTGGGTTTTATGTTAAATAACACTTGAGGTGATTTCATCTATAAAATAGAGTTTTAATACACTGTTTAAATAAATTACGGTAATATTTGCGGTCAGAGTAGTGGAAAAGCAATCTAAGGATTTTTTAATGCTCAAAATGTAAAATTTTAAACAAATCATAAATTTGGGCCAAATGTCTAACTCCTGCAGCCTAAATGTTTGACTTGGACGAAGCAAATAAAGAGTTTGTCATTAAGTTATGTATATTTGGAATAAAATTGGTAAATAATTCTGAATTAGCTTTAGAAATAATCAGATTTCACAAACAAATTTCCGCAATAAAATTTCCGGAACCAAACTTCCACAAAAAAATTTCCTCCTTCTCCACCAACTTTATATTCGGTTTGAATAAAGAATTTCTACCAAACTACATGCATGTATGTGTGTGGTCATGCCCGAAATTATCTGCGAACAATACAAAGTGGCATAACTGAATGAGAAAATGCTCTTGTAATATTCATATGATCTCTATTATAACGAGTGGGCATAGAATTCAAATAAGTTTAATATTTGCTAATTTTGAAACTACTTGTGAAGCTCAATTTTCATGTGGAAATAGATACCTGCACACGTACACACACACAAAGCAAAGAATTTTATCGTGCTGTGTAGATACTTTCAATAGAAAATCCCCAGAAGTAAAGAATTTTATTCATTCGCGAGTTATAAACTTCAGAAGGCTCCAAAAAAAACTTGGAACGGGATGAAAGACTGCAGTTGCAAATAATGATAAAAAAAGTTACAAATGTAATAAATATGCATTGAGGCTTTGTCAAAATTGGATATGAAAACATTCAAGAAATTACTTGTAAGAGTTTTATTTCCTAGTTAGGAAGTCATTGACCCTAGTTATGAACTCCTTCTTGAAAAACCGAACTTCGGTTACCAACTGTGCACAATCCGATTTTTCCCCAAACAATTCAACAGTTCTGCACAAATTTAAGACCTAAATGAATTGTTCTCAGAACTCCTAAAAAATTTTTCAAGTGTTAAAATTCCTTCAAAACTTCTGAATTCTTCTCATTTCATTGAACTCTGAATCTACATACACTGGTGTCATAATCTTTTTTTTGAAATCGTTTTTGGGCGATTCACTTTCACCTTGTTTAAATTAATTTTTTTCGTAATGATTTATCACAGGAGTTTACGCCCCTGACACAACAAACCAGAGGATTTGACACTAGTAACTGTCATCTGAGTCCTGGGTTCAATTCCCGGTAGGGTTAAATACTCATCCTACATTTCTAAAGCGTGCGCTATTGAAAGGGGCCCCTCCAACCTTTCAGATGTTACAACCTCAATGAGGGCAATGATGGCCTCAGAAATCTGAGGTTCTCATAATTAAGGAATTATGTGGACATACAATTTGAATAAAGGAGAAGATTTGTTACGACTCAAGGCATTTTACCTAAAAGTAAAAACAACTTTGGGCATAAAAACCTTTATCTATAACATTCTTGGAATTTTCACCTTCAGAGAGAAAACCCTGGAATGATTTGTCAATACGGCTGAGGTTAATTTGGTTGTATTGATCGACCAGAGTTAGTCAGCTCTTTCAGAAATGTCCCTGTAGCCTTTGTTTACATTCTTTATGTTTATTTTGAAAACTCTTACATGGAGTTGAAAAGACTTGTAATTACAAAAGTTTGGGTCTCAAGGGCTTCAGTAATAATTGTGGCTGAATTTTCAAGGAATCTCAAGTGGAATGTTCAAACCGAGCCAACTAAAGGTTTGCGTAAATTGGAACACGCTGTTGGAGGTAATTTTACCAATTAGATTCAGTCCTCCTACGTCTTTTCCCCGGAGTGTTAAAGTTGGGAAATGGTTTCTCACACTTGAGGCTAAAGTCATGTGCGTTGACATGTGTTTATTTTATTTTCAGGGGTTTCTCAACTAATGAATTAGCAGTAAAATGATAGGGGTCTAGTTTTATTCTTGTTCTCGTTTGTACTTTTTTAGAAACATACTTTTTTCAGAAACAGGGTTTTTATTGAACCAGTAGAATTAATCTGGAAGTTGGAGGGAAATATATAGAAAATATTATGACGGGAGTCTGACTTGTATGTACTTTGAAAAGGTTTCATTGTTTCTCAAATTAGAATAGAGATATTTTTCTAGAGGAATCTAAACATCTCAGAAAATTCTTCTACCGAAAATTTCACTGAAAGCACGTTTCAATTTGACTAAGATTTTTCTTGGCTCAATAAGAGAAGTTCCTGTGTTGCAGGATATGTTCTTACTTTGCATAATTGTTTTTAATCAGATGCTAATTTTTAAAAAATTTCTGAGACTATGACTTTAATTTTATTATTTCTGAGTGGGAGTCGGAAATGGTTTCAAGGAATAACGTAAAATTAAAACCACTAAAACCAGCTAATTTTTACAATTTTTCTGAGGCTATGACTTTAATTTTATTATTTCTGAGTGGGAGTCGGAAATGGTTTCAAGAATTGATGTAAAATTAAAACCACAGCCCTATAATGTAATTCATTCCGTCACATTTTTTAGGCAGAAGCTTCAACGAACGATGGAGTTACGAAATTCTCTTTTAATATTCAAAGGTTCTGAGGCTGGCTAACCATCTGCGGAACATTTTCTGATGATTAAATAAAGGGAAGGTACATTTGGAAATTTAAATAATTATTATTCCCTGGACGTGAAAAATGTTTCTACGGAGCTTATAAAACAATTCCTCTCAATAAATTACACGTCAAAAATGTATCCCAAAGCCCTTTTTCTTCCATCAAGAATTCTAAGTTCAACAACGGAATTTATAATTTATTGGCATTCTGAATTTTCGTGAGGGGAAATTTCCATATAAAATATTCAACATTAAACAAAACCTCAATATGCTGAGAGGTTTTTCCGAGAATATAAAAATTCAACTGATGAATTCTCTTTCAAGGTGCTATTTCAAAGGGGAAAACACCGTCCCTGGAAATTAACTACAGTAATGCACATACCGTGTATTTTACGCGTATCAGGTTCTCCACACCTTTCATTTGAAAATCAAAATATTCCTATCAATGTCATTATGACATGCCTCTGTGCACAAATCAAAATTTGACATTATGACATTTCCTGTTGAGTAATAATTTATGGGTGCAAAAATTGGCACTGTGGTCAATTGGATCGAGAGTGTCGTAATATTTTTGTATCCAAAGGGGAAATGCATTTATGAAGTGGTTTTAATTAATTACAGCAAACGTTCCCTATGTTTCTGGATTTTTACTGGAAAATTCCTTTGACAAACGTATTTTGCGAAAAAATATTGCAAAAATTATTTAATGAATAAAATATTGCCAGTGTTGAACCTTATGAAGCGTATGTATGTATGTGTAGATAAAAAGAGTGCTCACTTTGAGATTGCAATTTGGGCTAGATATTTATTATGTAGGACACCGTTCATTATATTAAAGTGCAAGAGCAGAAAATGCTCCATTTTTGAAAGGGGCAATCAATTATTAAATTATTAAAGAGAAGAGATTTGACTCTCACACAATTCGACTGCCATCTATGTTTGAGTTTGGGAATACTTGTAATAAATATTAATGCTTTGTTGGTAATTAATCCCATGGAGATGAAAATTCACATGTGTGCATATTTATGTATAATTATTTGATTTAATTATGTATGTTTATGTTTGAAATATATGTACATAACTGTAAGCGTAAAACCAGTGTCTGTCCTTTCGTGAAGTGGAAGGGAGTTGATTCTATGCTGGAAATGTTTTTGTAATTTTAATAGCAAAATAAAGTCTGGAACTGCCAATATGTAGGCTGTAAAGCTGATATGGGGTCCTTGGGACTGAGGCTATATGCCAGCCCGAATAAATAATTAATTCGGAAGTCATCCAAAATAAACTATACTCACATGTAAGGATTTCCGTTCAAATTGTGTAGTCTACCAATAAGAAAAAGACCCTCGGGCTGTTTTTCTACAGGAGCTCGTCTGTGTCATTGCCTTGGTTTCTAAATGTGAAAACCTTATATTTTACTTAAATCTGAATAATTTTCCTTCATGTATACTAAAAAAACAAAAGTTCATATGTCAATGTGTTTTCAAGCCCAGCCTCAGGTTTTGAGCAAAGAGGATTTTTAGCTACTCAGAAATGCGTTCCATTAAGATCCGGCTGAGTAAGTATAGGTCACGTTGTTGAAGCCCTTGAGGCGCATTACAGCTCAAAAGGTTTTTTTTTCCTACCGTTTAAATTAATATGGAAATGTTTAGGCTGTCAATATACATAAAACACAGCCGGCTTCTAACAATAAGAGCATGTTAATAGCTAGGGGCAAAATGATACTTTTCCAGGGAAAGGTATTACCTCAAAAGTGAGTGTTCGTACAAAAGTATTATTTTTATAAGCTGGTTTTTAAAACGCATGGTTTATTTTTATTCAATAGTATATTGTTCCATTATCGCACATATAGCAGGGATTTTCTCGCATGATAAAAGAACCTTGATGTAATACTGCGTGAAGTAAGATTGTTAAAGCCTTCACGTGTAATCACGTTATTAGCTAGAAGGGAGGAGGTTTCAAGGTGTACAAATATTATCAGTAGGCTAGTATGTAGTATGTATGTAAATACTACCCCAAGGGAAATATTCCCACGGAGGAAGAAAATGTGAGGAGACAGCTTTCCACTCCTGTAGGAAAAATGTGGGAGTAGGATTGAGCCTGAAAGGAAAATCCTGTTTGACGAAACGCTGGGATTCGCTTGTGGTTTGAGGACCGTGATCTATAATCGAATAATATTTACTGTAGCTGTTCTACCAACGGGAAATAACAGGTGGGAAATGTCTAGGTCCTGACAATATACGCTTTTTTTACTATTTTATTAAAGGTTAGTAACCTTCAATACTTCAACTAATTATACAATTGTCCAGGGGTCGGAATATTTGTGAGAAGACGGGAAGATTCTTCAAAGGGAAAAAATATTTATGGCAGGGAAAATCTCAAAGGGAAGGGATTCTTTTTTGCGAACAGGGATTTTTAAATTCATTGACCTTTCTTTTGTGGCAGGGATTTTTTAATTTGCTGGCGTAGTATTTTAGGGAAAATTGTTATGCAAACAGGGATGTTTAGATTGGTTGACCTAGTTTGGCAGGGATTTGATATCTTGTTGGGAAATAATTTTTGCCAACAGGGATTTTTAAAATCGTTAACCTTTTGTCTCAAGTCTTTTTCTGTAATTATATTATCCGCAATTAATCTTTTGGACTGGTTTGAGTCTATAACGTTATCATTTTATGTCTTACATTTTGATCCCTGGACTTCTCATATAATAAGAACCTTTTGGATAGCTCCCCAGAAATCTATAAAATATCTTACAAACGAACGGTAGAAAAAAATTTAAAGCAGTTTTTATCCTGCAATAAAAAATTGTAATGTCAAAAACCCTCAAAAAATGCCCACTTTGCTTATCGTTCCTGAGGATTATGACCTCAGTTTTTGACCTATGTCAATGAAACAAATTATGACGCATCTGGAAAACAATTTACTTGAAAAACAAATCGAATGTATTACACAGTATAAGATTGCACTGTAAAAAATTTCAGTCTGTGAGTGCAATGTAAACTCTTTTTTTCCCGCTAATATCCACCCATCAGTTTTACAACGATCAATATTCAAAAGCTCTTGTAGCGGAGTTCTGTAAAGCGGATTAAAATAAATATTGTGGTAAATGTGAATATATGGAAGCATTTCCGTTCTCATATTTTCAAGGTGAACCCCCTTCCTGACAGCAAACCCGGCGTTGTAAAGTAGGAATAAATTTGCAATTTGATTCGCATCTCCAGCATCGCAGCCATCTACACCGCTCCCAAATTCTGTGGGATTAAAGTTTTACCATCTACAAATTTAATTGAATGCCTATACTTCAATTTGAAATTTTCAAGCAACTGGAAAATAATCGTTGCGAAAGGATTGCAAGGAAGCTCTTGACGCTATTATTGCTGTTAAAAACAGACAGTTAAATGTGAGAGTTGGGAAATTTTTGCTGTGAATTTTGTTCCTTTGAAAGACAACCCCTGTCGGGCAAACTTTTAAGTAATTAAAACATAATCTGTATAATGTCACTTCATTTACTATTTCACTATTTACAGCGTTTATGAACGGATTGTCTTGAAAAAAATACTACTATATCGGAAACAAAATTGTGCGTGCAAAAATAATGCTATTCCATTGGACAGGATGTGAGTATCCACGAGAAAAAGGTAATTGACAACCCTTATTTGTATGCTCGATCAAAGGATTATTTAGCGGTAATTTTAAATATCCCACTCATGCATGCTCCCTTCTTGTTTGTTCGAAACATTTCTGTAATTTATTTCGAAATTTATGTAAATATGTTCGGGGATACGTGAATTTTTAATCTTACATTCAAGGAGGAAAATCTTAAGGCAATTATGTACCCAATGGATAGTTATTGTACCGTTCACGGAGCCAGCTACCCATAGCGGGGTCGTTTTATGGGTGGGGAGGACGACTGTGGAGGGTAGCAAAGCTTTTTCTCTCTCTCGGTCATGTGGATCTTCTCCACGGGCTCCCAATAAGAGTTCATGCAAAAGGCCCGTCCCTCCCAGACCATTTCACAATTGACAATGCTCCTCCTTTTCCTACCAAACATAGGGTTTAGCTTCCGTTCCGAGTCAAGTGTGTGCTTAAAATGGTCATCCCTATCCTTCTTATCCTTTTCTAATTTCTGGTATTCTTCCAACCACTGGGCATACGTTCTCTTGGCCGACCCATCAATATCCGGCTTAGGTTTCCCATCCTTATAAATGTCACAGGTTTTCCGGCATCCTAAGATGGGGAGGTCCTCATCATCATTGCCATCTGAAAAAATCATAAAAAACTCAAATTTTCTTTTGGACTTGAACCCCCCCCCTGAGGGGAAATAATACTGAAGGTCAATGAAATAAATTTTATGAAATCTGAATCAAAATTCAGGCGGTCAAAATTTAGGGGAACCAAATTTAGAGGGACTGAATTCAGGGGGACCAAATTCAGGGGGACCAAATTCAGGGGGACCAAATTCAGGGGAACCAAATTCAGGGGGACCAAATTCAGGGGGACCAAATTCAGGGGGACCAAATTCAGGGGGACCTAATTCAGGGGGACCAAATTTAGAGGGACTAAATTTCGAGGGACCAAATTCAGGGGGACCAAATTCAGGGGGACCAAATTCAGGGGGACCAAATTCAGGGGGACCAAATTCAGGGGGACCAAATTTAGAGGGACTAAATTTCGAGGGACCAAATTCAGGGGGACCAAATTCAGGGGGACCAAATTTAGGGGGACCTAATTCAGGGGGACCAAATTTAGAGGGACTAAATTCCGAGGGACCAAATTCAGGGGGACCAAATTCAGGGGGACCAAATTCAGGGGGACCAAATTCAGGGGGACCAAATTCAGGGGGACCTAATTCAGGGGGACCAAATTTAGAGGGACTAAATTTCGAGGGACCAAATTCAGGGGGACCAAATTCAGGGGGACCAAATTCAGGGGGACCAAATTCAGGGGGACCAAATTCAGGGGGACCAAATTCAGGGGGACCAAATTCAGGGGGGCCAAATTCAGGGGGACCAAATTCAGGGGGACCAAATTCAGGGGGACAAAATTAAGTGGAACAAAATTTAGGCGAACAATATTTAGGGAACACAATTTAGGGGACAGCACTTGGTGGCCATAAGCTATAGGCGAACAAGATTTAACGGAACAAAAGTTAGGGGAACAAAATTTGGAGAAAAAAATTTGGGGGACAAAATTAGAGAACAAAATTTGGAGGACAAAATTTGTGGGACAAAATTTAGGGAACAAAATTTACTGGGACAAAATTTAGGGAACAAAATTTACTGGGACAAAATGTAGGCAACAAAAATTTAGGGGGAAAATATATCTTAAATTTGATAACGGTGTGCCTTAAAACAGGGCTTGTATGGGGAGAGTGGGGTGGGGGAGCCAATGGTAATAAAACGAATAGAGGAAACAACATACGGTAGTAAAAATTTGAGACAGTGGCAAACTCATCGTATCCAGAGCCAACGGGGTCCCAGCACCTCCCCACAGAGCGGTATCGAGTCTTGGGCAAGGCAGACATCCACACATGGACAACCGGCTCCGCTTGAGGAACCTCCCTTGAGCGGAAGCACGTGAATCTCTCCTCCGCTTCGTAGGACATGTTCTGTGCGTTTATAGCTATGATGACAGGATTGTCAAAATCCAAGTACGGGGTCCAAGAGCCATCTTCAGGGATTGGGTAGAACGTCGTCAAGTGATAAGGGGCTACCCAAGCCATGGTTCTGAATACAGTGGAGGGGTCGCCCAGGTGAATGAATGCTGTTATCTGCGTCACAAAAATTAACCCCATCTTTTTCATTGTACACCTCAAAAATAGTAATTACTAATAAAAATACCTTTAACGAATGATATTTCAAATGAATCCCCATGACATTTACTACAACCCCAGTGTTCAGATTAAATTTTCTGAACTATACACACTGTCCATGAAAAAATTACAAGATCAGAAATACACGCTGAGTAATTGTTTCCATTTGCATTGGAGACACTAAAATTTGGCTCCTCATAAGGAACAAAATTTTATTTTATTTTATTTAAATCTCCCAGGCTATTTCTATACTTTCTTACGTTAAATCCAATGTAGTAACAGTCCTGGAAGGATTTTCCCACAATCACAATGGGTTTGTTCCCACAAATGGAAGTTTGAAGAATCCATCTGAAATCGCATGTCATCTGTTCAATTCAAATTCCCTGGAACACTATAGGCTACACTTTGGCTATCATTTGCTTTTAGAATAGATACTTCAAAAATAATTAAAAGACTCCCAAAACATTTTGTAGACTTTTAAATACCAGCAAATTAAATGCTCTAGTTAAACAAAAATAATTTAAAAATTTTATACAGAAATCTAACAGCTGGCAAAATTAGTATTTTTAAGAACTGACACCCCTCTCAAGCAAACACATCCTGGGATCAAAGGCGCCTTCATTGTAAGTCCATGAGTGCACTGTGTGGCAGTTACATAATAATCCAATTTTTTCAATTCGTTTCCGCAAGCAGTCAAAAATCCGTGTCCCAGGAACGGAGCCTCAGTGATACCAATGCCATAAAGGAGTCTAAGAATTTTGTCAGGCTGGGAGTTGACACTTGAGTGCTCCAAAGCCCCCAATAGGACAAATAAAATGAAAAGACACTTTCCCATGGTGACATTGATTGGGATGAACTGAGAAGGAAAAGCATTGTGGTCCATTTCATTATCGTTTAATTGTACGAGCCCTTTGCATTGTTTACAATTGGATTTTAAAAACAATAATTCTGTTACAACACAATTAACCCCAAAAATAAAGACTGTTTTGAATTTTCTCTAACAATTGTGCTCAATACTAAAATAATAGTAACTCAATAGTGTAGTTAAAAATTGTAACTTGATTTTAGGAACCCTCATTAAATTCTTCCACAGGGTCATCACAGTTATTGCCCCCTGCTCTTGCGCAACTAAGAAAGTTATATTTATAAAATATTCCCGCCCATTTTCAAGCAAATTTAGTCCTACGTTTTTAAAAATTAATCTCATTAACCAGGGTTCATATTTGATGCCAGAAGCTTCGGAAACGTAAGAAAATCTGATGTTCCGGATTGTCAATTTCTCTATTTTTTACAATTCTCACAGCAAATTTTTTCAGAAAATGTACGCATTTTTTATGGAAGACCAATCTGTACTAAAACTTTTAACAAGCACGGGGCTTGTAGAAAATTTTATTGGGATTCATTTCCATCAAATGTGAATTGCTTGTGTTAAAAATTGGGGCCGCAGAGTTTAAACATGTGGGAGATGCTTTGAAATGAAAGTCAGTGCTTCATAGCATAAGATTCAACAGCAGCTAATTAATTTCTCATTGACTTTTTATTTACGAGAGGATTGTTTGGAGACACTTTTCAATTGCGTGCTGTCTTGAAAATAATTACAGAAGGATATTGCAAAATACAATTCCTTAGATGATTGCATTGTGGGCTGAGCCTGAAACATAGTTCCCATACATTTGGTTTAAAAGTTCGGTTCTTATATCAGTAGATAACGTTAAGGTAAGGAGCGCCTGTAACACGACCTGTTATCTTGTCAATAAGGAAAATAATTCTATCCACCTGATTTTGCTATAAACTCAACCTTGTGCACAGCAAAAATATAAGTAGAATAATTTAACTCCTGCTCAATTAAATGAATCCTGATTTAAAGGAAAAAACCCAGTCCAATGACGAAATATACGCAGAAAATCACACGTTCACGCAGTGAGCAAACAGAACGTGAGTGAACAATATATTTACAACTGAGGATCTCTGGACTCTC
Organism: Allacma fusca; assembly: GCA_947179485.1. Lineage (NCBI taxonomy): Eukaryota > Metazoa > Arthropoda > Collembola > Symphypleona > Sminthuridae > Allacma > Allacma fusca. Next base: position 51,728,872 of record OX359245.1, read on the forward strand.
GAGTGTACAAAAAAAAACAAGTTCTTAACTGGAAATCCCGGTATTTCCACACTCCACAAGATGTTTTTCCCAATTGGATTATCCTCGCCCAATTACCTTGGAAGTAATTAGGAGGAAATTTGAGGAAGGTAAAATTTAATTCCTTAGGCAGTCAACGCCTGTCAATAGCTCTTCACTTGATCTTCATCAAATATAGTGTGTATTGGTCTAAATACCTTCAACTTGTAAACAGATCTCTGCACTATTTTTTATTTGGTTTTGTCCTTATCATTAATAATTGGATCATAAAATAAACCAGATTTTTTTTTTACATTATTACCTTCCGTATGAGTATGTACATAATTTTTGACCGTGACGAAGTCAGTCTCACAAGCACATGTTTTGCAATAAGGGAAAACGCTCTGCTCTCTGCACCTTTTTACTGTACGCTATTAAGCGCATGGATAAGACAAAAAATTCTCTGTAGCTCTAAATATTTAGGAGGAAAATTGCTTGGGTTTTTTTGCACTCAAGTTAGAGGAATACTGTGCGTCATGAAAACAACAACTGCAATTGTATACAATAATGGTAAAGCTATACGAGGGATAATGTGGTACTGGGCAGGTGCGTAAAATTTAATGGTCAGTCTCTGACCCCACAATGGTCTGAACAGTTCCCATTGAATGTGTACAGCTGAGTTTTTTTTACCAGATGCAAAAGCTTACATATGTATGTACATGAGTGTACGTTATAGTCATGGGGAGAGGTACAGACTTAAATGCATGTCATTTCACATATAGATATGCCTCTTGTAAAAATTTTAGAGCGAATTTAGTGCAAGTTTTACTATTGGGGAAGCCCCATTCGTAACGTGTCTTTAAGATTGTGAGGGGTCTCTTTTATAAATTTCAGTATTTTCCATAGTATTGCGTCAAATTTCAGTGGACAGAGACGGGCTTGGTGTAATAGAATTTTTAGCGGGAAATTTTGCTTAGAATTATTTTGCACAGGGAATTTTGCGAAGAATTTGTTTAGACAGGGAAATTTTGCAGTAATCATTTTTAGACAGGAATATTTTGCGGACATTAATTTTAAACGGAAATTTTACGGACATTATTTTTAGACAGGGAAATTTTGCAGATATTATTTTTAGACAAGGAAATTTTGCAGATACTATTTTTAGACAAGGAAATTTTGCAGATATTATTTTTAGATAAGGAAATTTTGCAGATATTATTTTTAGACAAGGAAATTTTGCAGATATTATTTTTAGACAATAATTTCTAGACAGGGAAAATCCCCGCGGAATTATTTAGTTACACCGGAAAATTTTCCAAGGGAGATTTTATTTAATAAATTTAGCAAAATTTCAATTTTTTCAAAACAGAAAAATAACCAGGGGTTTTGTCCAGAAATTTTGAAGAAAAATAATTCGCGCCGGAAAATTTTAAAGCGGAATATTTCCTGCATTTAAAGTATTGTAGAAAAATTGAGCTCTTGTATTTTTTACTTGAAGCCTAGTCACAATAAAAATTGTCAAATAATTAAGAAGTAAGACTCATTAATTAAAATTAATAACGGGCTGAAAATATACATAGTTGGCCCTGTCATTAAAAATCCCCTCATTACTTGAAACGAGTCCTTAATTCCAATTTTGAAGACAACATAATTCAATTATTAATGTGGAGGTGAGAGATGTAAGACAATTTGGAGATTGGGACCCTCAAAAGGAGGATATCCGTTTTGACAAAAGAAAAATTTTGGTCAAAGCTGTCCGGAAAGACAAAACAAAGTCAGGCGTCCTTGGTTCAATTGTCTGAGGTCTCAAAGGCTAAAAAGGTGTAAAAATAGTATCAAAGAAGGATTTATTCTGTCACTTTCCTCTCCATCCCTACACATACAAAAGTAATCCTTATATAAAAACAGAGACGAAAAGAAACTCAGCTGCTTAGTTTAATTTAGGCAGAAGGACAGGTGAAATGGAAAGTGCTTCTCAAAAGACTCATCCTCGGCTTTAAATATATTTTCCAACTATGTACATACATAATAAATATATTTACGAGAAGCTTCTGTATAATTATAAGTGCCTTGTTTGTTGTGGGGCTCTGTCTGATTTTACAATCAGAGTCCGAGAGTGAAATCGAAAGTGGAACAGTTGTTTATTTTTACACACGCCCTCATTCACCTGTCATACCTTATTTTTTCCCCTCTTTAACCTGTGTCTCTTTCCCTTTGAAGACGCTTCAATCACATGGGATCTCGTGGGAAGAAGCTGGTCAATACAGGGACAGGAGCTCAATCAGCAGTGGACTTTGGGGCATTGCGAGACACTACCATAAAATATTGGGATAGGATTTAACAAGACTGGTGGGATCAAATGCCTTGACGCCTTTAAATATTTCCATAGACATTGTGCTCCTCCATTTTGAACTGTAACTGATTAAAGTGGCTTAAAACTAGTTTAGTTTTTGACAAGTTTTTGCTTCATCACTGGAAGTTAAAGCGTTACATTTTTTTGAGGAAAATTTCAACGTTGCACTTGTTACAACGCAAGATGGTCGAGCCCACTTTGTGCTTCTCCCTGCGGACGGGGCTGAGGATCGCAGCGATTTTGGATATTGTAAGAATTCAAAATTTTGTCCACATTTTGCAAATCATACAATAATTTTGAATTTTATTCTACATTTACCATGTATTTGAACCGTTACGGCAATTTTTGTCGGAATTTTGAATTAAATTTTGACCCAATTTTGAATTAAATTTTTGAAACATGATTGACGCAAGATTTTGCACAAATTTCAATGTAATTTTCAACAAATGTTTTGGAATTTTAATGTCACAAATAAAATTTCAATGTAAAATTTGATGCAATTCGGAAGATATTTGAAGTAAATTTTTAAGGCAGGTTTGAGGTCAGTATTCAAACAAATTTATGTTTATAATGAGGTCTTTTTCTGCAATTTTTGGCATATGTCTGAAAGCAATTTTGAATGCATTTTCAAGTGCAAAATTTTGTAAATTAGTTTGGAATTTTAATTCCTAAAATTTACAAAAAAAAATATTATCTGTGACTCTTTCACCTTTAAAACTTGAAAGACCTTAATTTTTTCATGTAATAATTATTTCGTGTAATAATTCCAGCTCCTAAGTTTAGCAATGGTGACCCTTGGCGTTGGCGGCATATACTATTTTGAGCGTCACAGACTGAGTATCCTGGATTTCATTGCGTCCCCGCCCGAATACCTGGACGAATTTTTAGACCTCAAGCATTTACATCGTAAGTTGATTCTTCCCTCAAAAAATTTATCCCTTACAAAAATGCCCCAAAACAAAACAAAAAAAATTAAATCAATTAAAATAGTTCTCAAGTAATTACACACATGCTCCCATCACCACACACAAAAACAACAGTTTTTGCATGGAGAGTCATTACGCGTGGGAAATTCTAAGACAAGCATAACCAAATTAGAGAAATTAGTGCCTAAGGGCTGAAGACTATGGCGGAAATATAAATTTTGCACGCAAGAGGAACTTAAATGCGTGCTGTTGAAATTAGTGTGTATGGGGGAATGCAATTCTTTGAAAGAGTATAGTTCTTGGAAATATTGCTAATTTTTAGTCTTTATTTTTTTGCTAACCCAGCAGACTATATTGTTTAAAGGCTCCGTTATAGAAAAAATCACTGAGCATGTACCTACGATCTGGATCACAGTAGAGTTTTAATATTGTAGGAAAAATGTCATTAATTTTTGTAGAAATAATTCTTTTAAAGTTGTCTGTTATAATTTGTGTACACGCTACACAGGGCTTGTAATATGTAGCAATGTCTGTGTGAGTTATATTATTGATGTTAATTTCCAAGTTGTTACATATGTAAGTTAAATGTACAGTCGTACATAATTTTTCCCTCGACATTACTACTCACCCATTGTTTTAATTTGAGTCAAGAGAATAATTTCCTGCGATTCGCTTTCTGAGCCCTGAGATTAACTCTAGTGATAATGTCTGCTCCCAACTTAACACTTCCTTTTGTGTGGCTTCCTTTGATTGACGTCCCTTATGTAATCTCCTCCATTCAAGTTATGCACAAATGCGTGTAAAAGCTCTCTGGTCTGTGGGTTTTGAAGAATTGGATAGGATCTCAAACTTGTACTTTATAAATCCAGAGCTGTGTAGCTCTTGCTTATTACAACCCACTGTTTTAAAAACATGCTTTTTTACATAGGGAATATATTTTCTCAGAGTGCCCCAATTTCCCCAATGGAAATGTCTATCCTTATGGGAGCTATTTAAAAAAAAGAAATGTCTCTTCAAGGGATGTTGTTACAAGAAGGAATTACTGTGTATAATGTGTTGTAAGCGAAATGAGAAAGTTTCCTAGACTTAGACTTTTATTTAAGTCTCAGGGGTCTCGTGAGTTCATTAAAAAAAAGGCAGGTTATGAGAATAGATCAAGTTCAAAACTTTGGGGTATATACGTTTCGTAATGGGAATTATTATTATTATTCTGCACTGCTGTGTGAATCAATGGTTGTAGTGTGAGGTACTCATTGGGTTAATTTAAATGTACTTCCTCTTACCCCTCCAACCTGTGTGGCTAATGTTATGTTATGGTTCCAAATTTTAAGGTTCGAAAATTTCCTTAGAATTTTGCGAAACTTGACTTGAAATAATTTGCCTTTTGTCGTTAACGCAAATTAATGTGTGCAATATTATTTGATTGAAAAGTTTTTAAAATTTCAAAAGTTTAATCAAATTTTTGTATGTATTTTTTTTTGTAGAAAATACCCTCAGAGTTTTCATGGGATTCAATGCAATTTACTGGATCCAGAAAGTATGGTTGGGGTATTTGCTGGAGAGAGCTGCGGCTGAGGTAATAAATCCCCCATTAAATTTTTTATTTCCTTGAGTAATAAAAACAATTATTATGGAGAATAATCTGGTTCTGCTGTAAAAATTGGGCTGAGTGGCACAGAGATAAAAAATTATTTTATTATTTATTAGCGGAGTTCAAAGAAGTGTAAAGTCTGGTTGATCTACACCTTCGTTCTGCTCATCCTCGGGATTGCGTTTTTCCTTGCGACCATTTGTGCGTCAGTGGTCCAGCCCATGGCAATCCCATTTTATATTGTGACTTTCATCGTGAGGGAGTATACCATTTGGATTTTACTACGCTTCAAGGAAAAGTTGGACGATGGGAAGGCACCCTTGTTAGTGGACAAGAAAGATTTCACTAATTTGTAGAAAGTGCATGAGCATGATTCCTAAATATTAAATTTGAGTGTGAAATTTAATCTCAATTTTTAGATTTTTGCCATATGATAACCCCAGTATTTTAAATGTTATAACTTTTGTTACAGATGTAAGCTTATAGTGTTAATTTGTATAAAGGGCAGAGGGGATTGACTCTGAATTCTGTTCATAAAACTTGGATGTACATATTTCAATGCAAGGGCGTACGAATTTTTTAATGATTTGGATATTTACATAGTTGTATTAGATACGTGCCTAAAATGTACGTATACAATTGAATACTTCCAGCTATCAAAGGAGATGATGGATTGATAATAGGGTTTTAAAAACCAAATAAAATGTTTTAAGTGAGTAATTATTCCGGCTTTGATTGATATATATAGAATTGTCACATGGAAGCTGTACATTCTGGGAAGTATGACACATCATTTGCAACTACGTGAGATTTCCTTTGGAAAATTGTTTTAAATATGACATTTTATATACAAGTTATCAGATGAACTAACAATAAGCAAGGGAATTTTGTTTATCTTCACGAGATTAAATTTGGCACAAACATGTCACAGATTGACAGCTTGCAATATAAAGGAAGACAAAATTGAAGTCACAAGGGTTCTGATGTTGCAGATTCTCTAACAGATTGAAGTCCTGATAAAACGTACAGCGTGTTCTGAAGGAAAAGTAACAACAGAAGTATACGTAATTACTCATAGGCATTTCCATCATTAAAATAATTTAATCGGAATTTCAAACTGCCCTTTAAAAGTTGCAATTGAGTCTCACTTGAGTTCAAACTCAAATCTTAGAGTTTAAACTTGAATTTCAAGTCCCACATGAGTTCAAACTCGAATTGTTGTTTAAAATTGAATTTCAAGTCCCAGTTGAATTGAAACTGGAATTTTAGAGTTTAAACTTGAATTTCAAGTTAAACGTTAATACTACCTTGAATTTGATGTGACACTTGAGTATAAATTCAAACTTTAAGTCGCCTCTTACCTTTAAGAAGTGCTAACTTGAATTCGGTGTACCAATCGATTGTAAGCAGTAATTTCAAGTTACATTTAAAGCTAACTTGGTATTTCAAGTTGCATTTAAAGCTAACTTGGTATTTCAAGTTACATTTAAAGCTAACTTGATAATTCAAGTTGCATTTAAAGCTAACTTGGTATTTCAAGTTACATTTAAAGCTAACTTGGTATTTCAAGTTGCATTTTAGTTTCTAGCTGCAATGAAATTCCACCTTAAATTGCATGTTAAGCCCGAGTTCGAACTAGAATATCAAGTTCGAATTGAGGTAAACACAGTACAAATGCACAGAAAAGCCTACTTCGAAATTCACAGATGTTCCCCCAAAAATGAGGATTAGTTTGCTATCTCTTTAATTTTGATTAACTATATCTTGAATTCACTTGCTAGTAAAAATGAAAACCTATGGCGACTTTTATAGTTTTTTACTCCAACAAAAGAATCAATTTGAGAAATTAAAGATCAAATGCTTAGAGTCGCTGAAACTATGTGTTCTCTCAAACCATGCTGAAACGATAATGGATGCTGATACTTGCTGGCCCCTGTTCTGTGTGGTCTCTCGTCCCTTCGCAAGCCAGAAACTTCGTAGAAAGCATTTCGGGTAATACAGTCAATTCTCGCTATAAGGGATACCCTTAAAAGAGATTTTTTGAAATAAGGGATCGGGATTTGCAGTCCCGATACCCATTTACACAATGTATAACGCTTTGCTTATAAGGGACAGATTTTATGTACCTGTTACCTGTCCCTTGAGCATCCCTTATAGCGAGAGTTGAACGCAATTACGCAAGTTACAGACAGAACATCCCCCACTTGTGTACTTGTAGAAATTTTGTATTACAATACAAAACATGGGGCAACTACGATAACCGTCCCCAAAATCGAATGTTCCGAATTACGATAACCGTCCCCGGATTACGATAACCGTCCCCGGATTACGATAACCGTCCCCAACTTCCGAATTACGATAACCGTCCCCGAATTACGATAACCGTCCCCGGTTTACGATAACATGTAATATGTATGTAATTCCAACTAAATTAATTAAAACCGAAAGTGGAAATAATACCTCTGTTGTATTTACGCTTGCCAATTTTGGTTTCGTCGATCGTACCCCGAATGTAGAGACAGCTTGTAGTTGGAAATGACGTTGGTACAAGAATGCGAGAAATGTAGAAAGTGCTTCGGGGACAGCTACTGGAAGTTGGGGACGGTTATCGTAATCCGGGGACGGTTATCGTAATTCGGAAGTTGGGGACGGTTATCGTAATCCGGGGACGGTTATCGTAATTCGGAACATTCGATTTTGGGGACGGATATCGTAGTACAACCCAAAACATTTTCGCCATATCAAATTATGTTATACAAGTCATATTTTGGAGTCGGCACAGTACTTTTAACCCGGTAGTTTAATGATACGTTTTCTCTTGAGAGTTAAAAAAGACTGATCTTGGGAAACAGAGCTTTCGATAGTTAAAATATCCTGAGCAATTTTATAAGGAAAGTAAGCTTTGTGGTGAATGAGGGTGCTTAGCAATATTTGAGATTCGATTGTTAACAAATGAATTGTTTAATTTTAATAACGCTGTATTTCGTGTAGTGCAGTTGTCCCAAATTGTGTCATTACGATTTGATGTTTGCAGTTGAACTGAGTTCATTTAAATCAGGCGATGTTGATTACAAACGATGATGTCAGTTTGATTAGGTATCAAAGCCTGAGTGCAGCTTATCAATGAAATCACGCCTGGGAATTTAAAATTCAATATAGCAGACTTGTTGGCGACAACACTTGTAATATAGGTCAGGCACTCAGGAACGTCTAAAACAGTTGGGGGGGGGACATTTAAAAAATTAACTTTAGTTACTTACTTAACAGCTATAATAGCTACATACACACGTATAGGTATACTGTAACGATGTTCTTGGTCACTATTTCGGTTTAATTATTTTATTGGTAACTAAGCATCCACCAAAAGCGCAGCTATTTAGTTATATCATTTTGAGTCAATAACTGAATATTACTGTAATCTTTCAATTTACTCCCCAATAAAATTCTAAAATATCGTCTGACTCTGCCTGAATTTCCACAAATAAACATACTTTTGGTTTTGGAATCAAACTTGATTTTCAACCATTATTTTGAGTGACGAACTATTTATTAAGCCATTAATATAGTTCGTTGTACTACATACAGGGTTACATATATAATTTTTTGTCCGTGAAAATCACGGTCGTCTTTGAAAATCGCTACCGGACTGCCCAAGCATTACCCCGGAATCGTCATTCCAATTTTGCTATTTTCCTAAATTGTTGATCTTAATGCTTGACTCCGCTGTCATTGTTGGAACACCGAGATATAGGTGCACACGCCTATGAGTGATGAGGGCAAATCTCACGCTAATCCTCATGAGGACTACGGTCAGGTATGAGCAACTGCTGGCAGGATTGAGCCTAATTGACGTCCCGAAATGAAGGGAGGTGGTACGCCCCAGGCTATTTCTTAAATACGGGATTTAGATGCTCGGAGATGATGCAAACGTGTTCACCGGCATACTAGGAGCGTAAATTAATTTGTTTAAACCGACCGGGTAACAGGATACCCGGTATGGTTTTGGCCATTTAGAAATACATTACTAGAGTTCTTGTATGCCGATTTGTACCAAATAAAACTCTTTTGTGCATAAAATGAAATGCCAAATCTTATTTTGGTAAAAGTGTCACCCCTGCATCCGAAGCTGTCACCATGATGTCCGGAATGATCAAGCGTTTACAATTTGTACCAAATGAATTCATTTTTTATTTTCCAGCACGGTTTTCATGTTAATCTGTTTGTACTAATGTGTTGGTATGGCTGTACCCGGATAGCATGATACCCGGACCTTGACAAAAACAACCAAAATCTCCAATCAAGTAAAAAAGGGAATTCTGAAGATACTGGATGAATCTGCCTTCAATTCTGATAAACGATTCATACCGGGTAACATAAGTCAATTCTATGCGAATCAAGCTTCGCAATTATGCAGTTAGAATGCTCTGGTTTGAGTGTTATTTCTTTTTACAATTTAAAATGAGGATGTTTTACACTTGCGATATTTTTTGTGGAAGGGAATTCTTGTGTAGATGGTCTAAAAAGCAGGGTTGACAAGTGGCTTGTATTGGCCCGGAATGTATTGGATAAAAATCAGTTCCAGCCGGCCTGGAGTATACTACTTGGTGGAAACAATTGGTTAAAATTAATTTCGACCAGTACAATCCACTAGCCAATAAAAACCGGTTGTAACCGAAACAATCCAGTGGCATGGACATTTAATCCCGTGGAAAGAATTGGCTAATACTTCTGTACAGAGCTTCTGCCGGGGACGGGACGTCGGGACACTGGACGGACCGGGACGGGACGTCCCCGGGGACAAAATAATTGTCCCCATGTCGTATTCGGGACGGGACGGGGACAAAAAAAAATGTCCCCATTATATCAGGGACGGGACGGGGACAAAACAAATTGTCCCCACTATATTCGGGACGGGACGGGGACAAAAACAATTGTCCCCATTATATTCGGGACGGGACATGCTTTTTGGTCGTGTATATAACGGGACGGGACGAGCAAGCACAGCAGAACAAGGATAACGTTTCAGCTTTAATGCTCATGAGTAAACTATTCTGTGAACACTATTTCACCGAATGTAAGACATTCGATTTTAGGTTGTAGAAAATGAGGCTTGTTGCTCAAAAAGTTAAGGATGAATCTTTTAGCCACGATTCTATAAATGTGTTTTTCATGTTTTTGGTACAAATATTTTTTGTACGAAATTTTCCTCATGTTCCGATTTTCGGTAGGAGAATGTTGACAACTGTTTTCAGTAATTATCGGGACGGTACAGGAATTTTGTTCACATGCCACGATTTTCGGGACGGGGGACAATATTTTTTTTTAATTTTGGGGACGGGAACGGGAACAACGTTTTTTAAAAATTTTAGGGACGGGACCGGGGACAACGTTTTTTAAAAATTTTGGGGACGGGACGGGGACAAGATTTTTGTCCCCATGTCCCGACTTTCGGGACGGGACCGGGGACAACGTTTTTATAATTTTTTGGGGACGGGACGGGGACATGGTTTTTGTCACCGTGTCCCGATTGTCGGGACGGGACTGGGGACAAAGGTTTTGAAAAAATATCGGGACGGGACGGGACGGGGACGGGACAAGAATTTTGTCCCCAACAGAAGCTCTGCTTCTGTATGTGCATAAGGTGTGTATAAGTAACGGAATCAATACTTGAATTTTAGACAACAATTTGAATCACTCTACAGTGCCACTGAAGTCATTCTGAAATCTTTATGTTCTTTCAGTGCTAGCTGGGTCATGAGCGCGAGGGCATTTACAATATTTATACCAAATTGTGAGGTAGCGAGCGATGCTTCACGGACAATGAGCATGTGGTGAGGGTGAGAGAAATTAAAATGTGCATCGATTAATTAAATTAGCTCGAATTTGTGATATTGTATTCTCTCTTAGGCATGCTTAAAGTGATGTATACGTTAGATGTATCACTATACTAATTTATTTATTCACTTACGTGTATATCTATCATTCAGACAATTTCGACAGTTAGCTTGATGGAACAATCTCCGGACATATGTATTTGCTACGCGCGCTTGCTTGTATGAACTACGTGAAAAATGAATGGCAAATATTTTGTAACACGATGTAACCATTTAGGATCACGAGAAGAATGTGTTCTTGAACATAATGAATAAAAGATTTCCAAAAATTTTCTTTTATAGCAATTTTAGCATCGAAAAGTCAGCAAAGCAATAATCCGATTCTTAAGTTGGTAGCGAAACTTTGCGTGGCCTATCTCACCCTGCATAGTGTTTAGAGGATACTGTCAAACTTGTCTTCCTGTGCCGGAGTGCCTGATAGGTACGGCGCGTTAGTATTACAACCAACGTAATAATTCTCCCAAATAATATTTATGCACACGTGTATCCTTCAGAATATCATAGATTTAATGTTAAATAATTCCTTGTAAGACGTTTTTCTTGAGGTGTTGACTCATAAACAATTTTTGGCTTTAATTTACTTACCCGTTCATAACGTTGTAGGTCAACATTAAAACTATTCGAATGCCTAAATTATTTCTAGATTCTTTCCTGAAAATATCAATTTCAAATTATAAATTTGCTTATGGCATCACTGCGGTATTAAACCAGGATTAACAGAAGTGAACCCTGGATTACTTTCAAGTCGTGGATAATCTCCATCAACTGGGGTGGCTGCAATTGCATCACGATAAAGCCCACGGAGGCTGACAAAAAGTCAAGACCTTTAAGAGACATTGCATTTAAAATGCATGTAGCACGGAATAGTGAATTACCTCACAACGCTTAATATTTACAAACGTTTGGGAGAGGTTCCAGCAAATCAAAGGAATACTCCGAAGTTAACATAACGGTATTAATCATATTGTGAATATGTATTCCCAAATTTTTTACTTTTTATCCATTGACAATTATGTACTTATTGTAAATGGCTAACGTATATAGCTCTTACAACACACGACAGGCTTACATATAATATTCAACCTAGTTTAATTCGATAAGAGCACATGTACGTACATATGAACTAAAGATCAAGTTCAGTGTGTCAAGTGTCGTATCTCGCTTGTATTCATTCACGTAATATATTCACGTAACTGCAATATTAAAAAACAGTATCGGCATGCACTATATTATTGATATTCTGTATATCCAATCACTTCTGCCATTGCAACCTGTGTGACCTCAACCCGTTTGCTTACCTCAAAAAGTGTTGGAAATCAGAGCTACAGAATTTTAGTTTAAGGAATCCAAAGTACTCTGAATTGACTATGGAATTCTATCATTGGATACTGCCATCAGGTACGTAAAACTAATTGATGGTCCTTATTATAGGATGTCAAAACCACATCCTGGTGTTAGGCATTCATACCCAATAAGTCGTAGTTAAAAAGATTTTTGAATCAATTCAGATAAAAAAGTTTTCATATCTTATTCCATGCTATCCTATGGTAAAGTTTTTATATTTTTCATATCATTTGAGATTTTGTATCCTACAAGTAAATCCTTTACAGGGTTCTTTCGATTTATAAACTTGTAAAAAAACAAATGTTTTTGTACACTGTATATGCTAATTAGGAATATTAGGAAAAGCACAAATGTTTATTGTTCAGCGAAGTAATAATTTTCCTACAAAAGGATTTGTTTAAGCCTTTTCCCCCAAGCAAATATACGGTGTCTGAAAATTTAAAGCCTTGCTAGCAGCAGGGTAGCTTGATTTAAATCACGTTGATTTAAATCTTGATTTAAATCAAGATTTAAATCACTTGATTTTTTTCAAATAAATCACTGATTTAAATCAAAATGGACTCTTTAACTTTTTCGGTTAAGTAAAATTTAATTTTACGTCTCCAAACGTTGTAAAACGTGCATTTTTTGTTTTTTCAAATTCTTGGCATGAAACCATTTTGGGTTTTGATAATTTTCAGGATAATTTGGGTACGTTGACATATTGATTATCTGTCAAGCTGTCACTGTGCTATAAAATTTGGATATGAGTGAGTTTTGAAATGTTGTATAATACTAGAGCTTCTGCTGGGGATAATTGTTATATGTCCCACAGAAGATTCCGTCTCGTTTCAAAATGCAGGGACAAAAATGAGTATCCCAATCCTGTCCCGAAATAACACGGGGACAATATTTACATCCCGAAATTGTCTCGCCTCTAAAAGAAACTCAGCAACTACAAAAACATCCCAATATTCAATCTTTCTAAAAGAGTACCGTTTAAAGTGGCAAGATTTGACTGTGAATTTTGCATTTTTTAAATGTCACTCTTGTAAGGAAAGATATTCACACTTGTTTAAACGGTATATTCCCAATTTGCAAATAATTTTACTGTCCCAACATACTCTACCATCCCATCCCGAAACTGAGCGCCATGTACACACTGTTCAGATTTTATTTATTATATATAATTATATTTATGTATCCATAAATCAATAAAAATCCAAATGAGACAGCTGGTATCTGTCCTACTCAGCGTTTGGCTTCAGACACAACTTAATTCAAAATTGTTACAATATAAAAAGTACTTGTGATCTTTGTAATTGGCCTTTAACCAGCTTTTTATTTCGTATCAGGTAGCTAACTTGCCTTTGTAATTTTCTATCAATACATTTGATTGATTGTTCAAGTTTCATTAGTGCCAACAGTGCACAATATTATTAGGAAAATTAAAATCCAAAAATTTGTATGGAAATTCTATCGTACTATAAAATTTTGAATTTAAATCAAAAAATATTGATTTAAATCAAAAAAATCCGATTTAAATCAAGTAAATCTGATTTATTTGATTTTTTTCAAAAAAATCATGCATTTTTGCACAATTTGATTGCACAATTGATTTGCATCTTAACACAATTATTTGTACACTATATCAGAATATGCTATGACGGAGGTCAATATGAATCAAAGTCGTTCAGATTTTACGCGTGACCAAAAGCTTATCACCAGGATCGTTCAATTATCTCTAACAATAGTAACATACTAGAAGCGTTCGCAAATAGCTTACTTTGCCTATATGCGCCAACTCATGTACAAATCGAGTGTTTCGCTATACTCTATAATGATCTAGGATTAAGGCGAATCATCTGTTCAAGTAAAATTTGAAGTGGTAATGTCATTACGTATATCTAGTAATTGGATTGTCTATTCCTGCATGCCTGTATTACAAATAGAATACAATTTATACAACCCCAGCCGATAGTCACACAATATACATATGCTTGTTGAACATTTTAATTTGTTAGTGGATTTGCGTTTTTTTGAATACATTACTCGTCGAGCTTATTTCCTCCAAAAGTATGCGCACGCCAAATGTTATTCAATATGTGAAAATGTCACCGTACCTGAATACGTCTTCAAATATATAATTTTGGCTTAGTTATCATATTTTATATATCTGGAACAAAGTTTAAACTTTTAAAATTTTGGGTCGGATATTTCTTCAAATTTTGGCGTAGCTAACGATTTATTATTTTGAAACAATAAAAGTAATCCCGAACACATTATATATTGCCCTAATTGACAATATTGAATATTGCCAATTAATTTATATAATACTCTTTCTAGCCGTTGTCGTGCTACTGGCCGGGGAAATTTTCTTTCGGGTGAAATTGGAAAGACTGGAAGCCAGGTTACTGGTAAGAAATTGTGTGGGGCATTTTTCCGAATTTAAAATAAATTTTAATTTCGAAATATTAAAAGCCAAGGTAGCACACGAATAATAGATGCGTTTTGAAGGTCGTGTTTTAAGTTATGTGCCTCACTTACCGTTACTTACGGTCAGTATTATATTTTCAAACCCTTAGAAACTTCATTTTAAAAAATCGGCGAACTCAGTGGTAATAACAAGGGTGACTTTGTTCGGCCTCCTGTGCGAACATTAAAAAACTGGCGGTTTTTGAAGGTTCATATACTATGACTTTCGGTTAATTTGCGCTATATCTGAAAAAGGCTTCCGTTCTGTGTACATATTCCAGTTCCCATCAAGTACTACATATAAGTAGTTCCTGTCATTTTTTGAATATAAGCAGTATATAGAACTCGTTATTCTAGTCAACAGTTTATTGAAGTATTCTATAAATTCTGACCAATAATCACAAGTTTTTTCATTAAAAATTTGCAAATTGTAATCAATATTGTATAGACTGTTTTTATGTAATCATTAATTAGAATCATTATACGACATGTTTTTCCAAAATATTAACTAATCTTAATCATTAATCGTAAGCTTGAGAACCGACAACACTTATAAAGCAACTGTCATCCACCTTGTATAGACATGTTCAGATTGCTCTGCGCATGACACTAGGGGAGTGTGCATAACTTTCCACGAATTCCGATACTGGTGCTTAGCTCATTTTCAATTATCATTGAAACATATAGGACTGCCAAATTAAAACTAAAATATGAGTGTTTTTTCAACTTCGAAAATTGCTAAATTCTTTGAAAATTGATTACAATTTTTGAGTAGAGGAAAAGACCACATAAAAAGTAATTAGATAACCGTTAGAAAATTGGTCAAAGGGAGCAATAACATTATGGGGCATGTTGAACCTGGAAGAGGACCCACGAAAAATACATCAAAATTACCATATTACACTGTAGAGGTAAATTAACATTAAAATACATCTTTTACTGAATCTAATGTCAACCCATAGTAATATGACCATTCATGTGTACGATTTTTAACCATTAAAAATCTCTTAATCCATTCATTCCTGTCCTTTTCATTGACTGGAAGGCGAAAAAATTTCCAAGGGGAATTTTTTCGTTGTTATTGTAACTAAAAACAATACATGTGAGCATTTTCAACTGATTAGCGTTTATTTACCTCATCAAAATCAGTTTTTCTAATTATATAAACTTGCACTGACAAGGTAAGATTTTGGGAAGGTACAAGCCGATTCAAACAAAGCATAGCACATGTTTTAGTACTCACCTAGTATGTTTCAAAACTCATGTAACTCGAGTGCATTTTGCCCCGTTCTCCTAGGACACGTCATCAAAGTTTCAAAATTTAAAACGATACCACAGGAGGGGACCTGTCTTTTCAAAAAAAGTTAATGTTAAATCCCATAAGGATTTTGAGTTTTTGAAAGTCGATGAAATTTTGATTTTCACTATTTCAATGAAATTCAAGTTTTTACGTACACATTTATAAATCCTTCAACAAAATTCCCCAAAAAGTAATCCCTCCATCATGGCGCATCTATATGCATGTTGTTATATTGTTACGTCCCAATTCGCACACCTGGAGAACGTGACAAAAAGACGGAGGCTACGTGACAAAAGATCGCGTGATGTCACGTTAGCAGAAAATAAAGAGCCACGTCCACAGGTCTCAAAAGAAAGATTTAACCTTTTAGATCACTCAGCAATTCCACTCAGCAGAATCTGAGAGGAGAACGAATGAAGAGTGGAATGTGAAATCCATTAACACCAATCCAACCTATTGTTATTACAAACAATAATTATGATGATTGTGTTCTATTGTAATTATGTACATACTATGTAAATAGGCTGACTAAATCTTTAGGTTAAGTCAAGCAAGAAGAGACGGTAAGTTCTTGGGAGGCACTCGTATGGTTCGGATCAAAGCTCGCGTTACAGATCCGTATCCATTACAGCCCCTGCCCAAGGCTTGAAGATTCACAGCCATGCTGGGAATTATATTGGGAAAAGATCCTTGGATCCCAATATAATTCAGGGAGACCTTCCATGGAGGAATTTCAGCACGGAAGATTTATTTTAAGAATCCTTTTATCATTTCAAGTTTATTTTATCTTTGATTTCAATTAGAATAAATTAATACAAGATTATTATTCAGTATAAACTTAATTTTAGCCAATGATTATTTTATTATCACCAAAATAATACACATCATTACTCGACTCGTTCCGAACTTGGGCACGAGATTTAACATCCAATAATCTCGTTACATGCTGTTTCTGCCAGGCCTCCAATTTTCGGGGAAAATTTGGAGGATCCCGAACCCTGGGATGAGTCCGAGTCAAAAGAATCAGAGAGATTTTTGAGACTAAAGTCAAGACCCATAGTACTATACTATAGTACGGACTACACACAGTATGTACATAAGACCAGCCCACGCTTGAGTTTCAATAGACGAGACTTACAAGCTGGAGAATTTCGAGAATTTTCAACAAAATCCTGTGGACTTAAGAACTTTTTCACGGAAAAACTGGGATTACTCATAGAACAATAGAGTTAACCAGACAACGGAATTTTCGAGACCATCCATGGATATTCTCGCGAGTACAATAGATGTTACTTACATAGATCCAGTAAGCAGGATTCAGACTTAGATCATTTTGTGGTTCCTGAATTACAACCTCAAGGAATTATTTCACCCGGAATGAGATTTTCGTACAAGATTTCATCCCGAGTGCAGCTAAATGATGTCCATTTCCAACCGGAAATTCTGGAAGGAAGGCGTCAACAAAAGCTAAGTATCGAATTACAATATTTTTGGATTTAAAAATTTTAAGTGCATAAAATACAGGGAGTATCGAAACATTTTGCGAGAAATATTTTAGTTTTGGTATCGCGACCCAGAGTTAGAATATTTTTTTCATAGGTTCAAATTTCAGAAATTAAATAGGTAGTAACTCTTCTCAAACCATGACGTCATCTTTTCCTATCTTTTTAGAAATCGGAAGGGCCGAGGCAGTGAGCACCGATATAAAGTGTTTGTGTGTACTGTATATTTTACTTTCCTTAGGCCATTTTTTGGATAAAGGAATAGTTTAGTGTTTCTCTTTATGTAAGGAAGAATTAACAGACGGAATTGATAGTTTTTCCTGTGGCTTAGAAATAAAGTAACTTTTCTGAGTGAATTTTCGTGATGCGTTTAACGCGCGGAAATTTCTTTACAACTCTTTATAAATTACTCTTCACTCAACAAGCGAAGGACAGCTGTTAGAGCATTTGGAACTTTTCCAAAATTTTAGTTAGGGTTTAGGAGCTGAAATCTAAACTCAATAAGGACTATATCATTTTTCTTTTACACTAAACTCTACTCGTATCGAGGTACTGATACGGGGTGATTCGCAAATCCATGTCGAAGTACTGACATATTAGGACTAAAATTTTACTGAATGAACCGAAGTACTGTGTTCAGGAGGCATTTGTTTATTCTTCGATTTTGAAAATTTATAATCCGAAGTACTGGATTCAATAAGGTTTTAGAATTTATTCCAAAGGTTTTCGTAGTTTTAGGGTTGGAAGGGCCGCATATGAGCGCCAACATTGTCGTGTTAATTCTAGCGTCTGGTAAGGTATCTCCAGTAGGAACGATTTTTCCTATAGGTAAAAATTAGAAGGAACAATGTTGTGATATAAAGGAATTTATTATAGCATATCTTTTAACAATTTTTATTGGATTATCGGATTTTCGGAAACGCCGACAGCAAGCACCAATACGCCTAGATCCTGTTAGAGGTAATTGTAGAGGCTACAAGTTAGGGCAGAATTTTAGGTTTTTGTTTTTGCCCGACCCTAGGCGAGTTGGTAACATAGTTCAATACCCGAAGGTTTGGAGGGCTAGGAAACTAGCTAGGATAACAGGGGCCGCGGATCCAAGTCACGGAGACGCCTCTTTAAAACCATAACTAACCATGCTAGGTTACGAATGGTATTTATGGGACTTTCATTTTTCTATATGTTCTTCTAACATAACCGGTAATTGGTTATATAAGTTAGCCACCACGAAGGAACTCGCAGTAGTAGAAGTGAGTAGGCATAAGCAACCACGGAGCTGGTTTAGGGAAAACTTAGGACACCACTAATTAGTGACTTTAATTTTTGGGAGATCGCGTATGCTTATAGTCTTTGGTAAGAGCAGGCTTATTTCAAGGAATAGCTTAGGGTTTTTAGAACACAATTTTGTCTAAAGGACCTGACAAATTTGGAGCGGATACAGTCCTGATTGAAATAGAGAGATTTCATTTTAGGAGTATTAGGGACAATTTAGGCTACATCCAATCAAGTGACTGGAGAAGGTGTAGATAGAGTTTAAGGAGAAAAAGGACTTAGGATTAAAATAGAGTTTCAGCAAATGATAGGTTAAACAAAGTTAATTTTAAGAGTAGGTATATCCTTCGCTGGGTTATGCGTAGGGATACCACAACACGGTTTGAGTTCATGTAAAAGCTAGTAAAGACAGAATTTTTCAGAAACCCTCTCAATTCTGAGAAAAACAAATTTTACAAAGGTACTAAATTTTGCGCACCTCTCTCACCAACATCTTAGGGAAAGGCAAGCGCATACATTCCCAAATACCATCACCAGGGAATAAAAAGCTAAATTTTCCATAACACCATCTTAGGAAAATACAAGCTCATACTTTCAGCTTAGACCATCGGAAGCATTGAAAGTTTATTTCAGAGGTCATGCCCAACAAAGGTAAGAATGACCCCCAGGAGCGACATCCCAATACGCTCCAGGCTAGGACCAACACAAGATCAGCAGGTCCAGTCGCCGAAAATGAGGAGACTTTGGATGAATTAAATGCAAGAATACGGAGAGAACGAAGAGAAGAAAGAAGAAGGGATCGTGAGAATAGATCCAATACTCACGATTCCGAACTTTCAACTCTACCATCTGAAAACTCCAGCAGTTTTTCCCAGTCCGTTATAGTTGGTGAAAATACCGACACTAGACCGCGTGGACATAATGGGAATGAAGAGTCAATCCATCCAGAGGCAACATCCTCAACCCATGATGACCTAACAGATCGCGACCAGGTTATCATGGAAGAAACTCATTCGGCAGAAAACGCAAAAGAAGAGGGAGATTCCGAAGAAGAAGTCCTAGGAGAATTCATGAAGAATGCTGCAGGAGAAGTAATTTTTGTTACTAGTCAAGCAGGTTCAATTATTAAGGAATTACTGTCAAAGAATACCGAGGAAAGAGCAGGGTCTGCAAGTAGCCAAGCCACGTCATCTTTTGAAATAGTGGCGGACAAAGATAGCCCAGCCACTAGTTCGGACATGGAAAGGATCCCGGACAACATGGACAAGACTACGGACAGCGATGATGAGCTGGAAGAAGATACAAGAGAACTTACACCGGATGTCATACCACAAGATACATTGACAAATCCAGTCAATACTACGGAGAATGACTTACAGCAAGTAACAGAAAACATCCCATCTCCAGAGAGACCAGCTGATCCAACAAACGAGACTACTCAACCTTTATCACCTGAAAAGACAAAATCGCCGAATGCACCAGCAACCCCACAAGAAGACATTGGGGATGAGCACACAAGCGACATAGATGCAGAAGTTAATCAAGCAAGTGGTAGTAGTCCATATACGGAACAGCGTAGACCAAGCATATGGGACGAAGTAGCACAAGCAGAATATTTTGCAGACACCGGAAATCAAGTTCCAGTACCACCGACCGACCATAGCCAGCAAGCATAAGCTGTTGACCAGCATTCCAGCACCGACATTCCACCGGTAACAACCACGCAGACTAGACGGAGAAGTCCAGACAGACTCGAAAATCTGGATGCATTGACAGAATCGCAATTTATACTAACAGACCTTGGAACACACAATCTCGAAGCTTTTTCAGGTATAACAGACGGTGTTAATAATTCCGAAGAGACCGTAACGGAATTATACACAAATACCAGGATTTCGGAAACATACCAACAACAACGAACCGAGCGTAGAGAGAGCGAAAACGCAATAAGAGGACTAGCTGAAGAAGGACGATTCGAATTTGAAGCGGACATATCAGTCATACATGACATTTTGGCAAGAATTTCTGATTCAAGAAGGAATTCACGGACAATTTTTTTAGAAATCGACCGATTAGAGGCCCAGTGGCTAAGGGTACGACACATTACCGCCAACACAAGACACATAGGGAGAGTACAGTGGTCACACCTTTTCTCTAGGATTGCCCTTGGAATCTACGAAAGAGAAACTAATCGTAGACCAGGCGAACAAATAATAACCACCTTATGGGAAAGAGCTGAGGAACAAGCAAGAGACCTTGAACAAAACGTGGAAGTCTCAACTGATGTAATACAACATTTATTGGAAAGAAGATTTTTATCGATTCGCAGTAGGTCCGGAGTTACGGATGAACAGATATTTTTCCACGATAGAAGACCTTACATCACGGTGGTCAATCCCAGAAATCCAGACAGGGATTGGAGATCACGACTTCGGAGACGAAGAAGGAATAGTCCTGAAGACGTACAGCAACCCGAACAATCAGAACGCCAAGGTACAGAAGGTACCGCAAACACAACCTTACAAACCTCAACAACTGAAGAAAATTCAAGACCAAGATTTTTGAGACCAATCTATAGCAACTCACCTACGGCAGGTCACCGAATATTAACCGACCACGTGCGGAGATATTTAGAGAGTTAACAACAACTTAGAGACTTAACGAGCAGAGGCTCACGTGTGGAACAAGACTTATCACAATTACCAAGGTTGCGACCCACTATTACCCGAAGGGAAATTACATCCACTAACAGCACTCCGACTATTTCAGAGGCTAGTAGTACAAGACCCTCACCTACTAATAGCACTCCAAGTAAAGCACCAGCAGTCACGCCACGCAAAAATACTTCGCAAGAAAGTCAACACAATTTTCAGCCAAGCCCAGACACTCAACAACCGTCAACGTCAACTCAAGTGACATCTAGAATACAACGGACATTGGAAACAACTCCAGAACACCGACCCGCAGTCAGACCTACCAATTTACAGACCAGATTAGCAACCCATCCAGAAGTAGAAACTCCGGATGAGACACAACCATCTACGGTTACAATAGGAACTTCACCAATCAGAACAGCTCGACAAGAGGCGGTAGCAACAAGACTCTACAGAGAACGAGAAGTCGTTCAAGATAACACTCATACTATCATACCACAACAAGTCTACCAATCACCAGGAGGTCGAGTATATATACATCCACCTTTACATAATCTACAGGCCGAAGAAAGAACTGTCACATTCCCGGAACTACAACGACTTGTGGAAACCGGAAGAAATACCCGACGACGGGCAGGTTCAGAGACAACGGTCAGAACCCTCCGAAACGCAGATACTGGAACATATTTTCAAGCTCCTACCAATTCAGAACAGATCACTATCTATCAATCACCCAACGGATCAGTATTCAACAGTCCACCAACAGGCAGAAGAGGTATCTATAGGGTACTAGCAAACGCAAGAGAATTATTACGGAGATTAGCCCGAGGGGATAGAACGCGAATACCCGGAGGGACGTTAGTCACCGAACCGGAAGAAGAACAGCAACCACCCGAGAACGAAACCGAAGCACAGGTTGCACCCGTAAGCCAGCCAATACCTATCCCCGCACCAACGAACATACCACCTTCAACAAGAATCAATACTAGACCGACTACTAATTTAATTGGAGCAACTGCAAGACAACCCGTGCAGGTATTTCCTTCAAGCAATCCCGAGAGTGAATTCCCGGGGAACTCACCAAGACGAGCAGGACCATCTCGAGTCAGTAGCTGGGCTAATTCAAGAGTAACAATCCGAGTCGCACCAGACGGAACCTTTCACATCTACCCCAACTACACCAACAAAGCATAGCATTATAGGACCAAATACAGCACGAGTGGAGCCAACTATACAATCCACACCTCAAACGCCAATACAGCCAACTATGGAAGTTAATGTTGTACAGACAGAAGATGCCAAAGGAAAAAAGGCTACTTCTCTGGATATAATATTAACAACACCGGAAAGTCGGAATAAGCCCCAACCACCTCAGGCGATAGTAAATCAGCCAGTTTCACCAGACATCATGATTATTGAAAATGAGTTACCTCAACAATCAACAACACAAAGCCCAGGGTCCACTACAGATACATCAGCAGTCAGCTCAGAAACAGAAGTCGAAATTGTGAAGCAGATTAGCTACATCAAATGTACACATGCCAAATGCAAGAGGAACCGACATATCCCCATGAATTTGACAGATCCTCAACCTAAGAATGGTGAATGCGAGCACCAAATGAAAAAGCGCATAAAGACCGAAAAATTAGCTAGAAAGAAAGCCGAGGGACCTAAGACCGAGGCAGAAATGGAAATAATTTTACCAACACTAGACCCACTACAGCAAGCAATCCATATTTTGGATTTGGATTCAAAGCGACAATCTCACTACGACGAAATTGTTCGCAATTTACAACGAGACAGTTTATCCATTTTATTTGTAACCCACAACGGAAAGGACCCAGCCATTTTCAAAGAAATGCGAGACTATGCACAAGAACAATTGCATAAGATACGTATTGATTGGAGAGCATGGAGGATTAAACATAATTTTCCAGCCGTATGTACGCTACTGGGAATTAACCCCGACTCAAGGAAATTCCCCGATATGCCAAGGGAAGAAAACCAACCCCCGGAAATGACCACACCAGAGACATCGCAAGGACCATATCAACGCACGGAAACGACTGGAACCGAAGTCCAGCCACCCACAGGGGAGAAGGAGCTACTCACCCTGAATAGCAGCGTCAACCTGACACAAGTATTTAAAACCCAAACCGAACTGGAGAGAGCTATCACTCCACTTTTAACTAACGAGATAGCAACAGAATTGGAAAAATACTTGGAGCCAACTCAATTACAACAACAAATTGAATCTTCATCTCTATCGGATTTTGCTACACCACCTCATGACATTTCCTTAAGTATGGATACGGAAGAGTTACCAATAACTCCCAGCCCACCACGGGATGATCACTCTCCACCTAGAGGAGGAGGAGGACGCGGAGGACCGATTCCAGCCATTAGACACAACTTTATCACACTTATGTTACTCATGGGAGTAGTAACAATGGGATTAGGAATGACACCAACTACACGTCTGCCAGGACCCGTCACCACCAACAATTATTTACACGGACGGGAAGGATTTAATCGTCTAATGAAATCGTTCAATGAGACCGCGAAACATGACGATTTCACATGCAACAGTATGGAACGACACCACAGACTTCATACAAGAGATAGCGAGCCGCCACCTCACAATTTCGGAGAAAATGTGAGACCTTTCTTTTCCAATTGGATTCAAAGATTCAAAGAATCCGATACAGCGAAAGGATGTGCCACTATGGCAGCTATAGCTTTAACTTGGACTATCATGACAATGAGTTATGTTTTACAATATTGGAAGCCAACATGCGGACAGAGAGCAGTCATCCCAGATGATTGGATTATGGTTAAATACGAACTTGAAGATGGAAGACCAATGTGGATTACACTTCCTATTGACACAGCTAGTGTGATGGAACTGGAAAACAACCTAAATATCCAAGTTCCAATCACAACCACCACAACAACTACGTCATCACCCTACGTGCGGAAAACCATTTCGGTCAGAGCAAAAAGACAGGCTGAATGGTTAACAAACTCATCCATTTCTCAATTATGGAATAAAGCTATTTATGTACAAGGAGAAAATCACAAAGAAAATCAACCACAAGAGGTTGATACACCCAGTGGAATTTTGATGTTCTCAAGAGTCATGCGTGACGGATGGAAACTTTCACCGCATAAACTATTCCAGTTATTCGGCATACTACAACAATACACTCTACCTGGTTTTTTCACTAAGAGCAAGGTGGATACCTTAGAAAAAGCAGTCTATAAAGGTATCAATGAACACCTAGGATCAAGCTTAAAGATTATACTAGGATACCAACCACACAATAACCGGACTAAAAGAAGCATTATTCCCAGAGAGGATTTGTCAAAGATCCAAAGACAAATCCAAGATGACCCTCATAGCCTAACCACGGGAGAAGACTTCGAACATCCTGAGAGAGAAATTTTGGTAGGAGAATTAGTTTTCTTCAACACCGCCATTACCATCCATGAGGCCAACATGACAGTTCCAATTTTGCTTCCCATGGTTTACAAGGGAGTAAATCACATCGAAGCAGACACATTCAATAAATGGGAAACTAATGCACAAGTAACAGCATTCAACCAACGCAGACTTTTTCGTCGAACTACCATCGTTGAGGGCAACGAGCTTCCCAGAGGGGAGGAGGAGACACATCTACGACGAAAAAGAGAAGCCTTTCTTGGACCAGACAACTCATGGACACCCATTGAGTACAACCACAAATTCATCAGAAAACAACTGGAATTATTAAGAGCCATGGAAAAGGAGAGCGGCGAATCATCAGCAGCTCCTAGAAACACAGGTATACTACAAGGCTTTATAAGATTCATCTTTAGAACCTTGTTGTACATAGGTACAGCGTTCGCAATAGATGAGACAAAAAATCCACCAGTAATTCTGAAAGAAACTCCACCAAACACTGATGTCGAAGCCACCCAGGAGGAAAGAGAGCTGAACACACCTACGCCATCAGCACCTCCAGAAGAGGAACGACCATCATCACCAGCCTTGACACAAGTAAATCAACCTAAACCAAAGAAAGAGAAAGCGAAAGCACGAAAGAAAGCCAAACGACCATCCTTTATAAACTTAGACTGTCCAAGTTTAGATGTTATGAAAAAGGGAGAAGAAATGTTTGGATTCCTTGCCAGAGTAAACAGAGAGGCAGGATGGGATCCACCATTAACACCCGAAATGCTATGTGGAAATCCTACAGAATGCACCTCAGGAACACTTCCAAACGAGGAGAAAGAACAATCGGAAAGCGAAATAGAGGAGGAACAACTAAGGAAAGACATAGAGAAAGCTATGAAAGCATCTGAGGAAGAGAGAGAAGTACGAGAACAAGAAAGACTAGTTGAACTACAAAGGGACACCATCAGAAGATTCAAAAGGGGATACGATTTCGATACTAGATCCAATTCTCGAAACGCTACCCCACCCGAAGAAAGGGACCTCACTATAACACGGATTGACATTTCGCAGCCACAATACATCCGAAGTGGAAGCGAGGTTATTGTACTACATCGACCAGACTCAGTTACACAAGCTACAATCTTTCAAAACGTCGAATCACCATTCGCAATAGGAAGAGCCGAACGAAGTGCACAAAATGAAAGGGGACTTTCACCCGAGCAAAGACGACAATGCTTTCGTGAACGAAGTTAAGCAGAAGGAGCGCAGAGACACCTAAGAAGTCTTATGAGAGACCATTCACCCGATTGGAGAAATGACAGTAGACCATTTTGGAGCGATAGACCACAGTGCAGAGTATGTAAAGGACACGGAGTATTGCCAATGATGGACAAATGCAAAAATTGTCAAGATATACCAAGCAGAGACCCAAGACAGTTTCCATGTATACGTAAACCAGACAATGATGGAATGAGAGCAAATAGTCTTTTCCAATGGACACATCGGATGCACATGGAAACCATAGAGGCCAGAATTGCAAGGAAAAAGGTGAAGGAAAACAAACATCCAAAATTCAAACTGGAACAACTACAAGAAATGTTAAAACAAGCACAGAACTTACCCCAAAGAGAGACTTTCTCTTATGAAGAAAACATGTTCGAGGCTGACACAGAAACTCGACACGAAACTATCAGAGAAAGACGAATGTTAATACAGGAGGCAATGGATCACCCTATGGAATTTCAAGCGGTAGCACCAGCAGAACGAGACCTTGCCATCATCTACCGACAAGCACGGAGACGAATATCTTTTACGGACTCAAGAATGGAGACATTAGCCAAGGATTTAACTATTCACCCAGGAGAAATGATAGCACAATTATGGGACACCCTATACCGTTCCCTAAAAGCAAATGAAGGGACGACAATTCCACAACAATTACTATGCCGAGAACATCACGGTACCTTTCAAGGATTAACCGGAACAGAAGTAAGGCGATTACTCATTCACATATGGAATGACATAGGATTAGAACCCAGTTGGGGAGAACAAGCTCTATGGATGGAGACATTTATTCACCAAGGAACACCTATAACCGGACGACCCGAGATAGGATTACAGATGTTAGCAGATTTACCAGCAGACCAACTTTCTTTTGGAGAAATCCAACCCATGGCACAGCGCCTTATCATTCTATACAAGCAAAGAGCAGCTATAGAAAAATGGAAGGAATGGACAGGAGAGTCCATAAGATCAGAAGGGGAATTTTCACCTATTGCGGAAGTTTTAGATGAGATAGAACAATGGGAAGAATGGATTTTCGACCTATACAGTGCCACCATCAAAATCTACCCAGCTACACTTCACGTAGAAAATTCAGAAGGAATTTTGTTTTCAATCCGAAAACCACAGCATAAATTGTTTATAGAATACCTGAACGAGCTGAACATCATCTACTGTTGGCGACAGGAACGCTTCAGCAGGCTGACTTCAGCAGTTGCAGGCCTACACCAAAGTCGTACAACTCCAGCCAGAGTACGCGATCCACACGTCGATTACATACCAGGCACCACGCAACTATCATTAGTTAGGCAGACCATCCGATTGAACTTAGCAGAAACATGGAGTTCAATTGTAATAGAGGTTCCAGCTAACCCTGACGACATACTCAGCACCTTATTTAACATCAAGAGATTACCACAGTCCGAAATAATAATACGAGACCCTGAAAATCAATTATTAGAAGGACGAAGAGAAACCGATCCTATCACCCCAACACAATTTTATGTTTCACAACTAGCCTTATCGAATGACGAAGAATTCAACAGATTCGTAGAGGAAATGAATCTGAAAAGAAAGTACAACATAAAATCAGGATTGGGAACATCAGAACATAGACTGATCATTATCAGTTTCAGGAAGTTACCTCAGAAGAAGGGTGATACATCTTCCCTGACAAAAGATTCACCTGTCAGGCAATAAAAATCAATACGTCAACAGAAATTACGGTCAGACTATTTAATACAATCTTAATAGTCAAAGTAGGAGAGAGAGAAAGAGCAGAGTAGGTTAGAAGTAGGATAACGAACCTTTACGGGGAGCTCTATGAAGGGATGCAAAATTCCAGAGAGCAAGAATTTCGCGTCAGCATTTTAAAACAATAGAATGCAGATCACGAAACCAAAACAACTGACATTTACTCCTAATCAGCCATTGGGGATTCCGGAGGATTAGAGAGGAATGGCAGTATAACAGAACATAGGATAGGCATAAAATCAAATAAAAAGAAATACATAATAAGAAAACAATATAAAAAGAACAGCGCTAACATAATTTTGTTTATAGTTTACTTTTAGATTACTACCACCGGAAGAGTATGGAGATTAAATTCGGACCGACATCCCTTTATTAAGTAAATCTTGCAAAAGACTCGTAATTGTTTACATTCTCTACTGTTCTAAACAATCAAGACCATCCAGTATAAAAGGCAAGCTCCAGGATCAGGCTGGACACAGTCAACTCACAACCAGTCCCTGGACTTCAAACACTAGAAGATCAAAATCTATTGTTGCAACTACCAATTGTCAGAAACTCGTAATCAAAGAAAACATAGATTTGAGTAATGACACTTAGACCTTTCATTCTATACATCACCATAACTCTTGCAGTTGTGGAAACTGAAGGACGTCCAGTTCCGAAACCTGAACCCATTGGACCAGTAGTTCAAGCGGGACTCACTACCATCGGAGCCTGGATCGCAAAATACGTAGTACCACCCATGCTAGTAGGCTCTACAGCTATAACCGCCACCCATTTGTCACAAAAAGACCCTGTTGTGCATTTATTACATCCAGGCAACAATGGACAAATGGCTGTTGTACCTTACGACCCACAAGATGCAAACGTGATAGCTGCTCAACAACAAAATCAAATGCAGCTCCAACAACAAATGAGTCTACAACAACAACAATTACTACAAAGACCGCAAATAAACCAACCAATAAGTCCTTCAACCGATGACGTCGACTTTAACAGATATCCACTTAGGTTACAAAAATACGCACAAGACGTAGGAGATGGATTCCACCACCACCAGCCGAAAACAGCAATCTCACTATCATCATCCTTAGCAGCTTTGGAATATTCATTTTATTAGCCATCATCAGCCTTAGTGCCTATTATTGTCGAATAATAGCTCGTAGACCAATACCGGAGTCAAGACATCAATACCAGGAATTGAAGAGGAGCACAGCACCGGATACCGCAACAGTAGTCCAGAACAGTTTCGAACGTTTAGTAGGATGTAAACTAGTACGAGCATCACCCACACCAGGGCCATCAACCGCAAGGTTACCCGCCCGACCTTAAAAGTCCGAATTTAATGCCCAGAAAACCAAAAGGAAAGAACTTACGCTTAAAAACCAAATTGTAAAAAGTAGTATGTAAGAAAACAAACATCTTGTACACATAGCTCACAAGCTAACACAAACACCTACATGTAGTTCACAGATAAGTTTATAATTATAGGAACCACAATCATAAAAAGAATGTAAATACTTGAGACAATCTAATCATGTACATAAAGTTTAGCTGATCTAACATCCTTATGCAGTCGAGAAGACGGCTGAGGACAGCCTACCAACAAAAGAGGAATGTTACGTCCCAATTCGCACACCTGGAGAACGTGACAAAAAGACGGAGGCTACGTGACAAAAGATCGCGTGATGTCACGTTAGCAGAAAATAAAGAGCCACGTCCACAGGTCTCAAAAGGAAGATTTAACCTTTTAGATCACTCAGCAATTCCACTCAGCAGAATCTGAGAGGAGAACGAATGAAGAGTGGAATGTGAAATCCATTAACACCAATCCAACCTATTGTTATTACAAACAATAATTATGATGATTGTGTTCTATTGTAATTATGTACATACTATGTAAATAGGCTGACTAAATCTTTAGGTTAAGTCAAGCAAGAAGAGACGGTAAGTTCTTGGGAGGCACTCGTATGGTTCGGATCAAAGCTCGCGTTACAGATCCGTATCCATTACAGCCCCTGCCCAAGGCTTGAAGATTCACAGCCATGCGGAGAATTATATTGGGAAAAGATCCTTGGATCCCAATATAATTCAGGGAGACCTTCCATGGAGGAATTTCAGCACGGAAGATTTATTTTAAGAATCCTTTTATCATTTCAAGTTTATTTTATCTTTGATTTCAATTAGAATAAATTAATACAAGATTATTATTCAGTATAAACTTAATTTTAGCCAATGATTATTTTATTATCACCAAAATAATACACATCATTACTCGACTCGTTCCGAACTTGGGCACGAGATTTAACATCCAATAATCTCGTTACAATATGATATGTTCACTCCATATTTAATCGACTACGCATAAACTGGACTATTGAGATTTGCCCTATGGTGTACATATGTAGAACATTAATAATTATCCCCTCACGCAAATATCGACACATTTTATTGAAACGTAATCCCTCCAACATGTGCACTAATGATTTCCTCCTCAATGAATCCCTCCAGCATAGTTTGATTATCTCTGATGTGCATATGTACAGCCTGTGTAGATAGCCTTCGCCCACACAAATATCGTCAAATTTTCTCGACAGGTAATTCCTCCAAATTTATACTTGTGTTTCCCTCCCCAATGAATCCTTGATGGGATTAAATTTGGAGAAAATTTGATGATATTTTTATGGGGGGCAAATTATGGAGGTTGTACATATGCACGCTAGAGAAATAAAATATGCCTTGACATTTGCGGCTTTATCCCTGTCCAAATTGCCCTGGCATTTTCGACATTTTCATTTGATGGTATTTTAGGCATCTATGGCACGTTGGGTAGTTGGGTATATTCAGCCAAAGGCAGGCATTTTTGCAATGCTCGCGAGAATTGTTTGTAGATGCGCCATGATGGAGGGATTACTTTTTGGGGAATTTTGTTGAAGGATTTATAAATGTGTACGTAAAAACTTGAATTTCATTGAAATAGTGAAAATCAAAATTTCATCGACTTTCAAAAACTCAAAATCCTTATGGGATTTAACATTAACTTTTTTTGAAAAGACAGGTCCCCTCCTGTGGTATCGTTTTAAATTTTGAAACTTTGATGACATGTCCTAGGAGAACGGGGCAAAATGCACTCGAGTTACATGAGTTTTGAAACATACTAGGTGAGTACTAAAACATGTGCTATGCTTTGTTTGAATCGGCTTGTACCATCCCAAAATCTTACCTTGTGAGTGGTTTTTCATAGGAAAACAACAATGAGCTAAGCTCCAATGTGCTCTGAAGTTCAAGCTTGAGCCGCGCTCCAAATATTTGGTAACCTCCTCCAAATGAACATGTCTATAATCCGTGTGCACAGCCAATTGCGTCAACGGCTTTGCCGACAGTAACAAATAATTGCAAGCCAAAAGATTAAAAATCGCTGTTATTACAACTTCAGTGGTATGCACTATAGTCACTCAAAATTCGCCAAGGATACTCTCGAAAGATATTTGATTGCATACCTAATATTAGCAACATTTGCGTATATCGCAACGTAAAACAAGCAACTGAATTGGCAACAAGCCGTTTTCTGCGTGTTCTTTGCGATTCACTGGCTGTTTTGGGTGCCTATTATGAGCCAGTGTGCCGATTCTAATTAATAGTTCTGAAAGATGTCTTTCTGCATTATTAGGTGTTCATTGATTCACTTCATAATTGGATTCCACGTGGTAAAATACAAAAACTAAAGGGTTATTCCTCTTGATTAAATAATGTTTTTAATTTTATTTCTAGGTACTGGAAAGTCTAACTAGACAAACAACTGGAAGCGTGCCCGGTGTTCAAGCATATAGGGATATTTTTGTTGGCATGCAAGTCGTTACTACGAATCAGTCAGGAGCAGTTATAATAGTGTTAGTTCCTACTCTCGTCATTATACTATTTATATGTTTTATATGTATAACGATGTTAATTAGTTTATTAATGAATTAATTATGTATGTATATACGTATACTTGCATATGTTACTATGCCTGAAATTTGTTATATACTATATTGGTGTAAGTGAATTAGTGCTTGTACTCTTAAATAAATCAGTAAAGATAATTTGAAAATTAAAATGGTTTCCAACAAATAACTTGTAAACCGGAAAAACGTTGTCATATATCGCTCTGAATTTCTTTCTAAAATTGAATTCGGACAATTCCTATTTTACTTAATTAGTCCAGGGTTGCTGTTATTTTTGTTGACGTAATAGTCTGAGTTTCGTTTGGTGTTTAAACGAACGGACCGAGAGAATAACCTACCTCAGGGGTAATATACACGAAAGGATTGTGCTCGAGGGATAAAATCCGGAGGGATTATATCCTAACAAACGTTTACCTGTAGTCTCAGTTTGTTATGAAAAGGCGCCTGAAACCTTACATTTTTGCGTGCTGTGCATAAATGGTTTTATTTTGAGGTACTGCCCTACGTTTTCTAGTTTTAATTGTAAAACTTAACTTCAAATAATTGGCCTGTGCCAAAAGAGTTTAAATTTCAAAAATTGTATGCAATTCGTATTTATTTGATGAACATTTAAAATGTGTAGTAATAAGTTTTTGTTATAAAAACTGAGCTACTATCGAAGTCCAAAGACGTGCAAAGTCTGGTTGATCTACACCTCGATCTTCCACATCCACGGGATAGAGTTACTCCTTGCGACCATTAGTGACCAGCCCATATCAATCTGATTTTATATTGTGACTTTCATCGTGAGGGAGTACATCAATTGGATATTTCTGCATGTGTGTTGTTATTATTATTATTATTATTATTATTATTATTCGTGTGCAATTTTTATCCTTATAGTATTTCTGACGGTCTCCCCGCAATCCAGGGTCTTCTTGAAACTGTGTGATATAGCTTTGTTATTGTGAAGTGGGACCTATGCTGTCTCACTAAGATAGAGCAATAGGGATGTACTTCTCAATGTATGGCCTCAACACATTCTTCATACATGAATCCGAGTTTTTTTTGTTCGGGCGTGACACGACCGCAGAATCCGGCGACAATAATGAAGGTGCTACAAACGGTTTCTTTGCTACATATTCAATTTTCCGGTAGCTCAATTTTTTAGCGGAGGGTCATAACTTCAGTAATGGTCTCCCGACAGAATTCTCTGCGCGATATTCACAGATTTAGTTGTAGTTATCATAGCGTTATCCAGAAATTTTAATATTTCTATATTTTAGAACTCCAACTGTTGCACGACAGCGATTTCCTTATCAAAAGAGCTTAGAACTTATTGGCATCAAAAGAAAGTTAACTTAGTCGCGAAATTCTGCCACAAAAATTTCGGCTAATTAGAAAGTACATTTAAGTGTCCCATTAGAACTGTTACAACCTCAGTAATAGGTCATACAAATTCATATAGGGAACACTTCATTAAATTGATGTATGTGTTTTCCCATAATTTGTAATAAATATTCAAATTATATGATCGCATTTCTTCAGATTATCCCGAAAAAAGTACATATTATACTGTTGCACAATGTTTGTGCTCACGCTCAATTATTTAAAAATGCATTTACTTTAACATATTCTGCTAATCTCGTCGGAGAGCATGTGCCACGTTTAAAGACATACATACATAATATTACATACCTAAATACCATCTAACCTAACTCCATATATCATCCAATATACAGTCGGGTGACAAAAGATGGTTGGATTGGGCAAGTTTAAAGAAACTTTTTTCGGACGTACAATCTCCAGAAATAGTGTAGTATTACTAACATATATGTTGCATCCGCCGATTGGAACGAATTTTCGCATAAATACCTAGAATTATTTCAACACTTACGTGCTTACGTCAGCTGGTACGAAAAACAAAACTAACATAGGGCCAAAGGTTGTTCGATCCATTGGATGTTTAGGTTTAGTAGCGAGGAGCTCCTCCTTTAGCTTTAATAATCTCATAAATACGTTTTGGAAGGTAATACTCGATCGGTTTGTTAGGTTTCGCTGGAGGGTATAGTGCCCATTATTCCTTTAGAGCTTGCATTAGCACACGTTTATTCTTTGAAGGTTGGTCCTAATTTTGGAGACAGATTAAAATATAAAAATCTTTACGGGTGGTAGTCTGTAATTGTAACTCTGAAATTGTATTTTAATACTGGTTGAATTCAAATATTGTAAATAAATTCAAAATCATTTTCATGGGTGAAAATCACGGTCGCCTTTAAAAATTCCCTGTCGAACATGTCATTCCAAAATTGTTATTTTCCTTAAATTGTTGATCATAATGCTTGACCCCGGTTTGATTTTTAAAACACGGAGTCTCATGTACAAATTCTAATCATTTTGTTTTAAATTTTATTCTTCTGTTTGTCAGTCGTAGTTAATACTTTGACGCAGACGTTTCGAGCCTTCAAACGCTAGCCTTCAAAGAAGACTTAATTGAACGCTGTTGACCGATTTTTCTGCCCAGAAAAAGAATATGGAAGCTTGGTTGAATTTTTTCACGAAGACTTCAGAAATGCGACGGAAGGACTGGTTAAAATTATCCTTCGGATGTATTAAAGATTCATGCAGGTGATGCCTCATAAAGAAAAAACAAGAGAGAAGTGAGAACATTGTAAATTATTTGCATGAACTTTCAATCATCACTTTTATGTGACGATACTGTTGTCCAAAACTACTTCGTTTCAAAAATGCATGCACGCTGTGAACCCATTGCTGTTTCGTATATTAATTTAGCTTGCAAATCTATCGTTCAGACAATTTTGGCAATTACCTTGATAAACCAATCTCCCGAATTATGTATTTACTATATGCTCTTGCTTATATCAATCCCATGAAAAATTAAATATTTTGCGTGAAATATTTAGTAACAAATTGTAACCAAATGTGTTTAGAACGAGAATGCTGGATATTCTTCTTAAATCCAATGAGTTTCGTTTTATAAAAGATTTCAGGAACTTTTGAGATTTTGTGGCAATTTTAGCATTTAAATGTCAGCGAAACGATAATCGATGATTGTAAAGTGAGTGGAGGACAGATTCTTCCTTAATATTTTTGGGGGACATTGCCCCCGCTTTCCTCTATGCCTGATTGCTGCATATAAGTACATGAATATAATTGATTGGGAATATTAGGACGGAATCTTCCGTAAACGAAATAGATCCAAAGGACCGACCCCAATTATTCCAGGTATAATTATTATAACCAACGTAATATTCCCCCCAAAAATTAAATATTGTTAAGCATGAAATGAGTTTAGGAATGCTTAACTGTAAAATGAGCAGGTTCGTAGGAATAATAAAAAGGAAGCATTAAATAGAGAAATAAAGTACGGATTGAATGAAAAATTAGAAAAGAGATCACCCAAGTAGTTTATTCAAGTATCGTGCGTATAATGGTTACACTGTTTGACGTGTTACTCGCACTCGATCCCTTCACCTTCCTCAGCCTGTGTTCTCGGAGTCTCTCGTTACGGAGACTGAAGGAGGCAGAGGTTTATATACGGATGTGAGCACGTAAGTGTCCACCTCCAGTGTACTCAACCGACAATTATTTAACCAATGGGAATATTTCAAGTACTTAAAGTATTTTACGGGTATTATTGTACCTTAACTGAGCATGTATGTACGCTAATGATATAATATGGTACCGTATTGCTAAAGCCAATATGGGCTTAACAGTATGGTCTAGTTTGTCCCTCAGAACATCTTTTATTTAATTTGCAAATATTTCCTTGTAAAACTCATTTGTTAAATTATTGACTGATGAAAATAATTTTGCTTTTACATCAAATCTTTAATTCTGCGTAGCCGGAATTTTACAACTTGGCGTAAATGAGAAGGAATCCACGGAACTTCGGAAAATTATTAAATCCTGAATGACTTTCAAGCCGCTGATAATCTCCATCAACTGACCAAGCTGCAGTACCACCTTGACAAACTCACTAACAATAAGACTGTCAAAACCGTTAAAATTCGTTTTATACGGAATAGTGTATTACCTCACCACACTAAATAAGTACGAAAGTTCAAAAGTTCAGCGTAAATGGGAAATCAAAATGTTCACTTATGAGTTAACATAAAGGGGTTATAATTATTTTGAATGTGTACTTTTATTTATTTATTTAATTTTATACATTTACAATTATGTATGCACTTATTGAATATGGCTACCGTACGTAGTACGTACAACACACGGCATACTTATTCTATTCAACCAGGTACTGAACCGTCGCTTAGATAAGACCACATATAATTACATATAAACTAAAGATCAAGTTCAGTAATTATGTCAAGTGTTTCTACTTATATTATATTTCGCTTCTACTATACATGCAACTGCATTGTTAACAAACTGCATTGACATGAACTATTTTATTGTGTATATCCGAACACTTCTGCGGTAGCAATTTGTGTCCCCTCAACTCAATTGCTTACCCCCAAAAGTTGTGGAAGTCAGAGCTACAAAACGTGAGTTTACTGAAGCCAAAGTATTCAAAATTCCCTATGGAATCCGATTATGTCCTATTGACATTATCAGGTACGTAAATCATTATAGGGTATCAAAACGACAACCTAGCGTTTGGCGCTCATACCCAACAACTTGTAGTTACAAAAATTTCAAAATGTATTCAGATAAGTTTTCATATCATATCCTATACGAACCTATGGTATTATTATTAAAGTTTCTATGATATCATGTCAGATTTTCCTACAAGTGCGAATCCTTCACGGTGTTCTCTCCCCGCTGCATTAAAATCGCATTAAAATAAAAGTCTTTTTTTCCTGAATATAAGTACTATTAAGACAAGCCTGCCACCTAAAAAAAGTCAGGATATTTTCCTTTAAAAATATCTCAAGTCTTTGTTTTTTAAATCTCAAATCTTTAATTTTCTTAGAAATTAAATATTTATTACGTTAAACGAGTTTCTCACATTCCTCATCTTTTGAAAAATTCCAAAGTATAGAATTCAATACTTGAATTCAAAATATGTGGTTAAATGCATGCATTTTGCAATAGTATTCAGTTTTAATTGTGACATTCCGGTAAAATTCAAAAATTGCAAAAGAATGAATCATTGTGTTTATAAAAGTACCCAAAATTCCATTGAATCTGCTGCCGTCATTTCCTAAAAAGATTTCAAAGTTTCAGGTAAAGTAAAGAAAGAGCTTAAATGTTTAAGCTGGAAAATTAATCTTTACATTTGATTTCAACTCTTGAAGTAAATACTAGAATATTTTGAGTTAAACCTAAAACATGGAAATTTTTGAAATTGTGCGAGGTGTAACGTTAAAATATGCGCTGGAGTTCTGAGTTTAAGATGACGCTTATTCCTAAGCATAGAGTCCTATATACAGAGTCATAATTTTAACGTATAGTACCCGTGGATTAGAATTAGCCTCATGAGTGTTATCATCTTCGGAATAATATTAGCGAAGACATGATATAAGGATTGCTCTAGAAACATGTGACTCAACAAGCCACTGTGTGCCACGCGTGTTTCTGTAATAGAGTATACCTGTACATTCCTCTCATTCATTCCACCAACTTTAAAATCATAAAATGGCACTCTCAAACAATTAAATTGTTCAAAAGGTAAGTTTAGGTAATTACAGCAATTAACAGTTTTACTTTTTAGTTAAACTTTATTACACTATTTTAATTTTCGTATGTTTCCATGCACATGCTATTCAAATGTAGCAAAGCTTCCACAATAAGGGTATTTAATCAACTGTGCAACATATTTGAACCTCAAAATTTCTGGTTTGCTTTTTATCATGACAATTTCCCTTCGAAAGGATCAAATGCATTTGATAGGCTATACTCTCACAACGCAGATATGCTGCGTCTGGAAATTGAATCGTTGTTTGCAACAACAAAGAATAAAGAGGTTTGATGAGTCGTTGCTTGGATGCTAATATGTTGGATATTATATGCCAACATGCTATAACGGAGGTAAATATGAATCACAGTCGTGCAGACTTTACGCGTGGCCAAAAGCTTATCACAAGGGTCGTTTATCTTTTACAATAGGAACATAATATAGAAACGTTTGCAAATAGTTGTGCCAATGTTTTACATACATGTGTCAACTTATCAAGTGTGGCACCATGATGCATATAATGCAACATGTGTGACTTATAATGAGATTGGCGTGAATCATCATTTGAAGTAGTCATGATTTTTATTAATTGTCATATCTAACTTTGCTTGAATGCCTGTAATACAAATAAGGAAACAAATATCCAAGCCCAGCCTATATGTAGACATTAATACAACTGTACTTTAAAAACGTATGAACATAAATTCTGCTTGTTAAAAATCTTAATTTGGGCGTGTATTTACAGTTTTCTGAATGCATAACTCTTGGGTTTACTTCCATTAAACACACGTGCATGCCAGATGTACATTTACTCAATGTGTGAAAATGTCACTGAATACGTCGTGACCGAAGGTCGCTCAAATTTGTGCATATCGTTTATTGCAATTGTTTCGAAAGAATAGATGTAAACATACATATAATGTAATTTGTATACTTTCCAATAATTTATATCCTCAATGAATTTATAAAATTTTCTTTCTAGTCGTTATCATGCTCCTGACCTTGGAAATTTTACGGGTCAAAATGGAAAATTTGGAAGGCATTATGCTACAGGCAAGTGAATACACGGAAAATACTTCGGCATCAAAAACATGGGTCAACAGGAATCGTAGATACGTTTTTGAAGGTTGGATTTTAAGGGGAACCTTAATTTAAAGTCTTTCAGAAATTTTGAATTTTAGTAAGACACATTTTCAAACTCTTGAAATCTTTATTTCGGAGATACCTAGACCTAAGTACACATGCACCTCCTCTGAAAACGTTACCAAAATTGTGATTGTTGAATGTTCCGTAAAATAGACAAATGGGAACTCAAAAATTATTACCCAAAAATTAAAACTGTATATCATGCGTTGCAAATCTGACATGTTGTGTTACAGAAGGATCAAGTTATGAAATATTGAAATAATAGGATGATACGAGATAACCGGAAATTTGGTCCTATCTCGTGTTTCACCCCGATAGCGTTTTTCAACTTCGGAGTCAATTGAAAGTCATGTAGTCATGTTTTCTATACTGCACATCGCAGTGCCTGTCATGGGAACAGATAAGTTGTCCCCGTTCCCATTCCCGCTCCCACAGTTCGGGTTTGGGTACAAGGCAGAACAGAATTCCCAAATTGCACCCGAAATCTTGTGAACAAAAGTGCCGCACGCCGACCACTCGAAATTTTTGAAATTATAGCACCCAAACCCGTTCCCAAAAATTAATTGTGGGTGCACCCAAACCCGCACCCAAAACCCTGCAACCCGTTCCCGTAACCGAAACGGAAGTTCATTTATTCAAGGATAAAAGTTAAACATTATACACATATACATACTTATTGTTTCAATTTTTTGCTAACAATGGTTACACACAATTGCACTCATTCTATTTGTTATATTTCATTCTAATAAGGTAATTGATTTGGTAATTTTTAAGTCACCTTACAACTGCTAAGAACAACATACGCATATAATTAATTTGTACTCTCCAATTTCATCATTCGACGTGGGATGATCTGTTCAAACAAAGAGCTTTTGCCTCTAAACTACAACATAGTCGGTCACACCACGCCAAAACAAATCATTCATTGAATTATCGTTATGCTCGCAATATTCCTCTGTACACGGGTACGCATGAACAGAAACGGTTTTTGAGCATACCGTTCCCGATCCTGTTGGGTATTTCATTCATCCTGTATTGCACCCGTTCCCATATGCGTTCCTGTTCCTACATACTATAATTATTAAGGTTGGTTTCCAAACCTGTACCAACACTTTTGGGAGAAAACATTTTGCACCCATGATCATACCCGTTCCCGTTCCTGGACCCAAACACCCGGGTGTGACCCGTTCCCATGACAGGCACTGACACATCTAACGACATAGAGAAAGGGCTAATTAATAACTTACCATGGAACCCTTTAGGAAATATAAACTACATACACTGTAAAACTTGATAACTGGCATTTGGTTGTAACAGCGAGTTACACCCCTCCCCAAAATTGGAATGGAAAATATGATACACATTTTTAAAGTTTCTTATGTGATATTACATATGTCCATATATTTTTCCTGAGGTGCTTGGCCGGATTATCAACTGAACTAGCAATACCGCCCTTCACATCACAAATATGCAGAGGTTAAAATAAAACCAAATTAAATGAGTATCGTAATTTCGGTTTAAAATTAGAAAATACATATTATGAGCAAATGGCAAATTTACTTATACTTCCCAACACTACAACATGGTCCAGAAGCCGGGGTAAAGTTATAATGTACATTCTCTTGAATAAAAGGACCTATATAAAGTGGTTTCCCTTTAAACAACAATCTCTTTATTGATATCTTTGCATGTTTAAATTCTCCCGATGAATACATTTGCATTTCAAAGTAAGATAAAGGTGCATCTCGAAATAATGGGAGGTATTTTGCTTTCCTTTTGGAGCGACTATTAAGGAAATTCACTGACAAAAATTTAAAATACAGAAACATCAAAGGAATTAAATTTAGTAATTGATTAAAGTTTTTATTTTTTACAGGTATTGGCAAATCAAACTATGGAAGCAACGTCCAACGGTCAAACAACGGCCCCCATTGTACAAGCTAATAGGGATATATTCGCGAACATGCTAGTGGTTGCTATAAGTCATCCAGTAATAGTTGTAGTAGTATCTATTAGTTCCTAGTAGAACTAGTTATATTTTAACTCGGTAAGCATTAAATTGTCAGTTTTTAGTACGAATAGATTCGGATATTGTAATCAAATATTGTTTAATATAGACCTAGAATCCGTATAGTATTAAAATAGTATATCTTGTTAGAAACAAGTTCAAGTTAATTACTTATTGAGCATATAAACACAATCACACTAACTGCATATTCTCTCATTCAATTTACACGTCCTAAGCATTAAGATATTACTTTTCACCCACTATCAAACGTTGTTTTAGCTTTACTCACAATCAGCATATTACCGAAACTCTAGTTTCAGTTCCTAGATTGTGACATTTCTCGTTTAGAAATTTGACAACATTGAATAAAGCTTGTAAGGAAGAAAAGGACAGTAATAGTTACTTCCAGTAAGAATTTTAAAATCGCAACTTTAAATGCGTAAATGGTGAAACCAATTAGAAATTCCGGCTAAATAAAGCAATTAAAACATGGCTAAAACATTGTTCCAGATCTTTAGTTGTTATTTACGCAACCAGATAGGAAATGGCGTGTATTTTACTCCATCCTACTGAAGATGCAGTTTATGTAACTCCATTTTCACATAAACTGCCTTCACCTCTTTAAAGTT
The DNA here is from genome assembly GCA_947179485.1 of Allacma fusca. NCBI lineage: Eukaryota > Metazoa > Arthropoda > Collembola > Symphypleona > Sminthuridae > Allacma > Allacma fusca. Next base: position 51,769,996 of record OX359245.1, read on the forward strand.
CTTGAAAATACGCAAACCATTTTGCTTACCTCAAGTAATTTCATAATTAAATAAACCCGGTTTTGTCTTTAAGAAAGCTGGTTGTCCTTGTGTAGGGCAGACAGGAGTAGACCGGCACTGAATGTATTCAACTACCATCGTTAAGCAATAGCCAAGTGCCCTTGCTGTCGTGGAGGTGCGAGAAAGAGAAAGATGTTGGGTTCTATGGGATGTACTGCTAGTTAGAATGTACCAAACGCTTGCTTCAATGTGAGCGGATTTAAGGATTGCTTCTGACATAGCTAGACAGTGCAACCTCAGTTCGTCGTGGGATATAATCTCCTTCTATGATACCTTGCTCTCTCTCCTTCATAGTTTAAAGCTGGATTTATGCTTTCAAACAACTTCACGTTCATGTCACCTTCATCTCATTTTACTACCGTCATAACGTCGATAATTTAAACTTTAAGCCACACAATGCGCAAAATAAAGTGTGAAGGAATGATTGACGTTCATTGTCTTCACTCATAAGGAACGTATAACGCCTCCCGCTTGAAATCACTTCAATCCGTGTCTTCAATTTCATCCCATAAATATATATTTGTATTTAAGTATGAATTAAGATCAAGAATTTTTGCAAAATGTTTTGTAAGTGTACTACTTGCATAAATATAAAACTCGGAGAATTCGATCAATGTAACGAAGAAATGAACAAGGTGAAGCAAAGCTAGTAGACGAACTTGTCGGATGAAATATATCATAATAAATATTTTCGGTAAGTTCATTATAATGATCCTAATTATATACGTGTGCATGCATTTTGGTGAACATGATTGTAAATGTATTATTAATTATTTTATTAAAATAACCATACTGAATGGACAAAGCTCAATTTGACACGATTTTGGAGAAAGTATCATCGGTTGTCTACCACTCACCTACACATGCACGCCCCATCTCCCTACAAAACCACATAGCAGTTACGTTGATTTTGTAAGAAAGAATGTTAGGGATTTGCGAAGGCCTGGAAAAAGACTATTTGCCCGAACCTGATAAAAACACATACAGTTGCATCCGAATTTACAAAGCGCTGGAATTTTCCTAATGCTGCGGAACTTTAGACGGGAAGCACATTCAAACTCGGGTTCAATTTACCATAACTATAAGATTTGTTTTCAATTGTATTAATAGCCTGGGTACAATTTAACGATTGTGGACGACAAAGATGCGGTTGGTTCCATTTTTGATAGAGGGATTTTCAAAAATTCTAATATTTCAAAAACCTTTCAATAAACGGATTTGATCTCCAGCAACTAAAGCAGCTAAAAGGTTTTCAAGCTCCCACAGTCTTTTTGGCTGACGACGCGTGCCCTTTAATGCCCTTTAAGGCCTTACATAATGAAGTCAGATACCGGGCCAAGCCAGCACCAATTGTCACTGGAACAAAGAATTTACAAGTACCGTCCCTCAAGGGCTAGGATGGTAATTGAATACATTTTTGGGATATTTCAAACTCTCAGAATTTTCGAAACTCCAATCGAAGGAAGCCTGGATCTGGCTAAACTTATAGTATATACAGCCATAATTCTGCACAAATTTGTGTGGAAACACAAAGATTACTTTGGCCAGAGTTCAAGACGGCGAATTTATTGAAGCAAGTTGGAGAGCAGTAATATCTACAACTCAGTGAATCATCAGGGCAGTAATAATGCTACTACCGGAGCATTTAAAATCAGAGATGCACTCGAAGATTATTTTAAGTTGAGTGGCAAGTTCAGCAAGACGCGCATATGACATGTAAAAATGTACAATACCTGTATGCTGCTCTACGAGACATTTATTCAGTCATTTATCAATTAAAGTGTCGCTACAGCAATTCCATTGGTTTCTCACTTACTGAAGTGTTTATTTTATGCTGCAATAGGATCCCTAGCTGTATTTTTGTTCTAATTTAATTGCAACAGAATTGCAGAGATGCTGAATGTCTGACATTTCTCTTCCTTTCACAACTTTTAGTAGCTCTTCTCCAAAAGAGTCAATTTTGAATCTCTGCAATAAAATCAAAATAAAATAAATTTTCACCAGTGTATGTACTTGTATATCTATATGTAATCTAAAATATCTACATACCCTTGCATTCTTGTGCATGTAATTGGATCTTCGCAAAAACGGATTGAATTTTCATGACGGAAAAATGGAACTCGCCCTGAAGCTTGACCTGACGTCGACGTTAGTTTCCGCTTGAACCATTGATTCCGGATGCTTTTCCTTTGAGTTCTACAAGCTGTGGCTGCAATGTTACATATTTTATATTATTAGCATGATTTCTGATTTATCAAAATCGTCCCAAAATGATAAATTAAATCTACCATTTATTTATTAAATTTAATGACTTACCGTTTTTAATTTTAATTTCAGGTATTCATTACATGGACTTCCTCCTACACTCTAAAAACTCCGGACTGAACTTAATCATGGCCGGTAGGATTTTTAAATCCCAGCAGGAAGAATATGCACACGTTTCATGGCCAGGAAGTATTTTATCTTGCTATGCATACTAGTAAAAATTCAATCCCAACAGGAATAATACATTCTTGTATAGTTCAAGCATGCCTGGCGTAACTTTGAATTAATGCTGTAAGCATAGTTGAATTATGGATACTTGCAGGATTAAAATAGGAATGTATGAACCCTTATACCAAACCTAGCCGTCCAACAAAACATCTTGTATTTGAAAGCCATCCAGCATCATTTTAAACGGTTTCCCATGATCAAAGTAAAGATAGGTATCTGATGGGGACACATCTGTATCAGCAGAAATTTCGAGGTAAGAAATATCTAGTACATAACTAATTATATTCACAACATGTTTGGTATATGTATGTATATCTATAAAACGGTACGATGTTCAATTTTATGAATAAACTTAAACAATTCACAGCTAAATGATATATATTTATATTATTATTTATAAATTTGTATATTTGCATGATCCTAAAAATTATTGAAATTATTTCGTAGCTGTGAGTTTTTTGTGTTTATTCATAATATTCAACATCGTACCGTTGTATATACATACATAGATCAAGCATGCTGTGAATATAATTACTTATGAACTAGATATTTCTTACCTTTAAATTTCTGCTGGTACCGATGCGTCACTTCAGGTCCTCCAAAACTGAATCAATAGTGGAAAAACTAATTCTGGATCCCGAATAACTAATTGGTATTATTTCAAAAGTTATCAAAAACTGAGCAGCTTTGTTAAGCATGTCTTCACACTTGGCAGCCATTACTAGCATGCTTTTAATGCATACCCAATATAAATGTAACGGTCACTGAAAATGTTCGTGCATGCAGGAACACTTTGCTGCCGGAAAAAAAATAATGTAATCCTGAGTGCAGAAAGAAATTTTATTTGACCTTCCCGGACTGAGAATGTACAAGATGACATTTAACTTGCAATGCAAGCATAAATTCATCCCTCGGTTTCCGGATTAAAGGATGAATTTAATTCAGAATCGGCATAATTCTGTTTCATCCTGCATATGGTGTTACCGGAGTTTTTAGGGTGTACTCGTCCACCCTGTGTGGCTAATGTGATGTTATGGTTTCTAATTTTAAGTGCCAAAAATTTCCCAATTCAATTACTTTTTTAATTTTGATTAATAACAAATTTATTTTAATGATGAGTTCGAAATTTCATTAATTATATAAAATGTGTATGTGTGCTTTTGTGGAAATACCTTCCGAGTTATCATGGGATTCATTGCAATCTAATGGTTCCAGAAAATATGATAGGGGTATTTGGAGGATAGAACTGCAATTGAGGTAATAAATCCTCCAATAATTTGTTTATTTCTTTTAAAAATGGACGATGGGAAGGCACCCTTGTAGTGGACAAGAAAGATTTCACTAATTTGTAGAAAGTGCATGAGCATGATTATTGTATATTAATTTTGAGTGTGAAATTTAATCTCAATTTTTAGATTGCCTTAAGATAACTCCAGTATTTTAAATGTTATAACTTTTGTTACAGATGTAAGCTTATTATGTGTTAATTTGTATACAGGGCAGAGGGGATTGACTCTGAATTCTGTTCATAAAACTTGGATGTACATATTTCGATGCAAGTGCATACGAATTTTTTAATGATTTGGATATTTACATATTTGTATTAGATACGTGCCTAAAATGTACGTATACAATTGAATACTTCCAGCTATCAAAGGAGATGATGGATTGATAATAGGGTTTTAAAAACCAAATAAAATGTTTTGAGTGAGTAATTATTGATTAATATATATAGAATTGTCACATGGAAGTTTTACATTCTGGGAAGTCTGACACATTATTTGAAACTACGTGAGATTTCCTTTGCAAAATCGTTTTAAATATGACATTTTATATACAAGTTATCAGATGAACTAACAATAGTGAGGGAATTTTGTTTATTTTCACGAGATTAAATTTGGCACAAACATATCACAGATTGAGAGCTTGCAATAAAGAGGAAGACAAAATTGCAGTCACAAGGGTTCTGATATTTCAGATTGGCTAACAGATTGAAGTCCTGATAAAACGTACAGCGTGTTCTGATGGAAAAGTAACAACTTTTATTACAGATGCAATCTTATGCAGTGTTAATTGTATAAAGAAAAGACACATTTTTTAATGATTTGGGTGTGTACATATTTGTATTTTATACATGCCTCAAAATGTATATATACAATTGAATTTTGTCAGCTATCAAATGAAATGCTCGATTGACAATAGTGTTTTAAAACCAAATAAATTGTTGGTTTTGAGTGAGAAATTATTCCTGTGTTGATGAAGTAAATAAAATTGGCATATGGAAACTTTAACTTTGCATTGTTCGTTAGATGACACATCATTTTACAGGGTCTTTAGACATATTTGGAGCCTGGAAATTTTATTCGATGGTGATTTAATAAAAGGACTTACAACTTTTAGTTTCTAATTGTAGGAGTAGATGTACGACCATACCAATTGCTCCCCCTAACCCATTAAAAGAAAATACCTTTGAAACGCCTCTTGACACCAAATATTGATCCAGGTCAATGAAACAAACTGCGTAGAATCTGAAAAAAATATGCAACAAACGAGCGATGACTTGACCTTTAGAAAAGATCATCCCCTACTATGGATCAGAAAGTAGGGGGAAACGATATGACGGAACCTCTATTTTCGAGTTCTCAATCTGATGAAAAATCTGTTGTCACCACACATTGCGTCAATTACAATAACAAAATCGTTTTAAATACGACATTTTATTTATCTACAAGTATTTATTTGATGATCTAAACAATGGATTTTTGTTTATCTTGATGGGATAATCTTTGAAATAAATATATGAAAACTCCCAATAAAGAGGAAAAGCTGTCACAAGGGTTCTGATATTGTAGATGTTCATCTGATGAAACTGTGATAAATCGTACAATGGGAGCTGTAGTGGTGTGATCGGGTGCAAATGTTACGAAACTACGACTTTAATGTAAGTCGAGTAGTTGATTACAAATGATGTCAGTTTGAATGCATTGGTAAAGCAAAGCAGTGCATAGCTTATCAATCAAATCTCACCTTGGAAGTAAAATATAATTAGCAGTTCCAGACCTGTTGGCGACCACATTTGTTCTTCAGATAAATATACATCTGATTGATTGGGACTACCAGGATTGCATCTTTCTTGCCAAATGGGTCCACATAACCTGATGCAATTACTACAGGTGCTTTGAAAATTTCAGCTCAATTAGTAGTCTCTAAAAAATATTTTTTGACTAAAGAAGTAGTTTGACTGAAGACAAAGACTACGAATGTATCAGAAATACTTAATTATATTAGAAGGCATTGACTCATAATTTTGTTTACCTTTAGAACAGTTCTGTTGAACTTCTTAAATGGTTCAAACTATGGCTTACTGGACTATACTCAAACACCGGTGTTGCTGTAGGTCCAAATTGATACAAAAAGTGTGATTACACCAATCATTCATGTATACATATTCCTTTCTATCTTTACTCATTAAATTTCTTTGGCTCGCAGGACTCAGCAGGTATCAAACCTGGGGAATCAAAATGGATGCTTGGTTCAAATGTGGTCCAATCTCTGAAACAAATGAAGACAGACGATAGATGGTTAGAAAAACATTACAGAAACGTTTTCAGTGCATCCCAATTAGCACATCAGGAACAGGAGAAGTTTCAAAATATCATGGACCATTTGACGGGGCTCAAAGACGAAGATACCTTTGAGAATGCAATTCAATATTGTGATGGCATACGGTCAATGGGGCTAAGTAAGACATTTGAACCGATAGTCAAATATTGTGTGGCAGGAATTTTCCAACTTGGCGGAAACGAGAAGGAATCCCTGAACCTTCGAGAAACCATTGTATCACAATCAAGCAAGGATGCGCCAATGCTGAAGGACAGTCAAGTCGCGGATAACCTCCATCAAATGGCATGGCTTCAGTTCCGTCTTGACAAACTCACTGAGGCCGCCCAAACTTTTAAAAAGGCTTTGAATTTAAAATGCATTGTTTACGGAATGGAAGACTACCTCACATTAAATACTTATAAAAGTTTGGGTCAGGTCTTTGAAAAACAAGGTAACACGGAGGATGCATATCGTATTTACAAGGATGCTCTGAGCATTGAGAAAAAAATGGGATTACTCCGAATTTAACATGGCGGGGATTCATGATTTTGGGAATTTCTGTTATTATATTTTCAATTTCTTTTATTGAAATTACGATGATTCACTAATTGTAAGTGGCTAATATGTACGTAATAAACAGCAGCTGGAAAACACAATACGAATATCCTATCTTGCACTATAGATAAAATAAAGATCAAGTTCAAAAATCAAGTGCTTCATATCTCGCAAATCGTTTCTACTCAACATTTAAATGCATTACAAAAAGGCAATGCACGTGGCGTACGACATGCACGCATTTATTAGTCTTTTCATATCATTCTGTATTCGAATTTGTATATGTGTCAAAGCAATTCCTTCGCTTACCCCAAAACGTCGCGGAAATCAGAGCTATAAATTTCTCAGTTCGTTGGAATAGCTTTGTAAAGCCGATATACTTACAATGGAAGACTATTATTTGATACTGATCTCAGGTACGTGAAGCCAATAACTATTCCTTCTTATATGGTCTCAGACCAACAACCCAGTTTTATCCGGTCATACATACCTGGAGTCTGCAGTTACAAGGATTTTTAAATATCCTTTTTGCAGCTTGAGTTAACTTTTTTGATTTTGTACTGATAAAAGAACTACGAATTTAATCCGTTCTCCAAGTAGTACAGTCAACTCTCGTTATAAGGGAATCTCTGGGGACTGGGATATTTTGTCCCTTATAAAAACTTCAATTCAATTCCCTTATAGCGTATGCTAGAAAATAATTAGATCTAATTTTGAATCTATTTTTAATCATACAGCAGTAACTTGTCCTTTTGTATTCATAGTTTTATTCGGGAGAAGTTTGTAAAGCAAAATGCCCCTTAAATAACTGCGCCGGTTGCTGGATTACCACACTGCCTAATTGTTTTCATATTTGAATCTATTGTCACATGGTTTTCTAATATTTTGACTCGGGTTTTCTAATACTATTCACAGTTGAATTTGCCAAGTTTCTTACTTTACACACTTGGCTACGAAACTGTATGCAAAATTGAATATTAGATATTATCGATGCTTTTGGTCCTAAATCCAAATGTCTAAAATTTATGAAATATTATAAGTAATTATTACAAGTTAAAGTAATTACATATTGAACACCATGCCGTACGAACATTCAAAATTACGGAACCTGTTTATATGGATTTGAAAGAAACGCAAACAAGTGCTGGGTATAAATCGTTAACAGCTATGATTGTATCAGTATAACATCAGCACAGAGTGCGATTACATTATTTTAGTCCGTTCAAATCCCTTATAGGCACTATTTATCCTTCCATTGTACCCATTATATGTTCCACTATAGCGAGTTTTCCCTTATAGGAATGTCCCTTATAAGCACTTTTCTTAAGCATTGCATTAACGGGAGATCTGGCGGGGACGGACAAACTCATCCCATATAGCAACTTTTCCCTTATAAAGCCATCCCTTATAACGAAAGTTCACTGTAATCCTTCGACTTAATATATTTTTTCATCTTAACGCACAATCCGTTCCCATTCTACACAAGTTGATAACATGCCAAAAGGGAGATGAATCTGAATTGTATAAATGACGCGTGCCCTGCCATTTATCTTGACCCCCTTTTATCTCAATAAAATTACAATAGCAACGTGTAATAATATTTGTGCACATATTTTAATTGAGGTGCAAATGTCAAAGTGTGGCTTTTTGCTCTACATATAATGTTCCGGAATTGAAGTTATTTATCAGCTCAAGGGTAGATACTTTAAAGTGGTAACGCAATTGTAGTACGTGTATTATAAATAGAACAAATAATTGTATTACACCAGGCTATATTCTTGTCATTACTAAAAATATACTTTTTATACGTTCGTAAAATGTAAAATATTGTATACACATGTTGAGGTCTAGACATACGGTTTTATCAATATGTACAAGTGTTTTTGAGTTTACTTACTCTTGAGTAATTACCAAGAAACTGATGAAAAGTGTTGCCTAATATGACTTAAAATCTTTAATTTTGCTCCACCCACCAAAGGTAACTCTCGGGTTATTATTTTCCTTACGATGCGATATTTTTACGACACCCTGCACATTTTCAATAAAATCCTGCCTGGGCAGTTTGTTGATGGACAAACAATGCAGCTAAATACAATGGATAGAATATTTTTTGTAAGAATTTTATAATTAATTCCTTCAACTAATTAATGAAATTTGATTTTCAGTCGTCGTCATACTACATACCATGCTAATTTTCCTTGGGCTCAGAATGTATTCAAGATTGGAAGCCACTATGTTACGGGTAAGCGGATAGACTGATAGGACTTCAACTGGAAGTCTATACGAAAGCTTATAGAAGGTTTTTATCCATGTATGAGTAAAATTTGTAGCCAAATGGTGAATCAAAATTAGTTCGTTCCCTACAGACGAACGTGGTTATACAACAACCAATTTTGTTCATTTCATACGTGCTCTTATTTTTTTCCTTATGGAGAGTGACTTCATCAAATAAAACTATTATGTACATATAGGGTAGGAAAATTTCCTATAGTTAGGGTATGACGAAAATACTAAAATACCATGCGAAAATGCGCAAAATGCCTGCCCAATTGTTGAGCATATGGGCAGCTTTTGACAATGCGCTATTTTTGGGAATTTTGGGCTTTACGTCTTAGAACATTAAAATAGTTACGTCAAACAGAATTGTGTTTTAGTTATACTGTGATTGGTTGTATCGACAATATGCAGGGGAAATTCTTTGTAACACATTACAATTTTATAATCTTAAAGGTACTGGAAAATCAAGATAGAGGAACAACCATCAGCGCTACCGGTCTTCAATATTGTGGGATTGTTTTTGCTGGCTCGATTCATGTAACAATAACACAACGAGTTGGTCTAAATAACAACCCCAATTTGATTAACATGCCACCTTTTCAACATACACGATTATTTCCATACATTGAGGATAATCCATCTTTTGTGGGGAGGGGCCAACATCTAAAGGACCTTGAATTCTATACAACAAATGTACCCTCCAGAGTTGTACCTAGGCAAGGCTTCGTTTACTGGATCACAGGAATCGAAGGAGTTGGGAAATCCAGGTTTGCCCAAAGGTTCATCGAAAATTTAATGAAAAAGAAAATCAGGAAAGAATTCTTGTGGTTTGACTGCCAACACCAACAGACATTATTCGAGCAATTTACTGAAGCAGCTCAAGCAAACGGCATTATCTTGCGATCAATAGAACTGGGAGGCATTGAGCAAATGTACACCGAATTTAGCAAATACGAAATAATAATTATCTTTGACAATGTTCAGTCTTATGTTGAAATTGAAGAATATCTTCCTAAAAATACATTTGACAAGTTCACAGTCATCGCCACATGTGGCTACTTGGGCTTACACAATCCCAGAAGAATGTCTCTAACAGGGTTGGATAGAGCTGAGAGCAAGGAACTTGTGTATGCTGTGAATTCATCTAATGTAGCACCGTTGGAGAGAAATTGCTACGGAAAAATTAAGAAATTGGATGAGGACGCCTTTAAAACGATTGTTAAGTTAAGCAATGGCATCCCACCCATTTTGAAAGATATTGTGGATTTTGCATGCTCATGCGCAGAAAATCAACATGTTCTTGGAAATGGTGATTACAACGTACATATATTTCTGAACACCTGGGAACGAAAAAAATATTTGCTCATCGCAGAGGTTGATCCAATCATCATTACTGACCGATTTACTGAAATCATGAGAGATCTTTTGGCATCCATTGAGCGAAGAGCTGTAACATTTGAAGTACAACGAGCAATTCTTCAAATTTTAATGCTGGTGTCATTCCTGCTTCCTCGGCCTAACAGTATACCCCAAGATTTAATTTTTTATTTTCTTCACCTTGACAACGACATTTATCTTGAAGCTGTAAGATTGTTGCGTCAGCATTTCATCCTCAAAGAGGAGCCGGAAAACCGTTTGTATTTACAAATTTACGGCCCAGTACAAAGTAGCTTGGCTAAGGTTTTGTGGGAAGACAAAAGAGAAGATTTTGATGATTTCCTGGAATCGTTTTGTTCCAGAATGCAAATTTATGTAGACCAAGTTGATGTCATCACTAAAATTGGTCAATTACGCATTAGAAACTGCATTCATGCTCTAAAGGAGCGTAAAGAAAAATTGGGTATAGAGCCCGAGATAGATCTGGTTCAATGTTTGGTAAAAAGGGTTCGCTTCATATTTCCGGAAAAGAACATTTCACTCGACAGTAGTCTCGATGCACTAGCTGAGCTATTTGAACCCAGTGCCTTCTCTCGGATAGTTGCAGAAGCCGAAGCAATGCTAAGAAATCTTATTACGTTTCTTCGAAATTTTGGTATCCGATTTTTTGAATTTTTTTAGTGTCAGCTAATAAGTCTTAAAAATTCATATTGGGAAACAACTGACATATTGTAACTGACGCATGCGTATTCCCTTCCAAAAATTTGTAAAATGCTTTCATAACAATAAATATTTAAATTTTGTGATCGTATGTCTTCAGGTTATCAAGAAAAAAAAATTACATACGCTGTTGTTCACTGTTTTTACTTGTGCTGAATTATTTAAAAATACATTGATTTAAAAAATGTTAGATTTGCCCGGTCAGAAATAATGTACCATGTTTAAAGACACGTACGTAATAATCCATACGTAGTACATACAACTAGGGTATGTCGATTGAAAATGCCTTGCAGTATTTGCCCGCCCAGCTGAAAATGCCCAAAATGCCTGCCCACATGCCCAAAAACTGTCGCCTGCCCCATGCCCAATATACAAGCATGAAGTATTTTAAGGTCCAATTAATCAATTTGATTAATATTCAATACCAAAACAACCAGTAACTATTCTATAAAGTTTGGTTAAAAAATTAGACCTCAACAAATATATAAAAAAGGAGAACATAGTATTGTAAGGGGTCTTATTATAAGTATTATAATTATAAGGTATTGAGAGTTTACACACAGATCGTCAGCATAAGTGCTGCACAGAAGCATGCACATGTAGACCATTTGGCATCATTAGCAACGACATAATTATTATAAAAAACACAATAATTATGTACACGTAATTACATATATACTAGTTATTTGCCTGTCCATATGAATAAAAGTGCTTGAGATTTTTAGCACTACCTCTTTTGCACCTACGTGTTATTTATGTATAAACAAAAGTATGACCCGAGAAATATTTCCCAATGACTCATTGTCAGATTCCGTTGTATTTCACAAGTGTATACGTTTGATGGAGAGCCAGAGAGAAGCAAAATCTCCCCAGCAAGGAACGGTGGGAATAACAATGTTTTATCAATGCTCGAAACATTAACTGTCATAAACATATGCATTAATATAACTTCAAACGTTTGTGCCATGCCTTTTTCAAGCCTAACCTCAACAACTTATCACAACTCAATTCATTCAAATTGGGAATGGTTGCAATGTAATGTGTCGAAACAGTCTGACGTAAAAGAAACGCTGACTATGACTACATATCTACGCTGGATAAAGTCAGGGAAATTGTCAATACTACTCATACAGGGTCTGTTAGCGCAATGGTTTATGAAAACTCAATAATGAAGAAACACGGACATTGGTGAATTTAACTGATAACGACTCGGTCCTCTCAACACGATAACGTACTTTGATTACGGAAAACTTACAGACCAACCCCTCAAAATTTTGTGATTTTTGTTCCGTTTTTACTTTTGTAAAAATCTCCCCTGTGATGCACAAATTACAATTATAAGGTGCTCCAAGGAATTTTTCTCTACGTAGCCCATATACATAAGAGGTCGATGTAAAATATGTACAAATAATTTTCTCCCATATTTGGGAATCACTTATTCTCTCTCGTTTTCCCTCAAATAGGCAAAGGAGAAACAATGCATTTCCGTCACCCAACGGGTTAATACTTTTTTCGTAGGACACCAATAAATTGGGGGAAGAAGACGGGGAGCTGACATTTCAACGAGCTAGCCATGGTTTCATTAGTTTGTTCTATTAAAGCTTGCCCTTTTGTTTTCGTCTTGGTCCCGGGTTCAGTTCCTGGTGAGGTCTTCTTGAAATCCGTATTTCTACTTTAGGCGACGCTCTTTTGGGGAGTTTTTCCCTTGAGTGTGTTTCTCTCCGTGACCACGCAGTAAAATTTGAAAGCGAGGGTATATTTTGTACTATTTAAATCTTCTTTTTCGGTATTTCGTATTGTGACTCAAGCTGGAAAAATTTGAAATTTGAAAAAGTAAAATCAATAAATTATTACTTGACTGGTAACAGAATAAGAAATTAAGTTATTGTCAATTGAATGTGTGTAGCAATTATGGCCTAAAATTCTTTCAAATAAATGCTGAACGCATACGAAATATTCTCTTTGTTGTTTATTCAATAAAATATAATGAAGAATTACGTGCTTTCATTTTTAGAGCAAATGTGTTCACAGAGTAATAACACAGAAACTATTGCTATCACAAGTGACCGTTCGGATTTTATTATCCGTAGATATTGATGTTATATATAAAGACTTTATTGACACTGCTTCTCAACAGAAGTAGCCATACATTGACTCAGTATACTATTTCCTAGTGTATTACATCATATATGTATGATAGTACAATGTGTTATAAATTTCTATATAAATGATTATTACATATTAAAGCACCACTTTTTAGCACTATTGCTACAACTTCATCAATAACAGTATTTGAAATTCTAAATCTTTTTATTTACTAAATAAAATTTAATAAAATTTATAATAAATAAACTAAACACAAGGAGTTGCGTGTGGTACCTCATTTGGATATAAATGTTTTTATAACTTATTCTCACAGTTTGGGGTTCCAATTCTGGAATGTGGCAATATAGCCTTCGTAAGTGTTGAAACAGAATAATTTAAATTCTTTATTGCCACTACGCAGTACAATTTTGGATGCGTGTTTTGTCTGCTGTTGGAGAGAAAAAGATGAAATTGGGAAAATAATATTAATACAACATTTTCATTCCCTTTTTTCTGCCTAAAACGATGGAGGTTGTGGGGAGCTACCTCATCAAAGTTAATAGTTCGACGCGTAAGCACTGACCCAGACAGAAACTATTTTCTAAAGAAGGTAACTCATCATTACTAGTAATAAATTTGCTGTTATTTTAATGATGAGGATTATGTTACAAAAATAAGAGGGCAGGTCAGTTAGGGATGCTCGTGATACAATGTAGTTTCTCAGATAATAGTTTAAATGCAATATTACTAGCTAACTTCTTTATCGCTTTGCTTCCCATAGAATTTCCCAACCTCCTCATGGGATTCACTTCCCCTTGTCGGACTCAAGGATTTTTGTCACCTTTTGTTTTTTTATGATCATATTCACCTAATTGTAAGTATTGGAAAAAGTCCCAGATTGTGACATGTAATTTATGAAAGGTACCTTCCTCACACAAAAATTGAAAGCAAGCCCCTGTAAAATTAAATAACAAAACTCTACTATTATAAAAATTGCTTTTATGACTATGACTTAATATGTTTAGAAAGATAAAACCAACAAAATATTATCACCTCACGCAGTCCAATTTTTTTGGAAATGCGGGAATATTATTTCAATGGCATTATTTCTTATTATAATCACATATCATCATCTATCACTTATCATTATGTTGCTCTTTCAAATTTTAAATCACACACTTGCTCCTAAAAATTATTATATATGCCGTGTATTATTTCCTCAGGCTTCATTTCCATTCTCGGTGTAACTAGGACTCTATTGGAAATTGAAACTATACTGTGACATATTACTTTCCAAAGAGTAAGGGTACAAAATGCTATTTGAATTGTTATCCCTTTTAATTTTTGGCTACATTGCCTATCACTCAGCCAAAAGCAGGCCAAAAACCGTTGATAAAAACCTTTCCCCCCTGAATTCTAAGCAAACGGAGAGTCGTCCGCTGAAGGAAATACTTTACGAAGGAAGATTCTATGATGTCACAAACTGGGTAAACAAGCACCCGGGTGGGAAACTCATTGAGTTCTACGTCAACAATGACGAAGACGCATCATTGGTTATTCAGCAATTTCATTTACGAGCTTCGAACAAAGTTAACATTATTTTGAGCTCCCTGACCTGCCCCAGATGTTCCAAGTCCCGTATCAGGAAATGAGCTGAAATACAGAGAACTAACCCGAGATTTCTGCCGTCTCTTTCAAGAATTCCAAGCGGAGTAGGGCTCCTCACAAGTTCAAGTAGTAGTTGCAACTTACAATTTCAATTACAACTTCAAGTCAACTTCAATTTATTAAAAAAATTGAATTGTAAATTGAAGTCAACTTCAATTTGAAACAAAATATTAGTTGAACATTCAAGTTCAACTTCAATTCAACTTACAAATAAAGCTCTTCATTTGAGAAGCATAGTCAATTCAACTTCAAGTTGCTGAAATACAAATAGTTGACAGTTGAAGTTGATCAATTGACAATTTCTGAACGAATTAAACATGTGCGTTGGGAAAAGCTTTGCAGTAAATTGATGGAATCCACTGGTTGTCTTAATGAACAAAAGTTCATGGGTCACGCTGCTGGCAAAGTAAAGCTCCTGAAATCTAGCTCATGCACAATCTAAAATTATTAAAATTGAAAAATGCGTTAAAATTATTCTTAAGTTTAATCAACGATTGGCGTTATGAGTGAGGAAAGGGAGAAAATAGGTGATTTAATTGTTAGTTGAGACTCAGTTGATGGTTCAAACAGTCACCTAAAAACAAAAACGAAATACTCTGACAAACAAGCATGTATTCAGCGACGGAGTCTATTTGTTATTTACGGTATTTATTTTCGGCTGAAATTTGAAAACCATTTTTTGGAGTTTTTAAAAGCAAAAATCATTTTCGATGTCCAGAACGCTTCTCGGAGAAACTTGGTTTTACCCATTATACTTTTTTATTTTGATATTAGGTAGTATTATTTAATAACACGTTAAATTGTTTAACTCAATTTGAATCAACTTCAAGTCAATTTCAATTCAACTTCAATTTGTACAAATATTACAACTTGAAATTGCCAACTTCAAATAATGAAACTATAAGTTGTTTTCCGGTAATTGACTTTCAATTAAAAAATTGATTTGCAATTGGTCAAATGCAACTATGAGGCCAAAGTTGAGTTGAAAATTCAATTTCAAGTACAACTTCAAGTCCAAATAACGTGGTAACTTGAGTTGTGAGGAGCCCTAAAGCGGAGGGTCTATTTGAACCAAATCTTGCTTATGTGGGTGTAAAAATCCTGGAATTAGTTTGTCTCGGATCACTAGGTCTTTGCCTTGTCCTAAAGTCGGGGAGTCTAGCTGTCACTGGGGTGGGAATCCTAGTTCTGAATGTGTTCCAATTGCGGATACATTATTTCATACACGAAGGCGGGCATAATTCCTTGACCGGGAATCCGAGGATGGATCGCCTCATTCAAGCCATTGTATATGGTATACAAATTTAGTCGAATCTTTGATAATCATGTTGTAAAAGAAAGTTTCCATTGATTCCATTTCGTGGCTTGACCAATAGACGTCAGCAATGTAGCACTTGGGCTAATCATGGCAATCTAATATTTTTCCAGGGATAAAATTTGCCTGATAAATTTAGCTTCTAATATTATAGCTAAATCCCAAGATCTTCCAAAGATGTACTTAAATATAATTTTAAATGATTCCATGACTTGGCGTAGGTTTTTCTGGTGGTTGGTGGAGTAACCAGCACAACAGACATCATGCTATGCCGCAACGACTAAATCACGACGTTGATTTGAATACCCTCCCTTTAATAGCCTTCAATGTGGCTGTCACGAAGGGAGGACAGCACAAACCCAATTTCGTTCTGAGGCGTCAGGTATAGTGTTTCTGTCGGTGCAAGTTTTGGGAATAACCGAACTTGCAATTACAATTAAATTGATAATGCAAGTACTAGTAATGCCGTAACTGGTACTTGCTAAAATGTGGCAATTTAATCATGCAAATAACCGAAGTTGAACTTGCAATTAGTTCATAAGTTACTTGCAATTGGTAAGGCAATTGCAAAAACATTTGGAAGTAATTGCACCGATAAGTACAATTGCAAGTGCAATTGCAATTTGTAATTGCAAGTTAACTGATATATACAGTATAAATAGTCAGTGAAGAGACAAAATGATCCGTGCATTTTTGATTGGTAGCAAGATGGTATACATGCTGTTTCACGAAATTGAACAAAGTGTATTAAATAAAATAATCTAGATGCAATGCATAATGAAACAGATGCAAAAATGAAATTGCCTTCCTTCAAGGCCTCCAAGGCTGAAATATTGTAAAATTTCATCGTTCAGCATATCTTTCGTATCCTATCTTTGAACATTTAATCGAAAATGCATTTAGATCATTTTGCGTCCTCACCGACGAAATTGTACAGGAAGTACAGTAACTGCACTCGTTGAGACAATACTCAAGATTATTATAATTAGTTACTAGAGCAAAATGACTTATTGAGGCATTTTATGGAATTTTGCGCTCAAATTCGAAAGGGTTTCAAGTTGCAATTAAATTGATAAATATTTTTAAAATTGCAACTTTTTGCAGTGCAAACACTTGCAATTGCAATTGAATCTCTTGCAATTTCAGTTGTGCTTAACCGGTAATTGCAAGTACTTAATGCTTTTGTAATTGCAATTTAAGTACACACTAATTGCATTTGCACCGATAATTGCAATTCCCTGGTGTAAAATAACCGGAATTGAACCGAACTTGCAAGTTCAATTAGTAATTGCGGTTAACTTGCAATTGACAAGAAACACTAATCAGGTATCCAATAGCTGTAGCCCAAATAATTATTGCAATGATTAATAGCAATAATAAATTAACTGAACCATCATTTCTTGAAATTTTCCTTAATTCAGGCACAGCTAGTAGTACCAATAAGCTGTTTCCTTGGCTTCCTGGGTTGGAAGCTTCACCTACATCCCCAGTACTCTTTGAAGAAGAAACATTACCTGGAACTGGCATTGGTTGCAATTCACTACTACATTGCTTTGAAAATAGGGCTGCTCCCGTACTTAGTCCTTACAATGATCAACGCATCGTGCTTATTCGTCAATTTTTTCATCTCACACTCACATTTGCCAGTGACGGAGGAACCCCGTCATTGGGTGGAGTACTCGACCATTCATACGATGGATATTAATCCCTCCTGGTGGTGTGACTACTGGATGGGATATCTCAACTATCAGATCGAGCACCATTTGTTCCCCACCATGCCCCAGTTTAGACTCAGGATGATTGCTCCAAGAGTGAAAGCCTTGGTAGAGAAACATGATTTGCCCTACACATGCACGTTTTATGGGACAGCAGTGATGAAAATGTTCAAAAATTTAAGAAGCGTTTCACAAGCTTTGGAGAAGCAGCCTTCCTTTTGACTTTGCTTGAAATTACATGCTAGCTTCGTAAAATACTAACACGGACAGATATATAACTAACCAAGTTGTAAGTGAATGAATACTATACAAAATTCAACGTGTGCTAAAATTAGTGGTGACGTCATAAAATTATGACGTATAATTATGTAATACGTATATTGTTTTGTTTGATGATTTTGAATTTTTTATGAATTATTGAAGACTTGGGTGGAAAGCCATTTTCTGGGAATGTTTTTTCCCGGGAATTAATCCTGTTTCCGACATTTTACGGGCAAAATTACTACTGTTCTCACCTTTGTCTAACAATGTCTAGATTTACGAGTTACTACATTATTATATAATATATTGTGAACGTGGAATGAGAATAAAGTAACGGTGGTAATATTTTTGTGGCGTAGTAATAAGACTCTAGCAAACATGGGCCTTTGTATAACCCCAGCCTATATCCTGCCCAGATTCAAAAATCATCGGCGGCCCCATCTCATCCTCTCTTCTAATTGTAAGTTGAAAGAGTGGATAGTCTCCGTCTCCGTCTCCGTCGATACAACCCGATATACCATCCAATATTAGTGGTCGGATCGATACAATTTGATTCGAATTTTTCAATCTGATTCAATTTGAAGCTTGAATTGAATCGAAAAACCGATTTTCGATTCAATTTGCCCCAAAGCAATTCAATTCGATTCAATTCACTCAGTGAATCGAATTGAATCGTAAATCGAACGATTCAAGTGGGAAAATACAAAATTTTCCTTATGTTACCGGAGTGTCGTATACATATTATAAAGGGTATAGTAAAAGCTACGCTAAAATAACAAACGTTGCAGTATACGTAGCATTTGGACTTTGAATATGCGGAAAAAAAGTACCCGTGCGCAGCCGAAGCGGTTTTGATGAATTGTTTGAATTGCAATTCACATGATATGATTCGATTCAGTTCAGTACCCAAATCGAATCATTCGATTTGGCTTTGCTGCAAATCGAATCGAAATACTACTGAATCGAATTGAATCGAATCGAAAATTTCCAATTCTGAATTGAATTGGTCCGACCACTATCCAATATGCCAGCCAATAAACCACCCCGTATACCCCCCATATATCATTACATGTACCACCCAATATACCAAACTATATATACCACACTAGCAGGGCCAAAACAACAGGTGTTTTTGCCAGGTCATTACTCCTTCCACTTTTTCCGTAGGGACAGACATCGTATGTATTTACCCACCTCTCACTTTAGGTTGATATATATGAGTATATACCAGTTGGGTGGTAATTATACGATATGGACGTGGTCGGATTTTGCAAATATCCCCGGAAAATCGTTTCTAATGTTCCCTATTGAATCAAATGCCCCTGCAGGGAGGTCCTCAACAATTTCAAATATCCCTGCTGAAGATAAGGTCAACGATTATCAAAATCCGTGCTGGTAAAAATAATTTCCCTGCCAGATGTCAAATGCATGCTAAAAAAGGTCAACTCAATCTCACTTTCAATTCTCACTGGAAAAAATCAACAATTTGGAAAATCTCTGCATAAAAGCGGTCAGCGAATTTTAAAAATTGCTGCCTGTTTGTTAGCGTTGCTTATTTAGAAATAGCTCTGTATGCCAAAGATCAACAATGATCGTCGAGAAATATTTCGCGGCTTCCACAACATACTCCAAAGTGTGACGGAAATAAAAGACTTACGCGACCGGTTGGCGAAAATAATTTTTGATACGTACATTGTATTTTTTTATTGTGTTGGAGCCGAGAGATATGACGAAACCCTCTTTGTATATGCAAATATTCGCTAAACAATCACCCTCAATATAGCTGCATCAATATTTTTGGACCACCCCAGTTAGATCTGCGTTCAAGTCCAGTTATTTTAGACAGCTTGACTTGAACTTGAAAAATTCTTTAAACTAGGTAGCTGTACTTCCACGAAGATGAATCAAGTTTCTTAAGCAACTTGAGTATTCCAGTACAATTTCAAGTTCATTTTATAAAACTTGAACTTAATAATAAATTTCAAGTTAGACACGTAACTCAAGTTTCATTTTTTCGGCAGGTAGGGGGTCTTTAACATGATGATTTTGTGTATAACATTGGGGCGGGGCATGCTCTTTGTGAGCTATGACATTTCATAGGAACGTCGGATTAAAATGTCAACGCATTTCAATTTTCTCTACAAGACGTCAACAATTTTGAAAATCTCGGCTTAAAGAGGTCAACGAATTTGAAAATCCTTAAAGTAGCTATTGGGGCAATAGTAAATAGACATGATTTAAAATTCCTTAATCGGTTTACCTCCTTTTTAAAGACAGGTAAATACGTTTCTTTTGTCTGAGAAATAATCTTTAATATGACTCAAAATATAATCGTGCATGCCTTGTAAAATTATATTTGAGTCCTGATTAATGTAATAATTACATATGCCCTATGATTTGTCATAAGGGTCTATTCCCGCATGGAAATTGGCTGCACAATCGTGCTCAAAATGATTTTTGATGAAACATTTGTGCATAATTGTGCACAATGTGAATGTTTAAATCTGTAACTGCACAACTGTGAACAAAAATTAAAATGAGCGAACTGTAGTGAGAACAAATAATTTGTGCACATGTATTTACTCTGGCATAAATGAACACTGACAATTGAAACTATTCTAGTTCAACAATGTTTGGTAGTCGAATCAAAAACTTTAAATCGTGTCGTATGCCGAACAATGTAAACAAATTCTGTCTTTGAATACTTGTGACATTTATAATGTCCAATCTTGAATCAATGCTTCTAACTGAAATCAAATAAGAGTTTGCTGGTTCTGGGTAACATACATTTACCCTGCTAACAATAGCATAACCTTCCTTACTTTGGCAAAACTCAGCAAAAACTAATTTCTTAACAATATAAAATTTATTATCGAAAGTTCCCACAGCAGCGTTGTGTCTTCTAATTGTTGCGTTGTCTTCGGTGCTAAACACTTTACCATAAAGTATGCATTTTCGAAAACTTCTACCTTGTTGACAGTAAATTCCATTTTCAGTTAATTTGAGCTTCTCTTCATCCGAAAATTCGTAAATTCTGTTGGGACCCAAGAATACACATCCTGTATTTGTTTTCACTGCTACACTAACAAATCGTTGCGAGCAAAGTAAAGAATTAAAATATTCCCTTGCAACAGGATATTCAATTTTTGTAATTCCATCCAACTTAATGGTAATGTGCTCTAAATACCTCGACCGTATTTGCGTGATAACCTTTTGGCTACTACGAAACATACCCGATAAAATTCCTTTGAAATTTTCGTATTGGAAAGCTGAGTAAGCCCAAAGAGCCCACTTCTTCACACAACTAGCAGCGTGTAACAGTATATGTAAGTTAAATGTGCAGCACTTGAGTCCGTATAAATTTTTAGCTTGAAAAACGAAGCGTTTTAGCTGGTCTTGGGTGTACGATAAGTCTTCTTCAGTAATATTTTCATCTGAAAGTAGCATAATTGAATTCGCGAATTTCAAGAAATGATTCCTGAAAACATTAGGTAAGAATCCTTTTGTAATACTGCTGCAAATATATGTCCACGAACGCCATTCTGAAGCCTTCCAGTGCTTTATAGTTGACAACGGTTGCATGGTTCTGTCAAATTCATAAGGGACTTTGCATTTAAGCAGAACCTTATCAATATGTTTAACTTTGTTTCCTATGTAATACGGTGCATTTGAATTACATGGCTCAATCCATAACAAAGTAAACATTTTGGAGACTCCCAGGAAAGCAGAATGCATCACATCATACACAAAACTGTCAACGATGTGAAACTTTTTCAGCGTCAGTAATACGGAAGCATTTTTGACACCATTAACGTGTTTTCGTCTAACTTCGCCGTTTTGCCATAAATCCCCCAATATTTCAAGACTTGCTATAAAAGATTCTTCAGGTCGAGTTTCCATAATATTTGTGGGTGGATAAATCCATTTGTGTTTCGTCGGTGTTATCCAGCATGTTTCTCCTTTCTGATTACACCAAGGGCATCCAAACGCACGATTAAAGTGGTTCAACCCTTGTACTGCACATCTAGCGACAGAATCCGCGACGAACATGGGAAAGTAGACAAAGCTAAGGAATTTAGTGTTGTGTGTATGCCATTCTATTGGGGAAGCATTTAAAGCATTACAGGCGTCTACGATGGGCTTCAAAAATGAATTTTAATTTGGTTTTTCTGAGCTAAACCACAAACCAACCAAAATAGTGTTTGATCTTCGCAGATTATAATCAAGCTCATTAATTGATATTAAAACTGGTGTGATACTAAATTTTGACGAACGAAATGGCGATACTCCATCAGTGTTCATGGAGCATGTGAAGTCATAGTCTTGAAGATTCAAATTTTTATAGAACAATCCATCGACTATATCGGCCAATTTTCCATCTTTCATTGAATTGCGTTTTTTTAAATTCTTAGCCAAGTTTTCAGCTGCAACGGGACATTTCAGAACTGCTTGTAGCATAAATCTAGGGTTGAATGTGAAAAAGTAATTGTTGTTGGCTTTCAAGTACTTTCAAGCTTACTTTGAAGTCACAATCTTCGCAAACGTCGTCTTCCAAATGTACGTATGCCTTGCACTGGGAACACACAGTGTGTAGTACAAGCTTTTGTATCTACATTTAAATCTTGCATTAAGCAATAATAACTGGAAGGCAGCATTGCTCCTTTTGGCATATGAAATTTCAGTAACATAAGCAAGTCTTCGATTCCAGCCTTAGATCATGCTTGAATGTAAATGCTGCGATTAGCAACGAGCTTTCCTCCGGAGATAAATCGCAGTCTGGATAAATAAACGATCTCTATATTTGCAAAAAAGAGGGTTAGTAGGGTGGTATAACAATGTGTTCCCAAAACCAAAATACATGAGAGCACAAACATAAAAAACAATTTAATGCATTAACAACATTATTTACCTCCTCATTTTTACATAAATTCTCCTCATCGCTGAATTCTCGTCTGTCTTCAAAGGGTTTAAAACTTGGTGATGTGGAATTGGCATTTTTTGTTTGAGGCTGAAAATAAAAATTTAAGTTACCTGTAAATTGCTAATTTTTAATTGTATAAAAAACTACCCTTATTTACTTTAACTGATAGTAAGTTTAGGGGGTTTTCAAATTTCAACATTTTTTGGTCACAAGTAGTTTAAGTAATCTGAAACGAAATACAAAGTAAAGTTTAGAGAGGTATTTATTTAATTCATATCCTGCTTTTAATTTGATTGCATTCTTACTAGTTTCGTAATGAAATTAGTTGCTTTTTAAAGAAATGTGGTATCAAGCCGCCTTTCACTGTGTTAGTTAGGTGCCCAGAAAACTAATTCAGACTGGAAGGTATCAAATAACTTAATAAAAATTGCAGATCTGTATTCAAATGGCAGGTAGTTATTATCCCTGCATGCTAGTTGACACAAATGGATTACTGTTAACGTATGACTAAAATATAGAAATTAAACTATTTTCTACAATACTTGTAATTAATTGTACTATATTAAAACAATTGCAAATCAACTCCTCCTTACACTACAATTAGTAGCTCCATCACAAAGACTTGTAGATAAAATGTTTGCAGCAAAACTTCCAGCAGTTCCATTTTTCAGATCCTAAAAATGAACAACTCTATTTTAACAGTTCTATGCATTATTATTTTTATTCCTACACAATTATTTTATTGAACTGAATATTTTTATTCAATTCAATTTGAGGGTTAATAATAATTACCTTGAATAAACGCCAGCGTGTGCGCCTTGTCAGCTTCTTAAAAAGCGAATTTTGTAAACACGTTTTGGGCCTCATTACAGATTCGGTAAAATCAAATACATTTATTGCTGGTAAAACAATTATTTGCAATATACAACACGTGTGCTGTCACAGTTATTTTGAGGACTTAAATATATTTACAAAGTAGTAAACCGCGCCCGCCAAAATTTTAAATATACCGCTTGTGATTAGATGTTTGATATTATCCAATCATTTTTATTCGTGGATCTATCCGTACGTACAACAGTCGGGAACGTTATGATGGAAGTCAAAAGTTTAACTGACGCGAATAGACTATTGTATTGTTTCATTTGTGTCTAAATTATAAATCAATTTCAACTAAATCATTTGTGGTTTATTGCTTTTATTATTCAAATGGGATTTTTAGTGGTGGAATTCAGTAATAGGCTGAAAGAATTTGCAGTTGTCACCACAGGCAAGCTTGTTGATGGCAACGTGAGAGCATTAAAATCTAAAATTATTGGCAGAACCGTGGATGTGTTTTGGGGACGAGAAACGTATTCCGTTAAAGTTCGAGGATTCGGTATGGTTTTAAATTTTGAAAAATAATGTTTCGAGTTATAAAAATGATTCTCTTGTGATATATAATTTATGGTACTTACCTTATCACTACATTTTTTGAATACAGGTACGAAGACAGCGATGGAAGTTCTTTGCGACAATTTGGCCGAAGAAGCATCAAATGCAGAAATATCTGCGGAAGAAACAGTTGGAAATGATCGAAAGCGTTCTGGTTCGAACCATTCATGTGCCGGACGAATCTTCAATATTTTGAATAAGCGGAAACGAATACTGGATTCTACTTCTGGACAAATTTCAAAAGTCATTAAAGTAGTCTGTGTCGATGATCAGGTTGACAATATTAGACAGTTCTAGTTTGTTATTTGATTTGCATTTTTAAAAGCTTTGTTAATTTTTTCATTACGTACAAATATGTACCTTTAGCAAACCCCTAGTGGTGAAACCAATGAAGAAGTTGCCCCACAAGATCAAACTTCAACCCCAAATTTGGAAGAACAGTCAGAAGAGGATCCCAGCTCCACAATTTCGCGACTTCAAGCAAAAGTTGAAAAGTTGAAGGAGTCAGTACGCAAGCACAATGGTACATATACTCAAGTAATATTAGTTAAAAATTTTGTTGTGTATTATTTGACGGCTTGAAATCTATTAACTATAAATTTTACCCCATATAATTTGTTTCTTTTCAATTTAATTACGTTGTAGCTTTGTCTACTTCTGGTTATTAATTTTATTAGTCTATAATTCCATGCGAATTCATAATGTAATAATTTGTTAGTATTTAAATATATATTTCTGATTGTTTAATTCCTTTTATTTTATTAGAACGTGCCAAGGAGCTAAATCGTCAGGTTTTGGAATTGCGAGAGCAGCATAACTTAGCGTCCTCTGAGGTAGTTTCAACTTCATAAATGCAACTTGCATCGATTTTATTTCAACCATATTGGATGTTTCATTTAGAATGTTTGAATGGTTTTAGAATTCTTTGGAAATTACAATTGGTTCGGGAGTTTATATGCAGAAAACTGTACTTGCTAAAGCAACTAACTTCCAAAACTCCTACCATTTTAGCGCGCAGTCTGTTTAGGCAACTTTTTAATTCGGTCGAAATGAAGAGTCATTCCCTTTTTGGAAGAACGTGCAATGCTAATAAATCCGCTGAGATTTATCCCTCTGTCGATGGAATCAAGCGTGATGCACTTATAGGTCAGTTTTTCTAACACATTTAGATACATGAATTGAGATACTCTAGCAGCTGCATCTATTGTTTGCTGCATTTACGTGCATGTTCTGACACTATGTATAGTTTTCTATTCCGAGACGATCATTTAAAAAAACGCCATCCCACAGCTGCAAAAGGGGTCAAGTCAATGAGTACGTGGTGCAGAAGACTCGCATTATTGATTCATTAAACAAATTACTTCGCGAACAAAATGCTAAAGCATGAGGGCCCAAACTTTGTTATATCAAATAATGAAATAATCTCTTAATAAAAATATTGGTGGATTCAAATTCATTGTTATTGTTCATGTTCATGTTCATGATATTTTTGTCATTAGTCGAAGATCAGCATTTATTATTTTTAAAGCTCTGACAATAATTTCGTGCAGCTAGTCATATGCACAGTCATTTGTGTTCATGGTCTGTTCACAAAACGTATTGCACAACGATTTGTTCACAATTTTTGGAGCACAATTATTTCTTTACAAATAAATGTGCACAAAAGTGGTCCGATTTGTCGCAGAAGATTTAGTTCACGATTGTGAACGGCAATTTCCATGCGGGTTGTTACGCATATATGATATGCATTTATATACTAGTCATTGTAACATATAATTATACGCTATTTTTTAATTTGTTTTATTTATAGTAGATACATGTAACCAATCTACTCTCATAGTATCATGTATTGCACTTATGATCTATATACATCCATGTGGTTTCCATGGGAACACTGTAAAATCGTTCTTTTTGGAAATGGTTCCGGGAATTTCGGAAAAGTTCTAAGTAATCTATCTCTGGCTTCAATTAAGCAAATACAACTATAAAAAATAAATTTTAACTTCGCATTATAGAACGTAGAACATCACTTAATTTTACAGGGTCGGTAGATATATTTGCAGCCTGGAAATTTTATTAGATGCGGATTTAATAAAAGTGCTAGAAACTTAGTTTCCTATTGTGTAAACAGATGCGCGACAATTGATTCTCCTAGCTCATCTAAAGAAGATGACTGTAAAGCCACATAACTCCAAATATTGATCTGAATTTGTATTCAATCTGAAAAAATATTTGGAACAAACAAGGGATGACTTGAACTTCAGAAAAGTTCATTCTCTACTACGGATCAAAAAGTAGGAGGAAACGATATACAGAACGTATATTTTTCCAATGTGATAGACGATATGTTGACATTGTTAATTGTGTGTGACTTTCTTGCAGATTCACGTTAAATACGACGTATTAATAACAATCATTTATCAGATGAAGTAAGCAAGATAATAATGACTTGTGTATCGTCACGAGATTATTCATAATATTCACATCATAAATTAACACTTGCTGACGCTACCGTAAAATGAATTGTTTAATTTTAATGATTTATTTCGTCTAGTGCAAGTGTTCCAAGTTACACCATTGTGATTCGATGCTTGTAGTTAAACTGAATTCATTGAAGTAAGTCGTAGATTCCAGACGATAATGTCCGTGTCAATAGGCACATTGGAAAGTTAAGTGCAGGCTTATCAATAAAATCACGGCTGGGAAGTTAAAATTTAATACAACAGACTTGTTGACGACAACGCTTGTAGTACATTGATTGGATATATTTGATTTGGAAAACTACGGAAGAAACTTTTGTATACAAAATGTACCCAAATGATCGAATCCAGTTTTTCCAGGTGCGTATTATAACCAACCTAATGACCCCTTAAATAGTAATAATGAACTTGTTTGTCCCTCAGAAAATGATTAATTTCATTCAAAATAATTCCTTGTAATAGTAATTTCTTGAGGTGTTGAAGCAAACACATTTTCGCTTTTAGATCAGGTCTATGGACATTGTCAAAGGACTCAAATTTTGCCTTACTGGACTCTATTCAACCGTTGATAATGTTGTAGGTCAAAATTGAAACTATTCGAAAGTATAATATATAACTCTCTCTCTGACTTCTGAGCAGAGTAGAGCAAAAGTTAGCTGCTCCGCAGCAAGGTACCTGGCTTCCTTAAAAGCTACGGGAGGTTGCTGACCCCCATCTGTAAGGCTGCTGGGTTACCTGACGCCCTTGAAATCAGGCCTCTTGGACCTGTAACCAGGGTCGACTCTGCTGGCTACTTTTCCTCTGCTTTGCCTCTTGCTTCTTATATAATTTTAATTGGCCAATTATGGCTGCACCTGCGAGTGTCTGTGCGAGCTGTAATATTAAGTTTCCTAAGTGTGTCCCTATAATAACTTGCAACCGTTGTTCATTCACCCACCATAGAAAATGTGTCAACCTGAGTCTGGCAGTGTATAGATCCATCGGTCTTGATCTGTGGGTATGTGCATCATGTCTAAATTGCAATAATGTGACAAATCTTAATGTTAGTGTTATGAATGTGGAATGTCTGAATGATTCAGATACCGATGTACCCCTATCAACATATAAGGTACATACACTAGATCGTAAGTCTGTTCACATGTTATATCTCAATATGAATAATTTTGCAGCTCATAAATTGGAGGAGATGAAAGTCATGTTATGTGAAAAAACTATTGATATTGCAGGTCTTGTTAAAACATTCTTTGATGATAATACCAATAGGAATTCGTATAACATATCAGGGTATAATACTGTACTTCAAAATAGCTGTAATGGGAAAAAAGGTGGTGGCATAATGTTGTATCTACATACAAGAATTAGATATAGTATCGTTGATCTTAATATAGAGCTGTTTAACTCGGATGTTGAATTACTGGTATGTAAAGGGGGCTTGACAGAGTTTCAATCGATTATCCTAATAGTCATTTATCGACCCCCTCTGGGTCAGTTGAAAAGTTTCTTTTATTCATTAACGAACTCATGCTAAAGGTCTCTCAGCTTAAACATACTTGCCTTATTATTGGTGATTTCAACATAGATATATCCAACTCCTCAACTGATACTCTGAAGTTGTTATCATGTATGAATATGTACAATTACAAACAAGTGATAAATGTACAAACTCGTAGGACTTTGGGGAAACGTCCGTCAAGCTCACTGATAGACCATCTATGTACCCCAACATCACTGTGTATAGATTGGAGCTGTACAACTACTGGTATCTCTGATCATGACTTTGTTTGTTTTAACTATAGCTTTAAGAAATCTACAGCACAGGTTGTTAAGGAGATAGTTACACGTGATATTAAGAGTATTGATTGGAATTTATTTAATACCGAGATATGTAAAATTGACTGGAGTTTTCTAGATAATGATAAGTATAGTATAGACTTTGTACATAATGTAATTACTACTACAGTGATGGTACTCCTTGACGACTTTGCTCAAGCTAGAAGGAAGCGTGTAAAGAGCAATACAAAATCCTGGAAAACTAGTGACCTGCGTATTTTAATGAAACAAAGAGATACTTCTAAGAGACTTGCATGTATCTATAATTGTCAAGACACATGGGCTAAGTATAAGCAGCTTCGTGCTAGAGTCAAACATGACGTCTATGTAGGAAGGCAAAACTATTTCAGTGCACAACTTAAAAAACGTACTTCACCTAACGGAATATGGAGAGTAGTTGATGAGATTGTGGGTAGTGATAAGCACGCTGGTACTCAAATTGATAAACTCTGTGTTGAAAACACCAATATAAGTACATACGATGAAATTTGTAGTTCTCTTGCCTTGTCTTTCACAGTTCCGTGTGACTACACTGATAGCGATATTCTTGATTTTAAATACCAACTAGATGAAAATACTGAATGTGATACTGTAACTACTGATGAGATTTGGTCCGCTGTACATAGTTTAAAGCACAAAATAATAAGCATGATATTATTACTCACGAAATCTTTTCTAAAGCTTCGCTTGTGACACCAGTGATGTTGCTATTTAACCTAATCTTATCGTCATGTAAATTACCACAACATTTTAAGACCGCTGTTGTCACGCAAATATACAAGGGTAAAGGGAGTAAGCTTGACCGTGATTCCTACCGTCCTTTTCATGGTCTTCCTTTTCTTGACAAGTTATTTGAAAAGGTAATGTACAATCAACTGATAAGAGTGTGATAAATATCTAGACGAAAACCAACACGGATTTCGCCGAGGCCGGTCTTGTTTTACTGCGGTTCTAGTGTTTTTGTATAAACTATGCTCGTATTTAGGAATTCCTGCGGTCCAGGTTCTAGCTGTGTTTATTGATCTGAGAAAGGCATTCAACTCTGTATCTAGGTTAATTTTACTTCGTAAAATACAAACTCAATTTCGATGTAATGAGAAGTTATTAAGAATTCTGTCGGACTATTTACATGACCGTAGATTTAGAATATACCTAAACAGTAAATTGTCACAGGAATTTCAAGATTTGAATGGGGTGCCGCAGGGATCTATTCTTGGCCCATACTTATTCCTTTTGTTCTTTACGGATGTAGGTACAGTGGTGACAATTGACTATGTTGCATATGCTGACGAATTGGTGATGTTTATTTACGATACATGTATTTTCAGATTATATAGTAGTATGCAGTATTGGCTAACTAAATTACAGGGCTGGATGAACGACAATTTACTTGTTATAAATTCTTCTAAAACTATGTATGTCATCTTCAATACGTCCCCTTGTACTGTTGATACTAACTGTAAGCTATATGTTAATAATGAGGAAATCCAAAGAGTATAGTCATTTAAATATCTTGGTATAATTATTGATGATAAACTCTGTTTTAAAGAACACTGTGACTTTCTAACTAAGAAGGTATCAAAATCCATGGGTGTCGTCCTGTGAATACGGCGCTGTTTGAATGAGAGTACCAAATGTTTAATTATCAATGCTTTTGTGTTGTCTCATATTGACTATTGTATCCTTATATGGATGAATGTTTGTAAATCGCGTATTGAACTACTCCAGCGTAAACTAGATAGTTTCTTGATGGCAATGTATACGAATGTGCAAAACCCCAAACGACCACATTGTCTAACATACATATATGAGTCCTTTAGTGTACTTACCATACCGGAACGTATTGCTTACTATATTACAAAGTTTACTTATACATTGTTGCACTTTGGACATAGTGTCAACTACATAAATGGTATGCTACTTGTAAAAACTAGTGCTTCTCGTCTAAGATCCTCGAAGCATGTTGAATTGTATCATCCACCAACTAAACTTGTTGTTGCCCACAAGAAAGTTATGTCCGTGTGTGTAAAAGCTTGGAATGATTTACCATGTATTTTTAGGATGCGTAATCATGTAGGTAGTGCATTTTACAAAATTCTGATCAAGCATATCTTGACACGACGTCATGATAAAACATTGTAAATTATTTTTCCTGTCTCTGATCCGGTACTCGCCAAATGATTGTTTTGTCACGAATTTATCGCCGAACTGTGTCTGGGGTGAAAACCGATATTTATATTGACTCCTTTGACACTATCTGAATAAAGCTGAATAATAATAATTATTATTATTGCTCAAGGTCCCTTTTAATTTCGATTTTTTAATGTTCTAGCACTCGGGTACCAAACCAAGCGAAACAAAAGAAACGTGTAGATCATTTGTTGATCATCTGCAGAAACAAATGAAATCGGACGATAAGTGGCTAAATGAACATTATAAAAACGTTTTCAATGTGTATCAATTAGAACCTATAGAACAGGAGATATTTCAAAGTATCATGGACCATTTAACGGAGCTAAAAGACGAGAAGTCCTTTAAGACTGCAATTCAATATTGTGAAGACCTGCGTTCGTCAATGACGTCAATGAGGCTGAACAAGAAATTTGAAATTGTAGTTAAATTTTGTGTAGCCGGAATTTTACAACTTGGCGGAAATTAGAAGGAATCCATGGAACTTCGAGAAGCGATTGCATCACAAGCATCTATCCTGAATCGTTTTCAAGTCACGGATAATCTCCTTCAACTGGCATGGCTGCAGTTCCGTCTTGGAAAACTCCCTGAGGCTTTCGAAACCTTCAAAGAGGCATTAAATTTAAAATGCTATTTGTACGGAATGGAGGATTACCTGACACTAAATACGTACAAAAGTTTGGGTGAGGTGCTTACAAAACAAGGAAATATCAAAGAGGCATGTAAGATTTACAACGATGCTGAGAGCATTGAGGAAAAAATGCTAAGAGAAAAATCAAGCTAATCGCAAATCAGAGTGATCACTCCAAAGTTAACATAACGGAGAATGATAATCAATCATCACTCCCTCAATTATACACGGTCTAATCAATTATACAATAATTTTAAGTGGTTATCTACAACACATGATTATTCTATTTAACCCTGTACTAAATCATCGCCTCGATAATAACACATGTAAACTAAAGATCAAGTTCAAAAATCAAGTGTCATATCTCGCTTTTACTTAACATGTAATTCCATTATTAAAAATAGAATATTTGGCAACTAAGTTTTCGACCATCTCAATTCATTTGCTTATCCCAAAATGTCGTGGAAATCATAGCTACGAAATCTTAGTTCGCCGAATCCAATGGATTCTGAATTCACTATGGAATCCTATTATTTGATAATGATAACAGGTACGTAAAGCTAATTGTTGGTTCTTATTATATGGTAACCTAGTGTTATACATTCACACCCAACAATTCGTAGCTACAAAGATTTAAAAATATATTCAGATAAAATAATTATATCCTATTTCATGCTGTCCTGTAGTACAAATGTTATAGTTTCTGTAATATTATTTCGGATTTTGTATCCTACGAATGAATCCTTGTCGGCGTTATTTCCCTCTAGAGAATACCTGCACAGTACTCTCATTCCATTCCTCCAACTTTAAAATAACAAAAAGGGACTCTTAAATAATTTCAACGGGAATTTAAAGTTGAGCAATTATAGGCTTTAATTTGACTGTTACACTTGCATTTATTATTTATTATTTTATTTATTATATCCAAATGTTATTCAAAACTTCCGAGTATCCGTTCGCTACGAAAATTGCCATCATAAGGGTACTTACTCAGCGAGGTAGCATATTTGAACCTCCAATTTCTGCATTGTTTTATATCATCATAATTTTCCTTTACAAGGATTCAATTTATTTGATAAGATATTCTCAGGACGCAGTTATACTGTGTCTGGAAATTGAAACCTATTTTGGCAGCAGCAAAAAAATTAATGGTTTGATGAACCAGTATTTGGATGATAATTCATAGTTACTTAGTACTAATAATATGCAGATTGTTGTCAAAAACATCTATACAGCATTTTTCTACTGATTGTATTGTGGACAGTCTGTTGATTTTAAAAAGTTTTACTACCAAAATAATCCTTATACATCTTACAGTTGCATTTTAACTCAAACATTTCTGTACTCCATCAGAATATGATATGGCGGCGGTGAATATGAATAAAAGTCGTTCAGATTTTTACGCGTGGCCAAAAGATTACTCAAAAGCTCGCTTATCTATAACAATATGAACACAATAAGTGTTTGCAAATAATCATGCCCATAGTTTGCATATATGCGTCAACTCATAGACAATCGCAAATCAATCGTGATTCTATGTACTATAATGGTCTGTGATTCAGGTGAATAATCAGTTCAAGTGTAATTTGGTGAGGCAACGTTCATAGGTATAAAAATTGTAGTATCTAACTATTTTTGGATGCCTGTAATACAAATGGGTAAAATAATACAACCCCAGCGTATATTAGTGTCATTAATGCAAATGTACTTTGAACACGTAAATACATAAAATCTGCATGATGAAAATTTTATTTTGAAGGATGATTTGCCGTTGTCTGAACACATAACTGTTTGGGCTTACTTCAGCCAAATTTTATTCAAAGTGTGAAAATGTCACACAAACTGAACTTGTCATGGAATATAATTTTTAATAATTTAATATTATATAATATAATACAAAGTTTAGACAAAATTAAGCTTCTACAAAATGTTTGTCCTACGTTCGCTCAAAATTGGGCATAGTTGATATATAATTTAACAATAAACGTAATGTCATGCATATAATATTTTTTACATTGATTTCAAATACTTAACAACTATTTATTTAATTTATTTTATAGTCGTAATGATGCTACTGGCCATGGAAATTTTCTTTTGGGTGAGAATAGGGATACTGGGAGCCTTTCTGTTAACGGTAAGATAATGCACGGGAAATACCCCGGCATAAAAAAATGCTATTTGTAT
Organism: Allacma fusca; assembly: GCA_947179485.1. NCBI lineage: Eukaryota > Metazoa > Arthropoda > Collembola > Symphypleona > Sminthuridae > Allacma > Allacma fusca. The sequence goes on from OX359245.1 coordinate 51,803,792, forward strand.
TTTAAGGGAACTCTTAATTAAAAATGAAGTGTAATACATCATATTTTCAAAATCTTGGAATCTTCATTTTGAAGATTTCTGTGACCTCATTGCATATGGCAGGGGTGACTTCGTTCAAACGGCACTGCAAACATTTACAAAATGGAATTTTATGAAGGATTACTGAAATAGAAAGTGGTTACTTCAAAATTACCAAACAAATATTCCAACTGTATATTATGTATTGCGACCCTGCCATCTCGTGTAATAGCTTACAGCAGAATACCTGGTAACACATATGTGCTTGATCTAACCAAAAGCTTCCGTTCCGGGTAAATATCCCAGTTGAGCCAACTACAAGTGCTTATTCCTGACATATTGAAATAAAAATGTGTGACAAGATAACCGGATCTTTTATCTCACCCCGATTACGAGCTTTTTATCGATTCAGCCATATCCTTCATAAAGAAATAAATACATATTTGTATGTAGGTATTGCTCTACTGACTCATAGACTTTTACGTTATTTCATGTATTAAGATCAACGGGTAGGTCTCGTGCTTCAATGTATGCATACATTAATTTATTACTTTGCTTTACGAGTTCGGCACTGATGGTGTAATAACAACATCATTGCATTCTGCTCGATTCACAAACAACGAGTAATTAGTGGGATTATCGTCAGCGGGATTAAGGACTTCGAGAATGCAGAGAGCCAGAATAATACTTGTTGAATTAATTTAAGCGGGATTACCGCCTTACTTCATAAAGTAATACGACTGTACAATATCAGACCGGATGGTTATAGTGGTTTTCCCATAAAGTGGTTTTAGACACAGAATTCTTGTTATTTTTATATCTTGGCATGATTAAATTTCAAAATAAATAAATTTTTTAAAACGATTACATTTACATTATATAGTAGTAAGAGTGGCATCACCATGTAATGACATGTATTTTGCCATCCTTTGGGAACCGCAATATTGGAAATTCAACGTAAAGTTACACTCACCCTTTAAAGTACAATAACTATACAGGGAGAAGGCTTCGTAACTTATTAAAGTTTTATTTTTGTATAGATACTGGAGTATCAAAATACGCAACGAACCGGCAGGGTTATCGGTGTTCAAGCTCATGGGAATGTGTATGCTGGCAAGATGAAAGTTACTATAAATCAGTCAGAAACCGTTCGTGTGCAAAGTAACCCGAATTGTACTACACCCCCAGTATTGCAGCATACAAGACTATTTCCTTACATTGAGGATAAGCCTACTTTCGTGGGGAGGGACCAACATCTAAAGGACCTTGAATTCTATACAAAAAAATGTACCCTACAGTATTGTACCTAGGCAAGGCTTCGTTTACTGGATCACAGGAATCAAAGGAGTTGGGAAATCCAGGTTTGCCCAAAGGTTCATCGAAAATTTAATGAAAAAGAAAATCAGGAAAGAATTCTTGTGGTTTGAATGCAGACACCAGCAGACGTTATTCGAGCAATTTACTGAAGCAGCTCAAGCAAACGGCATTATCTTGCGATCAATAAAACTGGGAGGCATTGAGCAAATGTACGCCGAGTTTAGCAAATATGAAATAGTAATTGTCTTTAACAATGTTGAGTCTTATGTTGATATTGAAGAATACCTTCCTCAAAGTACGTTTTGCAAGTTCACAGTCATCGCTACATGTGGCTACTTAGATCCGAAGTTGTGCAACCCCAGAAGGTTGTCTCTCACAGGGTTGGATGAAGCTGAGAGCAAGGAACTTGTATATGCTGCAAATTCATCCAATGTTACACCGTTACAGAGCACGAAATTGAATGAGGTCTGTAAATGGGCTACTGAGATTAGCAATGGCATCCCACTTGTATTGATAGATCTAGTTGAATTTGCATGCTCATGTGCAGAAAAACAGTACCCTCTTGGAAAGGACGATTTCAACGTAAGGGCATTTTTTGTCACCTGGGTAAGAAAAAAGCATTTACTCAGAAGTAACGACGTCACTGAGGCAGAGCCACTCAATATTACCGACCGATTTACTGAAATCATGAAAGATGTTTTGGCAACCATTGAGCAAAGAGCTGTGGTAGTATCTGAAGTTCATGGAGGAATTGTTCAAATTTTAATGCTGGTGTCATTCCTGCTACCACTCATACCTCGGAGAACTCATGAGTTTTGAGGTCCGAACTCGAACTCAGCTCACATTCGAGTTCCATAAAATCTGGGTTTGAGTGCGAGTTCCGGGTTGTTTTAAATACAGCCGCGACTTGAGGCTGAGAGCCAATCACTTATGGCAGAACTCAAATGAATGAGTGTGAGTTCGAAATGTGGACTGTGGACCTCACCAACACCAACCTCCTATCCTAATTCCATCTATCGGAAAATATTTGAATAGTCGAATAACGATAGTTGTGCATGCTTGCCTATTCTTATCAAATTCGGTATTTCGGTCGCGTGTGCAAAGTAGTGGTTTAAGGGTTTAAAATAAAATGAATAAAAACCGAAAGCATATTTTAAAAAATCGGGAAACTGAACCCGAAACGCAGGTCCGAAAAAAGAGCAAAGTGACAGACAGATCATCTTTAACTAAACAAACAACTCGACAGATCGCTGCAAATTCATCAAAAAAGGCAACATTATTACAAAGTAAGCTCAAATTTTTAGCGGTTTCAAGTAGCAACCAAGATCAGTCACCTTCATCATCTTTAGTTTGCAATGACAAATATGATACGGACCAAGAATCAGAAGCTCGTCCTTCTATAAATGACATTGGTGATTCAGAAATAATAGACCCAAATTCAGAAGATGAATTTGTCCGAGCGGATGCTATTGAGCCCAATGAAGAAATACAATTAAAAGAAAGTGAACACATTTTCAAGAGACCAGTATTCAATGTTCCAGCAGATATTTTGGAGCATTTCGATTATGTTGGCCATGTAATTGGTAGCAACACCCAAAAGGATATAGTCCTCATGAACTGTAAAATATGTGAAGCAAAAAATCAGAAATATGTTGTACGAGGACCGGCATTTTTTAACTGCAGGAGACACATTCAGGTGATAGACGCCTCTAGATTTGTTCTTGTAAAACGTTATTTTTATTTTTAATTACTCAATTTTAATTGTTGTAGGCTGCTCATCCTGACTTTGCGAAAGGCGGCAAGGTTGAATCGAGCAAATTCTTAAATGCCGGATGTTCTAACAGCAAAAGCCTCTTCACTACGCAAAAATGGACCAAAGCTACAAACAAGAATGCATTTAGTAAATGTCATCCGGTGCAAAACCAATTTGTACAAGATCTACTTGACTGCATTGCAATTGACATGCTTCCCTTGGACTTCATTGAACGACCAACGTTCATCAAGCTGGTCAGGAACCTAAACAGAAGTATTCGTTTGGTATCGGCTAGAACTTTAGGTCGTAGATTTGTAGATGCTTATAGCGAGGTAATATTTAATATATTTACAGGCTTATTTGCCCTTTTACAGATGTGGTGCGAATATGTATTTAATTAAACATTCATTTCTCTTTATAAAATTCCGTCTTAATCCCCGTAATCTTTTTCAAAGGCTTTTGCTTAAATCTACAAATATAAGTATTTGCTATGTATGCAAATGAAATAGAATATATGAAATTTGACCTTAGAATTATGTGGGTGTTCTCTTGTTCGCTTCGGAGAGAAATATTTCATTTTTAATTAAATGTTCTTATTCGGTTTTTTCTTTCAGTTTAAACAACGTATGCAAGGAACGGTTAAAAATGTGGACGACAACACTTTTCACATTATTCTGGATATGTGGACTGATCGACAGAAAAGTTCAATGATTGGATTTCGAAGTCAGTTTATCACACCCACCTGGAAACTGCATAATTCTACTTTAGCGTTTCGCCATTTTAAGGAACAACATTCAGGAAGAGATATACGTCGTATGGTGGACAGCGTTTTAAAAGATACTTTTACTTTAGACAGAAGTAAGGTAAATTGTTTTTCTCAATACTGTTGCAAAATTTGAATCTTTATTTAATATTTGTTTGCATAACAAATTACTCTGACATTATAATGAAGGGTGAACGAACAGGTATTTTATCTTACATTTCGAATCCCAAAAAATTGAATTGTTTCCAAATTTTAGCAGAATACAGCGAATTTCATATATAGTGGTTCCAAAGTGATGGCAAAATACCTGCCAATATATGGCGATGCCGCTTTATCCTACTACAAAGCAAAGTAAATGTAATCCTATGGAAATTTTAGACATGCCCATATACACTGCTGCCTAAGAGGAAACCACTATATAGGAAATTTACAGTGACACGCTTAAAATATGCATACATAATATATATTGTCACGATATACATATGTATAACATATGTTAAGATAAAAACCTGATAATATTTTTTGTTTCGAAAATTTTAATAATAGATTGGGTTTGTCGTCGGCGATAACGCCAGCAATGTTAAAGATGCTTTTGATTGTACTAACTGCGAGCGTTATATTGCAAGCTATGCAAGTGAAATTATTGAAGAAATAAGCGATGAAGATGAAAACGAGTGGGAGGATTTTGACGATTACTTCGACAGCTCGGAAGACTCTGAAAATGAAATTTCATCTGAAGAGGACGAGACTTTTAATTTGAGAATTATTCAAGACGAGTTGCAATCTTGGCTTTCCACTCCTTTGATTAAGCTTCCGTGTTACTGTCACCTTCTGCAACTAATTCTAAAAGATGCAATGAATTCAATTCCAGCAATTAAGGATTTGATTAAAAATCTTAAAGCTGTTAAAAGGTTTTTCCGGTCATCACCCTATTGGTACGACAAATTTAAGATGAGAGCAAGAAAAGGTCTTAGGCACCAAGCGGATACACGATGGAACTCTGTGTGGAACGTTTTGGATAGAGTAACAGAAGTAAATAAAAATTTAATTGATATTACGTATATTATGTATTAAGAATGCATGTTAAGTATGCACATGTACATATTTGCTGAAATTATAATTTATAGCCAAAAGTTCAAGCAGCTTTGATCTCTACACTTAACGAAACAAGGCGAACAATAAGACCTTGTAATGTTAATTTCACAAGTCAGGATTTTGAGAAAATGGAAGAAATTGCAAAATTATTGGAACCAGTGATGGAATTAACAAATATTCTGCAGGCAAATGAAGTAACATCTTCAATGGTTATTCCAGGAATTTCCAGTACCTACAAAGGTATACTTTATTTTATTGGTTTCTTTAAAAAATATTTGTCATCCTGTGTAAAGTGAAAATTGTAATGTATTGAACACAACAATTTCAGGAATTTCATCTATTAACGTGAAAGATGATGATGCGAACACGTTGCAGGCAAAGCTTTTAAATTCGTTTAGAGAAAGATTTTGTTCAAATGTTCTCGGGAATGCAAACAGAGAACAAACGAAGCGACTAAATAGAATTTCAAGAGATGAGATATACAAGAACAAACACCTGATTCTGGCAACTATGCTCGATCCCCGCTTCAAGACTTTTCCGTTCGAATGTAAGAGTTTGAGTTGCAAATCCAAACTATCATATAGTTTTTGAATGCTTCAGGCAAAACTTATAATTATTTTTTTCCAAACAAAGCGGAAAGTTGCAAGATTAATGATGGTTTGTGCTCCAAATTAATCGCACTCAAAATTCTTGAAGACGAGGTAGCTTCTAAAGCAAAAGACATGGGTATAACACAGAAGCCAGTTCTACAACATTCCATTGTTGAACGCTCTGCGAAGAATTCCATTTTTGATCACTTATTAGCAGCTAAAGCATCTGCAATTTCCACCTGTGCTCAAAGCACCAAAGGAGAAATTGATATGTACATAGAATTACCATACGAAGATGTACATAGCAACCCCTTGTTATTCTGGAAAAATAATGAACAGAAATTTCCGATTTTATCAAACTTGGCCAAAATTTTCCTAGGGTTTCCAGCGTCCTCAGGTAGCGTGGAAAGGCTATTTAGCATAGCTGGAGCTCTTCAAAAATCTCGACGAAGCAGCTTAAAATGGAATAAAATTGAAACTATTCTGTGCGTTCGTGACCTGAGGTTAGAGGAAATATTTGGGAACTAAATACTGTATCATATTTTCAGTTTTGATTTTGTTCTGATTAATTAAAGTGTGTCGCCTTTCGTAGAAAGAATAGAAGTGTGAAGGAAATGAAAGTACATTGGCGAATGAGTGCTCTTTATGTAAAATTGTATTTTGTGGTAATTGGTTGTAAAAATATTTAAAATCAATATGACGAGTTTGAGCATTTTGTAAACAAAAAATTTTACAAGTAACGCACTATACTTTTATTGGCTACTTGGGTATACTGAATTGTCGAACTTAGTAGCTACATTTTGAAAATATGCAAAATTATTTAGCAGCTAAATTTTTACGAATCAACCACTCAATTGTTTTATTTCATTTTGGTGCTCTACTAATGTTCGTTTGATTTTTGTAGATACATAAATTATATTATTTTACTCCCGTTCTTATTACTGCGAAGAGTTGAAATAAAAAATATGTGGGAAAAACATGTTTTTAATTGAATTGATGTATTTCATTCATTCATAAATTATTTAAATGGCAGCATTCTTTGCTTTACGAAACTGGATATTGAGGCATAGGTGAGTTCGAGGCTGAGTTCCAAAGGGTAATAAACGAGCCTCAGAGTTCTAGTTCGAGGTAAAGAATTTCATAGAGCCTAATTACTCTATGAGTCCGAGGCTTACACATCTTGCACATGTTAAACTGAGTGCGAGTCTGAGTTCTAAATTTTTGCCGGGGTATGATACCCACATACCACCCAATTTTCCATCCAATATACCACCCACATGCCACCCCATATACTATTCTATGGACCACCCAATATCCGTATACCACACAAGCAGGGGCAAAATAACAGATATTTTGTCCCATCCACATTTATTTTACGCTGGGACGTATATACATCCAATGTATTTGCCCCCCCCCCTCTCAGTTTAAGTTGGTATATGAGTACCTGTATACAGTTGGACGGTATACGATATGACAGGGGTCCCAAATATCGGTTTTAAATTTTACTACTGAATTTTAAGTCTCTGCAAAGAAGTCTTCAACGATTTCAAGAATCTCTACTGAAAAAAGCTCAACAGTTATCGAACGAGTGATTGTGCAAGAGTTCAACTTATACGAAATTAAAAGAATACAGTGCAGCAAGTATGGAAAAATATTACTAACAACCAAATCAAGTTACAAATTTTGAAACTGTAGGATGGGACTATGTTACGGCACAATTACATCCAAAAGTATATCATTCAATTTAGCGTACGGGTAGAAAGAAACAGCTCAGCAGAGAACGAAATATTTTAACGATGAACAAAAATGATCTTTAAGAAATATTTCGCGACTTCCACAACAATGTCTGAAGTGTGATCGAAATCATCGTTACGAGATAATTTGAGGCTTCGCGTATGGTGGCGTAGGCTGAATTTTGAGTTCTTTTCAAAATTTAAAATTTTGTTTAAACAAAACTATCGAGTCGATTTTAACCACGTAAGCAATATTCACAAAATATTTAATGTATTTAATTGAAATCGATTCAGTAGTTTTAGAGATAACTGCCATTTGACTTGAAGCAAACATTTCGAGAATTGTTTTCTCAAAAACTATTCAGCCGATTTCAATCAAATACGAACTCTGCCTTACTTTTGACACAAGTAATGTCAATAAACAATTTCATTGGAATCAGTCTAGTAGTTTTTGAGTTATCGTGAGAAAGGACGTAGGGAAGTACGGACAAGGTTATTTTACTATGGGCTGACGCTACCCTAAAAAACTTACACGAACGTTATACAATGTCCTTACAATTGAATGTTAATAAATGTTTTAACGTTTTCATAATGTTATGTTTTTTAAATGCAATAATTATTATGGGATTCCGGCTTAGAGAAAAAAGAAATGGCTTCAAGGGATGTTGTTACAACATGGAATTGCTGTGTAATGTCTTGTAAACGAAATGAGGAAGTTTCCTAGACTTAACTCTATTAGTCTCAGGGGTCTTGTGAGTTCAATAAAATAGGCAGGTTATGAGAATAGATCAAGTTCAAAACTATGGGGTATTCGTTTCGTAATGGAAATGATTATTCCGCCCTGTTGTGTGCATCAATGGTGGTTTAGTGCGAGGTACTCATTGGATTAATTTAAATGTACTTCCTCTTAGCCCTCCATCCTGTGTGGCTATAATTTCATGTTATGGTTTCATATTTTAATGTTCGAAAATTTCCTCGTGATAATGTGTAACTTCAGCTGAAATAAATTGCCTTGTGGCGTTAAGGCAAGCTACTATGTGCAATATTATACGATTGAAGATTTTTTTTTAATTTCTAATGTTCAATCAAATTTGTATGTAATTTTTTGTAGAAAATACGCTCAGAGATTTCATGGGATTTACTTGATCCAGAAAGTATGGTATTGTACGTAGGGAGTGGGGTATTTGCTGGAGAGAGCTGTGGCTGAGGCAATAAATCCTCCATTACATTTTTTATTTCCTTGAACAATAAAAATAATTATTACGTGAAATAATCTAAAACTGGGATGAGTGGCTCAGAGGGGAAATAATTATTTTATGATATAATAGCGGAGTTCAAAGAAGTGCAAAGTTTGGTTGATCAACACCTTCGTCTTGCTCATCCTCGGGATTGCGTTCTTCCTTGCGACCATTTGTGCTTTAGTGGTCCAGCCCGTGGCAATCCCATTTTATATTGTGACTTTCATCGTGAGGGAGTACACCATTTGGATTTTACTACGCTTCAAGGAAAAGTTGGACGATGGGAAGGCATCCTTGTTAGTGGACAAGAAAGATTTCACTAATTTGTAGAAAGTGCATGAGCATGATTTTTAAATATTACATTTAAGTGTGAAATTTAATCTCAATTTTTAGATTTTTGCCATATGATAACCCCAGTATTTTAAATGTTATAACTTTTGTTACAGATGTAAGCTTATTGTGTTAATTTGAATAAAGGGCAGAGGGGATTGACTCTGAATTTTGTTTATAAAATTCGAATGTATTTCAATGCAAGCGCCTTCACATTTTTTAATGATTTGGATATGTACGTATTTGGATTAGATACATGTCTAAAAATGTATGTATACAATTTAAAATTTGTAGCTATCAACTGAAATGCTCGATTGACAAAAGGATTTTTAAAACCAAATAAATTATTTTGAGTGAGTAATTATTCCTGCTTGGATTAAGTACAGAATGATCACATGGATTTTTTTAGAGTTTTACATTCTGGGAAGATGACATCATTTACAGCTACGTGTGATTTCCTTTTCAGAATCGCTTCAAATATGGCATTTTATATATATTTAAGTATTTATCAGATGAACTGAGCAATGGATTTTTGTTTATCTTTAAGAGATAAACTTTGACACAGCCATATCATACATTGAAAGCTTGCAATAAAGAGGAAGAAAAAATTGCTGTCACAAGGGTTTTGATATTGTAGATACTCTAACAGGTTGAAGTAGAGATAAAACGTACAGCGTGATCTAAAGGAAAAGTAACAACAGAAGCACGTAATTACTCCTTGGTATTTCCTTCGTTAAAATAATTTAACCGGAATTTCAAGCTGCCCTTTAGAAGTTTCATTTGAGTTTCACTTGAGTTCCAACTCGAATCGTAGTTTAATCTTGAATTTCAAGTCCCAATTGAATTTAAACTGGAATTTTAGAGTTTAAAGGAATTTCAAGTTAAACTGTAATACTATATCGAATTTGATGTGACATTTGAGAATAAATTCAAATTTGAAGTCGCGTCTTACCTTTAAGAAGTGCTAACTTGAAATCGTTGTAACAACCGATTTAGCAGTAATTTTAAGTTACATTTAAAGCTAAAATGGTATTTCAAGTTTTTTGCATTTTAGTTTGTAGCTACACGGAAAATCGGACTGAAATTTCATGTAAAGGCCGAGGTCGAACTAGAATAACAAGTTCGAATTGAGGAAAACACAGTACAAATACACAGAAAAACCAACTCTGAAATGCACAAACATTCCCACAAAAACGTCTTTAGTTATGATTAACTAAAGCGATCTTGAATTCACTTGCTAGTGAAAACATATGGCAACTTTTATAGCTTGTTAACTGCAGCAAAAGAATCATTTTGAGAAATTGAAGATCAAATGCTTGCAGTTAAATTTCCTGAAACATTGTGTTCTCTCAAGCCAGGCTGAATTGACAATGGATGTTGGTACTTGCTGGCCCCTGTTCGCCGTGGTCTCTCGACCCTTCGCAAACCAGAAACGTTGTGGATAACATTTCGGATAATATATACTAAATCCTCGTTTAGCATCGTAAAGTCATGTATTAATGCAAATAAGGAATGTCATGTGCATCTGCACGCGATAGTCCTGGCAAATACGTACCCGAACAGGAACAGACCGAAACATTTCCAGCACTATAAAAGCGTACATTTCGATGAACTCATTTATTTGCGCAATTTAAAAATACATAACATCCTCCCACTTGTGTACTTGTTGAAATTGGGTATTATCTATAATGTTAATCTGTCGCCATAGAAAATTATGCCTTACTGAGTCATATTTTAGAGTGAGAACAACACATTTGACCATGTACTTTAATGATGCATTTTCTCTTGAAGGGTTAAAATACACTGCTCTTGTGGAATAGGGTCTGCCATAGTTAAAAATTCCTGGAAAATTTTATGGGGAAAGTAAGCGTGGTAGTAAATGAGAATGATTAGTAATACATATTTGAGATTCGATTGTTGAGAAATGAATTGCTTAATTTTAATAACGCGGTATTTCATCTAATGCAATTGTCCCGAATTATGTCATGACAATTTGATGTTTGTAGTTGAACTGAGTTCATTTAAGTCAGGCGTTGTTGATTACAAACGATGATGTCAGTTTGATTAGGTAGGAAAGCCTGAGTGCAGCTTATCAATAAAATCACGCCTGGGAATTTAAAATTCAATATAGCAGACTTAGGGAAGCTCATGGGAACAGAACCAACCCGGGTATTTGGGTACAGGAACAGGAACAGGTCCAAAATGGGTACAGTTTAAAAGTTTCCAATTGTAACAGGAACAATACAGGTACTTTTATTTTGTACCCAGAAACCCGTGACCACAGTCACAAACAGGTACAGGACCGAAAGTCGTTCCTGTTTGTGTGTTCCCAATAGGAACAGGTCCACACTGTTGAATGACCCATATTTACGTGTGGACCCGGAACAGGTACAAGATTTTAGATGTATGAACAGGTACAGGAACGGAAAATTTGTACCTGCAAAAGTTTAGCATAGGTACAGGAACATAAATTTTGTACCTGTATTTATGGGTTCGTGTTCAGGAACAGGAACAGGTACCAAGTTTTTGTACCTTTGCGCTTCCCTAAGCAGACTTGTTGGCGACAGCACTTGTAATATAGGTCAGGCACTCAGGAACGTCTACAGCAGTGGGGGGAACATTTTAAAAATAATTGTAGTTACTTACTTTATAGCTACATACAAACATATGTACGGTAACGAATATTTTATTCACTATTTCGCTTTATTTGTTCTATTGGCAACTCAGCATCAGCCTTGATTTTTCACCACAATTTTTAGTGACGAACTATTCATTGTGCCATTCAAATAGTTTGTTTTAGTACATATAGGGTTACATATGTAATATTTATCAAATACGCAGACGTACTCTCGATCCTTGCTTGTTTGCCGGAATTTATCGGAATCTTCTGAAAATATTTATTCTATTTAAAATACCAACCCTTCACAAAAGACAGCGAATGAAGTTCGTAAATTCTCATCAAATACTAGCAAACTTTCATGAACTTGATTTTGAATCTGATCTATTCGAAGGCCAGGATCAAACCATATATGCATGTTCCACTCTCTTTAACCACGGAACATGTTCCCGTGGATAACTGTTTCAGATGGTTGTAATTTGGTTACATCAAATTGTTCGGTATAATCTGTACTCTCAGATATGGTCCAAACTATCTGATCTGAATGTTTGGAAGAGTTTCATTGATTCGGCCTGAATTTGGATCATGCTATTAAATGGCTCAAACTTTCGAACAAACTTCTTAAATTATCTGGATATGTGAGTCCAAATGTCCAGCAAACGTAGCATTAAAATTTGTCATATTTAATAATATTAAGACATAATACTAAAGATAAAAACATTTCAAATTCTGGAAAAGTGATCTTTACGGGTGGTAGTATGAAATTGTAACTCTGAAATTGTATTTTAATACTGGTTGAAGTAAAAGATTGTAAATAAATTCAAAAACAATGTCACGGGTGAAAACCAAGGTCAGCTTTTAAAATTCCGTCGGACTTGTCATTCCAATTTTGTTATTTTCTTTAAATTGTTGATCCTAATGTTGACCCCGCTTTTATTGTTGGAACACGGAAACTCATCCACAAATTTTAATCCAATTTCTGATTTTGTGTTATTCTGTCAGGCATACTTAATAGTTAGTTGCAGACTTAAAATTCGGTTGTATTAAAGGATTCATGCGGATGATGACTGATGCATAAAATACTAGGCAGAAGTGGGAATATTATAAAATATTTGCCTGAACTTTCATTCATCACTTTTATATGTGACGATACTGTTGATCAAAACTACTTCGTTTTAAAAATGCATGCACGTCGTGAAACCATTCCTTTAATTTTTGAATATATGAAAGTTCAAAATGAAGGAGGGCTGCTTTTGGAGAAAGGCTTAAGAAAGGGTGACTCAATTTAAAATTGAAGGAAGGCTGACGGAAGCGAATAATTTTAAAGGCTTCAATTATTGGTAGATTAAAGGAAGGCAGATTTTTTAAAAAATTACCCTTTGAAGGCGTGAAGGAAGGCCATTTCATTTGGACATATCTAGTTGGACGTACACGTAGACTGTTGTGTTTATTAATTTAGCTTGCGAATCTATCGTTCAGACAATTTAGGCAGTTATCTTGTTGAACCAATAATCTCCCGACCCCGACGTATGTATTTACTATATGCTCTTGCTTTTATCAATTACGTGAAAAATGAGTGAGAAATATTTTGTAACGACAATGTTGGAATTTCTTCTTAAGCCCAATGAGTTGCGTGTTAGAAAAGATTTCAGGAAACTTTGAGATTTCATAGCAATTTTAGTTTCGGAAGGTCAGCAAAACGATAATTTGCTGCTTATAAAATGAGAAGATGACAGTTGCATGGCCTGGCCCTTCCTTAATATTTTTGGGGGACAATGCTCCCGATATCCTCTATGCCTGATTGCCGCATACAGGTACAGGTCAATTGTAAATACATAATTACATATTACATACCACAAATAAATACACCGGGTAGTTAGTCTTTAAGGTAACTGGTTTTGTTCCGGTTTTGATTAAATACATAAAATGGTCATATGGAAATTTTAGTTTTACATTGTGGGAAGTATGACATATCATCTGCAGGGTCACTAGACATATTTGGAGCCTGAAGATTTTATTAGATGATGTTTTATTAAAAGGACTCAAAACTTTTATTGTTTGTTGTTGTAAAAGTACATGTACGACGATAGCATACGAGGGATGATTTCAACTTTCAGAAGAGATCATTCACAACTACGGATCAGAAAGTATATGAAACGATACAATGGAACCTATGTTTTCGAAGTACCAAAGGGACGAACGAGCTATTGAAGGCAGCAATAGTATGTGATTTCCGTTGCAAAATCGTTTTCAATACAACATTTTATTTATGAGTATTTATCAGATGAACAAAGCTACTTTGTTTATCTTCCCCAGATAATCTATCCCCGAAACAAACATGACACGATGATTGAAAACTAGCAATAATTTAGGGGAAAAAATTGCAGTCACAAGGGCTCTGTTGTTGTAGATACTCTAATGATGAAAGGGTGATAAAACGGATAGTGCGTCGTAGTTGATTGTAAATGATAATATCAGTCTGAATAAGTAGGTATCACAAAGCAGACGTGCAACTCATCAAATCTCACCTTGAAAGTAGAATAAAATTTGCAGTTCCAGACCTGTTGGTGCCCACAATTGTTCTAAAGATTAATATAAACTTGATTGATTGGGACTACCAGGATTGAATCTTTCTTACAAAATGAATCCACATAACCGGATCCAGTTACTACAGGTGTTTTAAAATTTTTAGTTCAAGTAGATCTAAATAATTATTTTTGACTAAAGAAGTTGGTTTTGGCCTGAAGAATAAAACTTTGGATATATTAGAAATACTTATATTAACAGGTATTGACTCATAAATTTTTTGACTTTTAGAGCAGTTCCATTAAACTTTTTAACGAATTCATACTATGGCTTACTGGACTATACTCAACCCCTAACGTTGCTGTAGGTCGAATTTGACACAAAATATCCGATTACACACATTATTTTACGTACAGATTTCTTTCTATCTTTAATCTTTAAATTTCCATGGGGCACAGGACTCAGGTACTCCTGAGGAACTAAAATTGGTGCTTGGTTCAAATGTGGCTCAATCAATGGAACAAATGAAATCAGACGACAGATGGTTAGAAAAACATTACAGAAACGTTTTCAGTGCGTCCCAATTCGCACCTGCGGAACAGGAGAAGTTTCAGAGCATCATAGACCATTTGACGGGGCTCAAAGACGAAGATACCTTTAAGAATGCAATTCACTATTGTGATGGCATACAGACAATGGGGTTTAGTAAGAAATTTGGACAGATAGTCAAATATTGTGTGGCAGCAATTTTCCAACTTGGCGGAAATGACAAGGAATCCTTGAATATTCGCGAAACCATTGCGTCACAATCAGCATTCAGCAACAAGCATTCGCCAATCCTGAATGATTTTCAAGTCGCCGATAATCTCCATCAACTGGCATGGCTTCAGTTCCGTCTTGGCAAGCTCACTGAAGCTGTCCAAACTTTTAAAGAGACTTTGAATTTAAAATGTATTGTTTACGGAATGGAGGACTACCTCACATTAAATACTTATAAAAGTTTAGGCCAGGTCTTTGAAAAACAAGGGAATACGGAGGATGCCTATTGTATTTATAGGGATGCTCTGAGCATTGAGAAAACAATTGGAAGAGAAAACCTATTGTGACCACTCCGAATTCAATATGGCGCAGATTCATAATTTGGGGAGTTTCTGGTATCATATTTTTATCATTTTCTTTTATTGCAATTACGATGATTCAGTAATTGTAAGTGGCTAATATGTACGTATCTAAATAGCAGTAGCAAAGCACAATATGATTATCCTATATTTCGTTGTAGATAAAATAAAGATCAAGTTCATAAATCAAATGGTTGATATTTCACAAATCGTTTCTACCCAACATTTAAATGTATTACAGAAAAGCAATGCACGTGATTTACGACATGCACATATTTATTTTTTTTCGGATTATTCTGTATTTGAATTTGTTTGTGTGTCAAAGCAAATCCTTCGCTTACCCCAAAACGTCGCGGACATCAGAGTTATAAAATTCTCAGTTTGTTGGAATAGCTTTGTGAAGCCGAAATACTTACAATGGAAGCCATTTATTTGATAGTGATCTCAGGCACGTTAAGCCAGCACATGTTCCACATTGTTTCGTCTCGGACGGTTATCCGTTCATACCAAAAGTTTGCAGTTACAAGGGTTTTCAAATACCCTTTTTGCAGCTTGAGTTAACGATTTGGTACTGATAAAAGAACTAGGTTTGAAGTTAATCAGTTCTCCAAGTAGAAATGCTTCGACTTGGAGAAGTTATTTTTGCATCTAAACATGCAATCATTTCCTATTGTGTACAAGCTGATAAAGTGTCATAAGTGAGATAATTCTGATTAATAAATGACGCGTGCCTGCCCATTTATTCCGACGCCCTTTTATTTCAACAATACATCTCAATATTACAATAGAAATGTGTAATAATATTTGTGCACTTATTTTATTTGAGGAGCATATGTCAAAGTACGTTTTTTTACTCTTACATACGCTTACATATCATTGTCCCGGACTGAAGTTATTTATCAGCTCAAGGGTAGAAACTTTATAGTGGTAACGCCATTGTAGTACATGTATTATAAATAGAACAAATAAGTGTATTAAACCAGGCTATATTCCTGGCATTACTATATATACATATACTTACATGACATATGTAAGGTGTATTAATCCCATGAAATGTAGCGTGGTAAATGAATGATAGGATTAACGACTGAGTTGAATAGGAAAGTATTAGTATTTATTCAGAAGGCCGAATTGGTAGAGAAGTTGGAGAGAAGAGATAGGGAAGAAGTGTGTAGTGCGGAAGTCGGAGGAAGAGTCCCGAGGTGTGGGCAAGAGAGAGTTACTCTCTGTCCCTGTAAGGTAAGGGTTGGAAGAGCAGGCTTATTCCTGTAGAGATGGGAATGAGCTGCGGTCGGGCAAGACAGAATGTAAGGGCAATTAAACCTGTCAGCACGAACATACATATATACTCAATGGATTGCAATGTAATGTATAGGTAGGTATCCGCACATAATTTAATAATGTGTTTAAAATTGTCAAGTTCGAGTCATGTTTATGTTCAAATCGCTATTTGAACCGAACGCAGCTCTGATGTAGTTCTGTTGTTGCTCATTCGCAGAAACGAATAAAATCAGGTGATGGGTGACTGGATGGACATTACAAAAACGTTTTCAATGCGTCCTAAATAAATCTGTTAGAATAGCAGAAATTCCGAAGCAACATACACCGTTTGATGGGGCTAAAAGACGCGAAATCCTTTAAGACGGCGATCCATTATTGTGAAGACCTATATACTATCGTCAAAGACGTCAAGGGAGCAAGCACAAAATTTGAACTGGTAGTTCAATTTTAAGAAACTGGTATTTGGCAACTTGACGGAAAAGAGAAGGAGTCCATGGAACTATTGCATCACAAGCATCAATCCTGAATGATTTTCAAGTCACGGATAATCTCCATCAACTGGCATGGCTAAATTTTTGTCTTGACAAGCTCACTGAAGCTGTCCAAACTTTTAAAGAGACTTTGAATTTAAAATGCATTGTTTACGGAATGGAGGACTACCTCACATTAAATACTTATAAAAGTTTAGGCCAGGTCTTTGAAAAACAAGAAAATACGGAGGATGCCTATTGTATTTATAGGGATGCTCTGAGCATTGAGAAAACAATTGGAAGAGAAAACTTATTGTGACCACTCCGAATTCAATATGGCGCAGATTCATAATTTGGGGAATTTCTGGTATCATATTTTTATCATTTTCTTTTATTGCAATTACGATGATTCAGTAATTGTAAGTGGCTAATATGCACGTATCTAAATAGCAGTAGCAAATCGCAATATGATTATCCTATATTGCGTTGTGGATAAAATAAAGATCAAGTTCATAAATCAAATGGTTGATATTTCACAAATCGTTTCTACTCAACATTTAAATGTATTACAGAAAAGCAATGCACGTGATTTATGACATGCACATATTTATTGTTTTTCAGATTATTCTGTATTTGAATTTGTTTGCGTGTCAAAGCAAATCCTTCGCTTACCCCAAAACGTCGCGGACATCAGAGTTATAAAATTCTCAGTTTGTTGGAATAGCTTTGTGAAGCCGAAATACTTACAATGGAAGCCATTTATTTGATAGTGATCTCAGGCACGTTAAGCCAGCACATGTTCCACATTGTTTCGTCTCGGACGGTTATCCGTTCATACCAAAAGTTTGCAGTTACAAGGGTTTTCAAATACCCTTTTTGCAGCTTGAGTTAACGATTTGGTACTGATAAAAGAACTAGGTTTGAAGTTAATCAGTTCTCCAAGTAGAAATGCTTCGACTTGGAGAAGTTATTTTTGCATCTAAACATGCAATCATTTCCTATTGTGTACAAGCTGATAAAGTGTCATAAGTGAGATAATTCTGATTAATAAATGACGCGTGCCTGCCCATTTATTCCGACGCCCTTTTATTTCAACAATACATCTCAATATTACAATAGAAATGTGTAATAATATTTGTGCACTTATTTTATTTGAGGAGCATATGTCAAAGTACGTTTTTTTACTCTTACATACGCTTACATATCATTGTCCCGGACTGAAGTTATTTATCAGCTCAAGGGTAGAAACTTTATAGTGGTAACGCCATTGTAGTACATGTATTATAAATAGAACAAATAAGTGTATTAAACCAGGCTATATTCCTGGCATTACTATATATACATATACTTACATGACATATGTAAGGTGTATTAATCCCATGAAATGTAGCGTGGTAAATGAATGATAGGATTAACGACTGAGTTGAATAGGAAAGTATTAGTATTTATTCAGAAGGCCGAATTGGTAGAGAAGTTGGAGAGAAGAGATAGGGAAGAAGTGTGTAGTGCGGAAGTCGGAGGAAGAGTCCCGAGGTGTGGGCAAGAGAGAGTTACTCTCTGTCCCTGTAAGGTAAGGGTTGGAAGAGCAGGCTTATTCCTGTAGAGATGGGAATGAGCTGCGGTCGGGCAAGACAGAATGTAAGGGCAATTAAACCTGTCAGCACGAACATACATATATACTCAATGGATTGCAATGTAATGTATAGGTAGGTATCCGCACATAATTTAATAATGTGTTTAAAATTGTCAAGTTCGAGTCATGTTTATGTTCAAATCGCTATTTGAACCGAACGCAGCTCTGATGTAGTTCTGTTGTTGCTCATTCGCAGAAACGAATAAAATCAGGTGATGGGTGACTGGATGGACATTACAAAAACGTTTTCAATGCGTCCTAAATAAATCTGTTAGAATAGCAGAAATTCCGAAGCAACATACACCGTTTGATGGGGCTAAAAGACGCGAAATCCTTTAAGACGGCGATCCATTATTGTGAAGACCTATATACTATCGTCAAAGACGTCAAGGGAGCAAGCACAAAATTTGAACTGGTAGTTCAATTTTAAGAAACTGGTATTTGGCAACTTGACGGAAAAGAGAAGGAGTCCATGGAACTATTGCATCACAAGCATCAATCCTGAATGATTTTCAAGTCACGGATAATCTCCATCAACTGGCATGGCTAAATTTTTGTCTTGACAAGCTCACTGAAGCTGTCCAAACTTTTAAAGAGACTTTGAATTTAAAATGCATTGTTTACGGAATGGAGGACTACCTCACATTAAATACTTATAAAAGTTTAGGCCAGGTCTTTGAAAAACAAGAAAATACGGAGGATGCCTATTGTATTTATAGGGATGCTCTGAGCATTGAGAAAACAATTGGAAGAGAAAACTTATTGTGACCACTCCGAATTCAATATGGCGCAGATTCATAATTTGGGGAATTTCTGGTATCATATTTTTATCATTTTCTTTTATTGCAATTACGATGATTCAGTAATTGTAAGTGGCTAATATGCACGTATCTAAATAGCAGTAGCAAATCGCAATATGATTATCCTATATTGCGTTGTGGATAAAATAAAGATCAAGTTCATAAATCAAATGGTTGATATTTCACAAATCGTTTCTACTCAACATTTAAATGTATTACAGAAAAGCAATGCACGTGATTTATGACATGCACATATTTATTGTTTTTCAGATTATTCTGTATTTGAATTTGTTTGTGTGTCAAAGCAAATCCTTCGCTTACCCCAAAACGTCGCGGACATCAGAGTTATAAAATTCTCAGTTTGTTGGAATAGCTTTGTGAAGCCGAAATACTTACAATGGAAGCCATTTATTTGATAGTGATCTCAGGCACGTTAAGCCAGCACATGTTCCACATTGTTTCGTCTCGGACGGTTATCCGTTCATACCAAAAGTTTGCAGTTACAAGGGTTTTCAAATACCCTTTTTGCAGCTTGAGTTAACGATTTGGTACTGATAAAAGAACTAGGTTTGAAGTTAATCAGTTCTCCAAGTAGAAATGCTTCGACTTGGAGAAGTTATTTTTGCATCTAAACATGCAATCATTTCCTATTGTGTACAAGCTGATAAAGTGTCATAAGTGAGATAATTCTGATTAATAAATGACGCGTGCCTGCCCATTTATTCCGACGCCCTTTTATTTCAACAATACATCTCAATATTACAATAGAAATGTGTAATAATATTTGTGCACTTATTTTATTTGAGGAGCATATGTCAAAGTACGTTTTTTTACTCTTACATACGCTTACATATCATTGTCCCGGACTGAAGTTATTTATCAGCTCAAGGGTAGAAACTTTATAGTGGTAACGCCATTGTAGTACATGTATTATAAATAGAACAAATAAGTGTATTAAACCAGGCTATATTCCTGGCATTACTATATATACATATACTTACATGACATCTGTAAGGTGTATTAATCCCATGAAATGTAGCGTGGTAAATGAATGATAGGATTAACGACTGAGTTGAATAGGAAAGTATTAGTATTTATTCAGAAGGCCGAATTGGTAGAGAAGTTGGAGAGAAGAGATAGGGAAGAAGTGTGTAGTGCGGAAGTCGGAGGAAGAGTCCCGAGGTGTGGGCAAGAGAGAGTTACTCTCTGTCCCTGTAAGGTAAGGGTTGGAAGAGCAGGCTTATTCCTGTAGAGATGGGAATGAGCTGCGGTCGGGCAAGACAGAATGTAAGGGCAATTAAACCTGTCAGCACGAACATACATATATACTCAATGGATTGCAATGTAATGTATAGGTAGGTATCCGCACATAATTTAATAATGTGTTTAAAATTGTCAAGTTCGAGTCATGTTTATGTTCAAATCGCTATTTGAACCGAACGCAGCTCTGATGTAGTTCTGTTGTTGCTCATTCGCAGAAACGAATAAAATCAGGTGATGGGTGACTGGATGGACATTACAAAAACGTTTTCAATGCGTCCTAAATAAATCTGTTAGAATAGCAGAAATTCCGAAGCAACATACACCGTTTGATGGGGCTAAAAGACGCGAAATCCTTTAAGACGGCGATCCATTATTGTGAAGACCTATATACTATCGTCGATGACGTCAAGGGAGCAAGCACAAAATTTGAACTGGTAGTTCAATTTTAAGAAACTGGTATTTGGCAACTTGACGGAAAAGAGAAGGAGTCCATGGAACTATTGCATCACAAGCATCAATCCTGAATGATTTTCAAGTCACGGATAATCTCCATCAACTGGCATGGCTAAATTTTTGTCTTGACAAGCTCACTGAAGCTGTCCAAACTTTTAAAGAGACTTTGAATTTAAAATGCATTGTTTACGGAATGGAGGACTACCTCACATTAAATACTTATAAAAGTTTAGGCCAGGTCTTTGAAAAACAAGAAAATACGGAGGATGCCTATTGTATTTATAGGGATGCTCTGAGCATTGAGAAAACAATTGGAAGAGAAAACTTATTGTGACCACTCCGAATTCAATATGGCGCAGATTCATAATTTGGGGAATTTCTGGTATCATATTTTTATCATTTTCTTTTATTGCAATTACGATGATTCAGTAATTGTAAGTGGCTAATATGCACGTATCTAAATAGCAGTAGCAAATCGCAATATGATTATCCTATATTGCGTTGTGGATAAAATAAAGATCAAGTTCATAAATCAAATGGTTGATATTTCACAAATCGTTTCTACTCAACATTTAAATGTATTACAGAAAAGCAATGCACGTGATTTATGACATGCACATATTTATTGTTTTTCAGATTATTCTGTATTTGAATTTGTTTGTGTGTCAAAGCAAATCCTTCGCTTACCCCAAAACGTCGCGGACATCAGAGTTATAAAATTCTCAGTTTGTTGGAATAGCTTTGTGAAGCCGAAATACTTACAATGGAAGCCATTTATTTGATAGTGATCTCAGGCACGTTAAGCCAGCACATGTTCCACATTGTTTCGTCTCGGACGGTTATCCGTTCATACCAAAAGTTTGCAGTTACAAGGGTTTTCAAATACCCTTTTTGCAGCTTGAGTTAACGATTTGGTACTGATAAAAGAACTAGGTTTGAAGTTAATCAGTTCTCCAAGTAGAAATGCTTCGACTTGGAGAAGTTATTTTTGCATCTAAACATGCAATCATTTCCTATTGTGTACAAGCTGATAAAGTGTCATAAGTGAGATAATTCTGATTAATAAATGACGCGTGCCTGCCCATTTATTCCGACGCCCTTTTATTTCAACAATACATCTCAATATTACAATAGAAATGTGTAATAATATTTGTGCACTTATTTTATTTGAGGAGCATATGTCAAAGTACGTTTTTTTACTCTTACATACGCTTACATATCATTGTCCCGGACTGAAGTTATTTATCAGCTCAAGGGTAGAAACTTTATAGTGGTAACGCCATTGTAGTACATGTATTATAAATAGAACAAATAAGTGTATTAAACCAGGCTATATTCCTGGCATTACTATATATACATATACTTACATGACATCTGTAAGGTGTATTAATCCCATGAAATGTAGCGTGGTAAATGAATGATAGGATTAACGACTGAGTTGAATAGGAAAGTATTAGTATTTATTCAGAAGGCCGAATTGGTAGAGAAGTTGGAGAGAAGAGATAGGGAAGAAGTGTGTAGTGCGGAAGTCGGAGGAAGAGTCCCGAGGTGTGGGCAAGAGAGAGTTACTCTCTGTCCCTGTAAGGTAAGGGTTGGAAGAGCAGGCTTATTCCTGTAGAGATGGGAATGAGCTGCGGTCGGGCAAGACAGAATGTAAGGGCAATTAAACCTGTCAGCACGAACATACATATATACTCAATGGATTGCAATGTAATGTATAGGTAGGTATCCGCACATAATTTAATAATGTGTTTAAAATTGTCAAGTTCGAGTCATGTTTATGTTCAAATCGCTATTTGAACCGAACGCAGCTCTGATGTAGTTCTGTTGTTGCTCATTCGCAGAAACGAATAAAATCAGGTGATGGGTGACTGGATGGACATTACAAAAACGTTTTCAATGCGTCCTAAATAAATCTGTTAGAATAGCAGAAATTCCGAAGCAACATACACCGTTTGATGGGGCTAAAAGACGCGAAATCCTTTAAGACGGCGATCCATTATTGTGAAGACCTATATACTATCGTCGATGACGTCAAGGGAGCAAGCACAAAATTTGAACTGGTAGTTCAATTTTAAGAAACTGGTATTTGGCAACTTGACGGAAAAGAGAAGGAGTCCATGGAACTATTGCATCACAAGCATCAATCCTGAATGATTTTCAAGTCACGGATAATCTCCATCAACTGGCATGGCTAAACAAGCTCACTGAAGCTGTCCAAACTTTTAAAGAGACTTTGAATTTAAAATGCATTGTTTACGGAATGGAGGACTACCTCACATTAAATACTTATAAAAGTTTAGGCCAGGTCTTTGAAAAACAAGAAAATACGGAGGATGCCTATTGTATTTATAGGGATGCTCTGAGCATTGAGAAAACAATTGGAAGAGAAAACTTATTGTGACCACTCCGAATTCAATATGGCGCAGATTCATAATTTGGGGAATTTCTGGTATCATATTTTTATCATTTTCTTTTATTGCAATTACGATGATTCAGTAATTGTAAGTGGCTAATATGCACGTATCTAAATAGCAGTAGCAAATCGCAATATGATTATCCTATATTGCGTTGTGGATAAAATAAAGATCAAGTTCATAAATCAAATGGTTGATATTTCACAAATCGTTTCTACTCAACATTTAAATGTATTACAGAAAAGCAATGCACGTGATTTATGACATGCACATATTTATTGTTTTTCAGATTATTCTGTATTTGAATTTGTTTGTGTGTCAAAGCAAATCCTTCGCTTACCCCAAAACGTCGCGGACATCAGAGTTATAAAATTCTCAGTTTGTTGGAATAGCTTTGTGAAGCCGAAATACTTACAATGGAAGCCATTTATTTGATAGTGATCTCAGGCACGTTAAGCCAGCACATGTTCCACATTGTTTCGTCTCGGACGGTTATCCGTTCATACCAAAAGTTTGCAGTTACAAGGGTTTTCAAATACCCTTTTTGCAGCTTGAGTTAACGATTTGGTACTGATAAAAGAACTAGGTTTGAAGTTAATCAGTTCTCCAAGTAGAAATGCTTCGACTTGGAGAAGTTATTTTTGCATCTAAACATGCAATCATTTCCTATTGTGTACAAGCTGATAAAGTGTCATAAGTGAGATAATTCTGATTAATAAATGACGCGTGCCTGCCCATTTATTCCGACGCCCTTTTATTTCAACAATACATCTCAATATTACAATAGAAATGTGTAATAATATTTGTGCACTTATTTTATTTGAGGAGCATATGTCAAAGTACGTTTTTTTACTCTTACATACGCTTACATATCATTGTCCCGGACTGAAGTTATTTATCAGCTCAAGGGTAGAAACTTTATAGTGGTAACGCCATTGTAGTACATGTATTATAAATAGAACAAATAAGTGTATTAAACCAGGCTATATTCCTGGCATTACTATATATACATATACTTACATGACATCTGTAAGGTGTATTAATCCCATGAAATGTAGCGTGGTAAATGAATGATAGGATTAACGACTGAGTTGAATAGGAAAGTATTAGTATTTATTCAGAAGGCCGAATTGGTAGAGAAGTTGGAGAGAAGAGATAGGGAAGAAGTGTGTAGTGCGGAAGTCGGAGGAAGAGTCCCGAGGTGTGGGCAAGAGAGAGTTACTCTCTGTCCCTGTAAGGTAAGGGTTGGAAGAGCAGGCTTATTCCTGTAGAGATGGGAATGAGCTGCGGTCGGGCAAGACAGAATGTAAGGGCAATTAAACCTGTCAGCACGAACATACATATATACTCAATGGATTGCAATGTAATGTATAGGTAGGTATCCGCACATAATTTAATAATGTGTTTAAAATTGTCAAGTTCGAGTCATGTTTATGTTCAAATCGCTATTTGAACCGAACGCAGCTCTGATGTAGTTCTGTTGTTGCTCATTCGCAGAAACGAATAAAATCAGGTGATGGGTGACTGGATGGACATTACAAAAACGTTTTCAATGCGTCCTAAATAAATCTGTTAGAATAGCAGAAATTCCGAAGCAACATACACCGTTTGATGGGGCTAAAAGACGCGAAATCCTTTAAGACGGCGATCCATTATTGTGAAGACCTATATACTATCGTCGATGACGTCAAGGGAGCAAGCACAAAATTTGAACTGGTAGTTCAATTTTAAGAAACTGGTATTTGGCAACTTGACGGAAAAGAGAAGGAGTCCATGGAACTATTGCATCACAAGCATCAATCCTGAATGATTTTCAAGTCACGGATAATCTCTATCAACTGGCATGGCTAAATTTTTGTCTTGACAAGCTCACTGAAGCTGTCCAAACTTTTAAAGAGACTTTGAATTTAAAATGCATTGTTTACGGAATGGAGGACTACCTCACATTAAATACTTATAAATGTTTAGGCCAGGTCTTTGAAAAACAAGAAAATACGGAGGATGCCTATTGTATTTATAGGGACGCTCTGAGCATTGAGAAAACAATTGGAAGAGAAAACTTATTGTGACCACTCCGAATTCAATATGGCGCAGATTCATAATTTGGGGAATTTCTGGTATCATATTTTTATCATTTTCTTTTATTGCAATTACGATGATTCAGTAATTGTAAGTGGCTAATATGCACGTATCTAAATAGCAGTAGCAAATCGCAATATGATTATCCTATATTGCGTTGTGGATAAAATAAAGATCAAGTTCATAAATCAAATGGTTGATATTTCACAAATCGTTTCTACTCAACATTTAAATGTATTACAGAAAAGCAATGCACGTGATTTATGACATGCACATATTTATTGTTTTTCAGATTATTCTGTATTTGAATTTGTTTGTGTGTCAAAGCAAATCCTTCGCTTACCCCAAAACGTCGCGGACATCAGAGTTATAAAATTCTCAGTTTGTTGGAATAGCTTTGTGAAGCCGAAATACTTACAATGGAAGCCATTTATTTGATAGTGATCTCAGGCACGTTAAGCCAGCACATGTTCCACATTGTTTCGTCTCGGACGGTTATCCGTTCATACCAAAAGTTTGCAGTTACAAGGGTTTTCAAATACCCTTTTTGCAGCTTGAGTTAACGATTTGGTACTGATAAAAGAACTAGGTTTGAAGTTAATCAGTTCTCCAAGTAGAAATGCTTCGACTTGGAGAAGTTATTTTTGCATCTAAACATGCAATCATTTCCTATTGTGTACAAGCTGATAAAGTGTCATAAGTGAGATAATTCTGATTAATAAATGACGCGTGCCTGCCCATTTATTCCGACGCCCTTTTATTTCAACAATACATCTCAATATTACAATAGAAATGTGTAATAATATTTGTGCACTTATTTTATTTGAGGAGCATATGTCAAAGTACGTTTTTTTACTCTTACATACGCTTACATATCATTGTCCCGGACTGAAGTTATTTATCAGCTCAAGGGTAGAAACTTTATAGTGGTAACGCCATTGTAGTACATGTATTATAAATAGAACAAATAAGTGTATTAAACCAGGCTATATTCCTGGCATTACTATATATACATATACTTACATGACATCTGTAAGGTGTATTAATCCCATGAAATGTAGCGTGGTAAATGAATGATAGGATTAACGACTGAGTTGAATAGGAAAGTATTAGTATTTATTCAGAAGGCCGAATTGGTAGAGAAGTTGGAGAGAAGAGATAGGGAAGAAGTGTGTAGTGCGGAAGTCGGAGGAAGAGTCCCGAGGTGTGGGCAAGAGAGAGTTACTCTCTGTCCCTGTAAGGTAAGGGTTGGAAGAGCAGGCTTATTCCTGTAGAGATGGGAATGAGCTGCGGTCGGGCAAGACAGAATGTAAGGGCAATTAAACCTGTCAGCACGAACATACATATATACTCAATGGATTGCAATGTAATGTATAGGTAGGTATCCGCACATAATTTAATAATGTGTTTAAAATTGTCAAGTTCGAGTCATGTTTATGTTCAAATCGCTATTTGAACCGAACGCAGCTCTGATGTAGTTCTGTTGTTGCTCATTCGCAGAAACGAATAAAATCAGGTGATGGGTGACTGGATGGACATTACAAAAACGTTTTCAATGCGTCCTAAATAAATCTGTTAGAATAGCAGAAATTCCGAAGCAACATACACCGTTTGATGGGGCTAAAAGACGCGAAATCCTTTAAGACGGCGATCCATTATTGTGAAGACCTATATACTATCGTCGATGACGTCAAGGGAGCAAGCACAAAATTTGAACTGGTAGTTCAATTTTAAGAAACTGGTATTTGGCAACTTGACGGAAAAGAGAAGGAGTCCATGGAACTATTGCATCACAAGCATCAATCCTGAATGATTTTCAAGTCACGGATAATCTCCATCAACTGGCATGGCTAAATTTTTGTCTTGACAAGCTCACTGAAGCTGTCCAAACTTTTAAAGAGACTTTGAATTTAAAATGCATTGTTTACGGAATGGAGGACTACCTCACATTAAATACTTATAAAAGTTTAGGCCAGGTCTTTGAAAAACAAGAAAATACGGAGGATGCCTATTGTATTTATAGGGATGCTCTGAGCATTGAGAAAACAATTGGAAGAGAAAACTTATTGTGACCACTCCGAATTCAATATGGCGCAGATTCATAATTTGGGGAATTTCTGGTATCATATTTTTATCATTTTCTTTTATTGCAATTACGATGATTCAGTAATTGTAAGTGGCTAATATGCACGTATCTAAATAGCAGTAGCAAATCGCAATATGATTATCCTATATTGCGTTGTGGATAAAATAAAGATCAAGTTCATAAATCAAATGGTTGATATTTCACAAATCGTTTCTACTCAACATTTAAATGTATTACAGAAAAGCAATGCACGTGATTTATGACATGCACATATTTATTGTTTTTCAGATTATTCTGTATTTGAATTTGTTTGTGTGTCAAAGCAAATCCTTCGCTTACCCCAAAACGTCGCGGACATCAGAGTTATAAAATTCTCAGTTTGTTGGAATAGCTTTGTGAAGCCGAAATACTTACAATGGAAGCCATTTATTTGATAGTGATCTCAGGCACGTTAAGCCAGCACATGTTCCACATTGTTTCGTCTCGGACATACCAAAAGTTTGCAGTTACAAGGGTTTTCAAATACCCTTTTTGCAGCTTGAGTTAACGATTTGGTACTGATAAAAGAACTAGGTTTGAAGTTAATCAGTTCTCCAAGTAGAAATGCTTCGACTTGGAGAAGTTATTTTTGCATCTAAACATGCAATCATTTCCTATTGTGTACAAGCTGATAAAGTGTCATAAGTGAGATAATTCTGATTAATAAATGACGCGTGCCTGCCCATTTATTCCGACGCCCTTTTATTTCAACAATACATCTCAATATTACAATAGAAATGTGTAATAATATTTGTGCACTTATTTTATTTGAGGAGCATATGTCAAAGTACGTTTTTTTACTCTTACATACGCTTACATATCATTGTCCCGGACTGAAGTTATTTATCAGCTCAAGGGTAGAAACTTTATAGTGGTAACGCCATTGTAGTACATGTATTATAAATAGAACAAATAAGTGTATTAAACCAGGCTATATTCCTGGCATTACTATATATACATATACTTACATGACATCTGTAAGGTGTATTAATCCCATGAAATGTAGCGTGGTAAATGAATGATAGGATTAACGACTGAGTTGAATAGGAAAGTATTAGTATTTATTCAGAAGGCCGAATTGGTAGAGAAGTTGGAGAGAAGAGATAGGGAAGAAGTGTGTAGTGCGGAAGTCGGAGGAAGAGTCCCGAGGTGTGGGCAAGAGAGAGTTACTCTCTGTCCCTGTAAGGTAAGGGTTGGAAGAGCAGGCTTATTCCTGTAGAGATGGGAATGAGCTGCGGTCGGGCAAGACAGAATGTAAGGGCAATTAAACCTGTCAGCACGAACATACATATATACTCAATGGATTGCAATGTAATGTATAGGTAGGTATCCGCACATAATTTAATAATGTGTTTAAAATTGTCAAGTTCGAGTCATGTTTATGTTCAAATCGCTATTTGAACCGAACGCAGCTCTGATGTAGTTCTGTTGTTGCTCATTCGCAGAAACGAATAAAATCAGGTGATGGGTGACTGGATGGACATTACAAAAACGTTTTCAATGCGTCCTAAATAAATCTGTTAGAATAGCAGAAATTCCGAAGCAACATACACCGTTTGATGGGGCTAAAAGACGCGAAATCCTTTAAGACGGCGATCCATTATTGTGAAGACCTATATACTATCGTCGATGACGTCAAGGGAGCAAGCACAAAATTTGAACTGGTAGTTCAATTTTAAGAAACTGGTATTTGGCAACTTGACGGAAAAGAGAAGGAGTCCATGGAACTATTGCATCACAAGCATCAATCCTGAATGATTTTCAAGTCACGGATAATCTCCATCAACTGGCATGGCTAAATTTTTGTCTTGACAAGCTCACTGAAGCTGTCCAAACTTTTAAAGAGACTTTGAATTTAAAATGCATTGTTTACGGAATGGAGGACTACCTCACATTAAATACTTATAAAAGTTTAGGCCAGGTCTTTGAAAAACAAGAAAATACGGAGGATGCCTATTGTATTTATAGGGATGCTCTGAGCATTGAGAAAACAATTGGAAGAGAAAACTTATTGTGACCACTCCGAATTCAATATGGCGCAGATTCATAATTTGGGGAATTTCTGGTATCATATTTTTATCATTTTCTTTTATTGCAATTACGATGATTCAGTAATTGTAAGTGGCTAATATGCACGTATCTAAATAGCAGTAGCAAATCGCAATATGATTATCCTATATTGCGTTGTGGATAAAATAAAGATCAAGTTCATAAATCAAATGGTTGATATTTCACAAATCGTTTCTACTCAACATTTAAATGTATTACAGAAAAGCAATGCACGTGATTTATGACATGCACATATTTATTGTTTTTCAGATTATTCTGTATTTGAATTTGTTTGTGTGTCAAAGCAAATCCTTCGCTTACCCCAAAACGTCGCGGACATCAGAGTTATAAAATTCTCAGTTTGTTGGAATAGCTTTGTGAAGCCGAAATACTTACAATGGAAGCCATTTATTTGATAGTGATCTCAGGCACGTTAAGCCAGCACATGTTCCACATTGTTTCGTCTCGGACGGTTATCCGTTCATACCAAAAGTTTGCAGTTACAAGGGTTTTCAAATACCCTTTTTGCAGCTTGAGTTAACGATTTGGTACTGATAAAAGAACTAGGTTTGAAGTTAATCAGTTCTCCAAGTAGAAATGCTTCGACTTGGAGAAGTTATTTTTGCATCTAAACATGCAATCATTTCCTATTGTGTACAAGCTGATAAAGTGTCATAAGTGAGATAATTCTGATTAATAAATGACGCGTGCCTGCCCATTTATTCCGACGCCCTTTTATTTCAACAATACATCTCAATATTACAATAGAAATGTGTAATAATATTTGTGCACTTATTTTATTTGAGGAGCATATGTCAAAGTACGTTTTTTTACTCTTACATACGCTTACATATCATTGTCCCGGACTGAAGTTATTTATCAGCTCAAGGGTAGAAACTTTATAGTGGTAACGCCATTGTAGTACATGTATTATAAATAGAACAAATAAGTGTATTAAACCAGGCTATATTCCTGGCATTACTATATATACATATACTTACATGACATCTGTAAGGTGTATTAATCCCATGAAATGTAGCGTGGTAAATGAATGATAGGATTAACGACTGAGTTGAATAGGAAAGTATTAGTATTTATTCAGAAGGCCGAATTGGTAGAGAAGTTGGAGAGAAGAGATAGGGAAGAAGTGTGTAGTGCGGAAGTCGGAGGAAGAGTCCCGAGGTGTGGGCAAGAGAGAGTTACTCTCTGTCCCTGTAAGGTAAGGGTTGGAAGAGCAGGCTTATTCCTGTAGAGATGGGAATGAGCTGCGGTCGGGCAAGACAGAATGTAAGGGCAATTAAACCTGTCAGCACGAACATACATATATACTCAATGGATTGCAATGTAATGTATAGGTAGGTATCCGCACATAATTTAATAATGTGTTTAAAATTGTCAAGTTCGAGTCATGTTTATGTTCAAATCGCTATTTGAACCGAACGCAGCTCTGATGTAGTTCTGTTGTTGCTCATTCGCAGAAACGAATAAAATCAGGTGATGGGTGACTGGATGGACATTACAAAAACGTTTTCAATGCGTCCTAAATAAATCTGTTAGAATAGCAGAAATTCCGAAGCAACATACACCGTTTGATGGGGCTAAAAGACGCGAAATCCTTTAAGACGGCGATCCATTATTGTGAAGACCTATATACTATCGTCGATGACGTCAAGGGAGCAAGCACAAAATTTGAACTGGTAGTTCAATTTTAAGAAACTGGTATTTGGCAACTTGACGGAAAAGAGAAGGAGTCCATGGAACTATTGCATCACAAGCATCAATCCTGAATGATTTTCAAGTCACGGATAATCTCCATCAACTGGCATGGCTAAATTTTTGTCTTGACAAGCTCACTGAAGCTGTCCAAACTTTTAAAGAGACTTTGAATTTAAAATGCATTGTTTACGGAATGGAGGACTACCTCACATTAAATACTTATAAAAGTTTAGGCCAGGTCTTTGAAAAACAAGAAAATACGGAGGATGCCTATTGTATTTATAGGGATGCTCTGAGCATTGAGAAAACAATTGGAAGAGAAAACTTATTGTGACCACTCCGAATTCAATATGGCGCAGATTCATAATTTGGGGAATTTCTGGTATCATATTTTTATCATTTTCTTTTATTGCAATTACGATGATTCAGTAATTGTAAGTGGCTAATATGCACGTATCTAAATAGCAGTAGCAAATCGCAATATGATTATCCTATATTGCGTTGTGGATAAAATAAAGATCAAGTTCATAAATCAAATGGTTGATATTTCACAAATCGTTTCTACTCAACATTTAAATGTATTACAGAAAAGCAATGCACGTGATTTATGACATGCACATATTTATTGTTTTTCAGATTATTCTGTATTTGAATTTGTTTGTGTGTCAAAGCAAATCCTTCGCTTACCCCAAAACGTCGCGGACATCAGAGTTATAAAATTCTCAGTTTGTTGGAATAGCTTTGTGAAGCCGAAATACTTACAATGGAAGCCATTTATTTGATAGTGATCTCAGGCACGTTAAGCCAGCACATGTTCCACATTGTTTCGTCTCGGACGGTTATCCGTTCATACCAAAAGTTTGCAGTTACAAGGGTTTTCAAATACCCTTTTTGCAGCTTGAGTTAACGATTTGGTACTGATAAAAGAACTAGGTTTGAAGTTAATCAGTTCTCCAAGTAGAAATGCTTCGACTTGGAGAAGTTATTTTTGCATCTAAACATGCAATCATTTCCTATTGTGTACAAGCTGATAAAGTGTCATAAGTGAGATAATTCTGATTAATAAATGACGCGTGCCTGCCCATTTATTCCGACGCCCTTTTATTTCAACAATACATCTCAATATTACAATAGAAATGTGTAATAATATTTGTGCACTTATTTTATTTGAGGAGCATATGTCAAAGTACGTTTTTTTACTCTTACATACGCTTACATATCATTGTCCCGGACTGAAGTTATTTATCAGCTCAAGGGTAGAAACTTTATAGTGGTAACGCCATTGTAGTACATGTATTATAAATAGAACAAATAAGTGTATTAAACCAGGCTATATTCCTGGCATTACTATATATACATATACTTACATGACATCTGTAAGGTGTATTAATCCCATGAAATGTAGCGTGGTAAATGAATGATAGGATTAACGACTGAGTTGAATAGGAAAGTATTAGTATTTATTCAGAAGGCCGAATTGGTAGAGAAGTTGGAGAGAAGAGATAGGGAAGAAGTGTGTAGTGCGGAAGTCGGAGGAAGAGTCCCGAGGTGTGGGCAAGAGAGAGTTACTCTCTGTCCCTGTAAGGTAAGGGTTGGAAGAGCAGGCTTATTCCTGTAGAGATGGGAATGAGCTGCGGTCGGGCAAGACAGAATGTAAGGGCAATTAAACCTGTCAGCACGAACATACATATATACTCAATGGATTGCAATGTAATGTATAGGTAGGTATCCGCACATAATTTAATAATGTGTTTAAAATTGTCAAGTTCGAGTCATGTTTATGTTCAAATCGCTATTTGAACCGAACGCAGCTCTGATGTAGTTCTGTTGTTGCTCATTCGCAGAAACGAATAAAATCAGGTGATGGGTGACTGGATGGACATTACAAAAACGTTTTCAATGCGTCCTAAATAAATCTGTTAGAATAGCAGAAATTCCGAAGCAACATACACCGTTTGATGGGGCTAAAAGACGCGAAATCCTTTAAGACGGCGATCCATTATTGTGAAGACCTATATACTATCGTCGATGACGTCAAGGGAGCAAGCACAAAATTTGAACTGGTAGTTCAATTTTAAGAAACTGGTATTTGGCAACTTGACGGAAAAGAGAAGGAGTCCATGGAACTATTGCATCACAAGCATCAATCCTGAATGATTTTCAAGTCACGGATAATCTCCATCAACTGGCATGGCTAAATTTTTGTCTTGACAAGCTCACTGAAGCTGTCCAAACTTTTAAAGAGACTTTGAATTTAAAATGCATTGTTTACGGAATGGAGGACTACCTCACATTAAATACTTATAAAAGTTTAGGCCAGGTCTTTGAAAAACAAGAAAATACGGAGGATGCCTATTGTATTTATAGGGATGCTCTGAGCATTGAGAAAACAATTGGAAGAGAAAACTTATTGTGACCACTCCGAATTCAATATGGCGCAGATTCATAATTTGGGGAATTTCTGGTATCATATTTTTATCATTTTCTTTTATTGCAATTACGATGATTCAGTAATTGTAAGTGGCTAATATGCACGTATCTAAATAGCAGTAGCAAATCGCAATATGATTATCCTATATTGCGTTGTGGATAAAATAAAGATCAAGTTCATAAATCAAATGGTTGATATTTCACAAATCGTTTCTACTCAACATTTAAATGTATTACAGAAAAGCAATGCACGTGATTTATGACATGCACATATTTATTGTTTTTCAGATTATTCTGTATTTGAATTTGTTTGTGTGTCAAAGCAAATCCTTCGCTTACCCCAAAACGTCGCGGACATCAGAGTTATAAAATTCTCAGTTTGTTGGAATAGCTTTGTGAAGCCGAAATACTTACAATGGAAGCCATTTATTTGATAGTGATCTCAGGCACGTTAAGCCAGCACATGTTCCACATTGTTTCGTCTCGGACGGTTATCCGTTCATACCAAAAGTTTGCAGTTACAAGGGTTTTCAAATACCCTTTTTGCAGCTTGAGTTAACGATTTGGTACTGATAAAAGAACTAGGTTTGAAGTTAATCAGTTCTCCAAGTAGAAATGCTTCGACTTGGAGAAGTTATTTTTGCATCTAAACATGCAATCATTTCCTATTGTGTACAAGCTGATAAAGTGTCATAAGTGAGATAATTCTGATTAATAAATGACGCGTGCCTGCCCATTTATTCCGACGCCCTTTTATTTCAACAATACATCTCAATATTACAATAGAAATGTGTAATAATATTTGTGCACTTATTTTATTTGAGGAGCATATGTCAAAGTACGTTTTTTTACTCTTACATACGCTTACATATCATTGTCCCGGACTGAAGTTATTTATCAGCTCAAGGGTAGAAACTTTATAGTGGTAACGCCATTGTAGTACATGTATTATAAATAGAACAAATAAGTGTATTAAACCAGGCTATATTCCTGGCATTACTATATATACATATACTTACATGACATCTGTAAGGTGTATTAATCCCATGAAATGTAGCGTGGTAAATGAATGATAGGATTAACGACTGAGTTGAATAGGAAAGTATTAGTATTTATTCAGAAGGCCGAATTGGTAGAGAAGTTGGAGAGAAGAGATAGGGAAGAAGTGTGTAGTGCGGAAGTCGGAGGAAGAGTCCCGAGGTGTGGGCAAGAGAGAGTTACTCTCTGTCCCTGTAAGGTAAGGGTTGGAAGAGCAGGCTTATTCCTGTAGAGATGGGAATGAGCTGCGGTCGGGCAAGACAGAATGTAAGGGCAATTAAACCTGTCAGCACGAACATACATATATACTCAATGGATTGCAATGTAATGTATAGGTAGGTATCCGCACATAATTTAATAATGTGTTTAAAATTGTCAAGTTCGAGTCATGTTTATGTTCAAATCGCTATTTGAACCGAACGCAGCTCTGATGTAGTTCTGTTGTTGCTCATTCGCAGAAACGAATAAAATCAGGTGATGGGTGACTGGATGGACATTACAAAAACGTTTTCAATGCGTCCTAAATAAATCTGTTAGAATAGCAGAAATTCCGAAGCAACATACACCGTTTGATGGGGCTAAAAGACGCGAAATCCTTTAAGACGGCGATCCATTATTGTGAAGACCTATATACTATCGTCGATGACGTCAAGGGAGCAAGCACAAAATTTGAACTGGTAGTTCAATTTTAAGAAACTGGTATTTGGCAACTTGACGGAAAAGAGAAGGAGTCCATGGAACTATTGCATCACAAGCATCAATCCTGAATGATTTTCAAGTCACGGATAATCTCCATCAACTGGCATGGCTAAATTTTTGTCTTGACAAGCTCACTGAAGCTGTCCAAACTTTTAAAGAGACTTTGAATTTAAAATGCATTGTTTACGGAATGGAGGACTACCTCACATTAAATACTTATAAAAGTTTAGGCCAGGTCTTTGAAAAACAAGAAAATACGGAGGATGCCTATTGTATTTATAGGGATGCTCTGAGCATTGAGAAAACAATTGGAAGAGAAAACTTATTGTGACCACTCCGAATTCAATATGGCGCAGATTCATAATTTGGGGAATTTCTGGTATCATATTTTTATCATTTTCTTTTATTGCAATTACGATGATTCAGTAATTGTAAGTGGCTAATATGCACGTATCTAAATAGCAGTAGCAAATCGCAATATGATTATCCTATATTGCGTTGTGGATAAAATAAAGATCAAGTTCATAAATCAAATGGTTGATATTTCACAAATCGTTTCTACTCAACATTTAAATGTATTACAGAAAAGCAATGCACGTGATTTATGACATGCACATATTTATTGTTTTTCAGATTATTCTGTATTTGAATTTGTTTGTGTGTCAAAGCAAATCCTTCGCTTACCCCAAAACGTCGCGGACATCAGAGTTATAAAATTCTCAGTTTGTTGGAATAGCTTTGTGAAGCCGAAATACTTACAATGGAAGCCATTTATTTGATAGTGATCTCAGGCACGTTAAGCCAGCACATGTTCCACATTGTTTCGTCTCGGACGGTTATCCGTTCATACCAAAAGTTTGCAGTTACAAGGGTTTTCAAATACCCTTTTTGCAGCTTGAGTTAACGATTTGGTACTGATAAAAGAACTAGGTTTGAAGTTAATCAGTTCTCCAAGTAGAAATGCTTCGACTTGGAGAAGTTATTTTTGCATCTAAACATGCAATCATTTCCTATTGTGTACAAGCTGATAAAGTGTCATAAGTGAGATAATTCTGATTAATAAATGACGCGTGCCTGCCCATTTATTCCGACGCCCTTTTATTTCAACAATACATCTCAATATTACAATAGAAATGTGTAATAATATTTGTGCACTTATTTTATTTGAGGAGCATATGTCAAAGTACGTTTTTTTACTCTTACATACGCTTACATATCATTGTCCCGGACTGAAGTTATTTATCAGCTCAAGGGTAGAAACTTTATAGTGGTAACGCCATTGTAGTACATGTATTATAAATA
This sequence comes from Allacma fusca, assembly GCA_947179485.1. Classification (NCBI taxonomy): domain Eukaryota; kingdom Metazoa; phylum Arthropoda; class Collembola; order Symphypleona; family Sminthuridae; genus Allacma; species Allacma fusca. The sequence continues at coordinate 51,840,645 of OX359245.1, forward strand.
GAACAAATAAGTGTATTAAACCAGGCTATATTCCTGGCATTACTATATATACATATACTTACATGACATCTGTAAGGTGTATTAATCCCATGAAATGTAGCGTGGTAAATGAATGATAGGATTAACGACTGAGTTGAATAGGAAAGTATTAGTATTTATTCAGAAGGCCGAATTGGTAGAGAAGTTGGAGAGAAGAGATAGGGAAGAAGTGTGTAGTGCGGAAGTCGGAGGAAGAGTCCCGAGGTGTGGGCAAGAGAGAGTTACTCTCTGTCCCTGTAAGGTAAGGGTTGGAAGAGCAGGCTTATTCCTGTAGAGATGGGAATGAGCTGCGGTCGGGCAAGACAGAATGTAAGGGCAATTAAACCTGTCAGCACGAACATACATATATACTCAATGGATTGCAATGTAATGTATAGGTAGGTATCCGCACATAATTTAATAATGTGTTTAAAATTGTCAAGTTCGAGTCATGTTTATGTTCAAATCGCTATTTGAACCGAACGCAGCTCTGATGTAGTTCTGTTGTTGCTCATTCGCAGAAACGAATAAAATCAGGTGATGGGTGACTGGATGGACATTACAAAAACGTTTTCAATGCGTCCTAAATAAATCTGTTAGAATAGCAGAAATTCCGAAGCAACATACACCGTTTGATGGGGCTAAAAGACGCGAAATCCTTTAAGACGGCGATCCATTATTGTGAAGACCTATATACTATCGTCGATGACGTCAAGGGAGCAAGCACAAAATTTGAACTGGTAGTTCAATTTTAAGAAACTGGTATTTGGCAACTTGACGGAAAAGAGAAGGAGTCCATGGAACTATTGCATCACAAGCATCAATCCTGAATGATTTTCAAGTCACGGATAATCTCCATCAACTGGCATGGCTAAATATTTGTCTTGACAAGCTCACTGAAGCTGTCCAAACTTTTAAAGAGACTTTGAATTTAAAATGCATTGTTTACGGAATGGAGGACTACCTCACATTAAATACTTATAAAAGTTTAGGCCAGGTCTTTGAAAAACAAGAAAATACGGAGGATGCCTATTGTATTTATAGGGATGCTCTGAGCATTGAGAAAACAATTGGAAGAGAAAACTTATTGTGACCACTCCGAATTCAATATGGCGCAGATTCATAATTTGGGGAATTTCTGGTATCATATTTTTATCATTTTCTTTTATTGCAATTACGATGATTCAGTAATTGTAAGTGGCTAATATGCACGTATCTAAATAGCAGTAGCAAATCGCAATATGATTATCCTATATTGCGTTGTGGATAAAATAAAGATCAAGTTCATAAATCAAATGGTTGATATTTCACAAATCGTTTCTACTCAACATTTAAATGTATTACAGAAAAGCAATGCACGTGATTTATGACATGCACATATTTATTGTTTTTCAGATTATTCTGTATTTGAATTTGTTTGTGTGTCAAAGCAAATCCTTCGCTTACCCCAAAACGTCGCGGACATCAGAGTTATAAAATTCTCAGTTTGTTGGAATAGCTTTGTGAAGCCGAAATACTTACAATGGAAGCCATTTATTTGATAGTGATCTCAGGCACGTTAAGCCAGCACATGTTCCACATTGTTTCGTCTCGGACGGTTATCCGTTCATACCAAAAGTTTGCAGTTACAAGGGTTTTCAAATACCCTTTTTGCAGCTTGAGTTAACGATTTGGTACTGATAAAAGAACTAGGTTTGAAGTTAATCAGTTCTCCAAGTAGAAATGCTTCGACTTGGAGAAGTTATTTTTGCATCTAAACATGCAATCATTTCCTATTGTGTACAAGCTGATAAAGTGTCATAAGTGAGATAATTCTGATTAATAAATGACGCGTGCCTGCCCATTTATTCCGACGCCCTTTTATTTCAACAATACATCTCAATATTACAATAGAAATGTGTAATAATATTTGTGCACTTATTTTATTTGAGGAGCATATGTCAAAGTACGTTTTTTTACTCTTACATACGCTTACATATCATTGTCCCGGACTGAAGTTATTTATCAGCTCAAGGGTAGAAACTTTATAGTGGTAACGCCATTGTAGTACATGTATTATAAATAGAACAAATAAGTGTATTAAACCAGGCTATATTCCTGGCATTACTATATATACATATACTTACATGACATCTGTAAGGTGTATTAATCCCATGAAATGTAGCGTGGTAAATGAATGATAGGATTAACGACTGAGTTGAATAGGAAAGTATTAGTATTTATTCAGAAGGCCGAATTGGTAGAGAAGTTGGAGAGAAGAGATAGGGAAGAAGTGTGTAGTGCGGAAGTCGGAGGAAGAGTCCCGAGGTGTGGGCAAGAGAGAGTTACTCTCTGTCCCTGTAAGGTAAGGGTTGGAAGAGCAGGCTTATTCCTGTAGAGATGGGAATGAGCTGCGGTCGGGCAAGACAGAATGTAAGGGCAATTAAACCTGTCAGCACGAACATACATATATACTCAATGGATTGCAATGTAATGTATAGGTAGGTATCCGCACATAATTTAATAATGTGTTTAAAATTGTCAAGTTCGAGTCATGTTTATGTTCAAATCGCTATTTGAACCGAACGCAGCTCTGATGTAGTTCTGTTGTTGCTCATTCGCAGAAACGAATAAAATCAGGTGATGGGTGACTGGATGGACATTACAAAAACGTTTTCAATGCGTCCTAAATAAATCTGTTAGAATAGCAGAAATTCCGAAGCAACATACACCGTTTGATGGGGCTAAAAGACGCGAAATCCTTTAAGACGGCGATCCATTATTGTGAAGACCTATATACTATCGTCGATGACGTCAAGGGAGCAAGCACAAAATTTGAACTGGTAGTTCAATTTTAAGAAACTGGTATTTGGCAACTTGACGGAAAAGAGAAGGAGTCCATGGAACTATTGCATCACAAGCATCAATCCTGAATGATTTTCAAGTCACGGATAATCTCCATCAACTGGCATGGCTAAATTTTTGTCTTGACAAGCTCACTGAAGCTGTCCAAACTTTTAAAGAGACTTTGAATTTAAAATGCATTGTTTACGGAATGGAGGACTACCTCACATTAAATACTTATAAAAGTTTAGGCCAGGTCTTTGAAAAACAAGAAAATACGGAGGATGCCTATTGTATTTATAGGGATGCTCTGAGCATTGAGAAAACAATTGGAAGAGAAAACTTATTGTGACCACTCCGAATTCAATATGGCGCAGATTCATAATTTGGGGAATTTCTGGTATCATATTTTTATCATTTTCTTTTATTGCAATTACGATGATTCAGTAATTGTAAGTGGCTAATATGCACGTATCTAAATAGCAGTAGCAAATCGCAATATGATTATCCTATATTGCGTTGTGGATAAAATAAAGATCAAGTTCATAAATCAAATGGTTGATATTTCACAAATCGTTTCTACTCAACATTTAAATGTATTACAGAAAAGCAATGCACGTGATTTATGACATGCACATATTTATTGTTTTTCAGATTATTCTGTATTTGAATTTGTTTGTGTGTCAAAGCAAATCCTTCGCTTACCCCAAAACGTCGCGGACATCAGAGTTATAAAATTCTCAGTTTGTTGGAATAGCTTTGTGAAGCCGAAATACTTACAATGGAAGCCATTTATTTGATAGTGATCTCAGGCACGTTAAGCCAGCACATGTTCCACATTGTTTCGTCTCGGACGGTTATCCGTTCATACCAAAAGTTTGCAGTTACAAGGGTTTTCAAATACCCTTTTTGCAGCTTGAGTTAACGATTTGGTACTGATAAAAGAACTAGGTTTGAAGTTAATCAGTTCTCCAAGTAGAAATGCTTCGACTTGGAGAAGTTATTTTTGCATCTAAACATGCAATCATTTCCTATTGTGTACAAGCTGATAAAGTGTCATAAGTGAGATAATTCTGATTAATAAATGACGCGTGCCTGCCCATTTATTCCGACGCCCTTTTATTTCAACAATACATCTCAATATTACAATAGAAATGTGTAATAATATTTGTGCACTTATTTTATTTGAGGAGCATATGTCAAAGTACGTTTTTTTACTCTTACATACGCTTACATATCATTGTCCCGGACTGAAGTTATTTATCAGCTCAAGGGTAGAAACTTTATAGTGGTAACGCCATTGTAGTACATGTATTATAAATAGAACAAATAAGTGTATTAAACCAGGCTATATTCCTGGCATTACTATATATACATATACTTACATGACATCTGTAAGGTGTATTAATCCCATGAAATGTAGCGTGGTAAATGAATGATAGGATTAACGACTGAGTTGAATAGGAAAGTATTAGTATTTATTCAGAAGGCCGAATTGGTAGAGAAGTTGGAGAGAAGAGATAGGGAAGAAGTGTGTAGTGCGGAAGTCGGAGGAAGAGTCCCGAGGTGTGGGCAAGAGAGAGTTACTCTCTGTCCCTGTAAGGTAAGGGTTGGAAGAGCAGGCTTATTCCTGTAGAGATGGGAATGAGCTGCGGTCGGGCAAGACAGAATGTAAGGGCAATTAAACCTGTCAGCACGAACATACATATATACTCAATGGATTGCAATGTAATGTATAGGTAGGTATCCGCACATAATTTAATAATGTGTTTAAAATTGTCAAGTTCGAGTCATGTTTATGTTCAAATCGCTATTTGAACCGAACGCAGCTCTGATGTAGTTCTGTTGTTGCTCATTCGCAGAAACGAATAAAATCAGGTGATGGGTGACTGGATGGACATTACAAAAACGTTTTCAATGCGTCCTAAATAAATCTGTTAGAATAGCAGAAATTCCGAAGCAACATACACCGTTTGATGGGGCTAAAAGACGCGAAATCCTTTAAGACGGCGATCCATTATTGTGAAGACCTATATACTATCGTCGATGACGTCAAGGGAGCAAGCACAAAATTTGAACTGGTAGTTCAATTTTAAGAAACTGGTATTTGGCAACTTGACGGAAAAGAGAAGGAGTCCATGGAACTATTGCATCACAAGCATCAATCCTGAATGATTTTCAAGTCACGGATAATCTCCATCAACTGGCATGGCTAAATTTTTGTCTTGACAAGCTCACTGAAGCTGTCCAAACTTTTAAAGAGACTTTGAATTTAAAATGCATTGTTTACGGAATGGAGGACTACCTCACATTAAATACTTATAAAAGTTTAGGCCAGGTCTTTGAAAAACAAGAAAATACGGAGGATGCCTATTGTATTTATAGGGATGCTCTGAGCATTGAGAAAACAATTGGAAGAGAAAACTTATTGTGACCACTCCGAATTCAATATGGCGCAGATTCATAATTTGGGGAATTTCTGGTATCATATTTTTATCATTTTCTTTTATTGCAATTACGATGATTCAGTAATTGTAAGTGGCTAATATGCACGTATCTAAATAGCAGTAGCAAATCGCAATATGATTATCCTATATTGCGTTGTGGATAAAATAAAGATCAAGTTCATAAATCAAATGGTTGATATTTCACAAATCGTTTCTACTCAACATTTAAATGTATTACAGAAAAGCAATGCACGTGATTTATGACATGCACATATTTATTGTTTTTCAGATTATTCTGTATTTGAATTTGTTTGTGTGTCAAAGCAAATCCTTCGCTTACCCCAAAACGTCGCGGACATCAGAGTTATAAAATTCTCAGTTTGTTGGAATAGCTTTGTGAAGCCGAAATACTTACAATGGAAGCCATTTATTTGATAGTGATCTCAGGCACGTTAAGCCAGCACATGTTCCACATTGTTTCGTCTCGGACGGTTATCCGTTCATACCAAAAGTTTGCAGTTACAAGGGTTTTCAAATACCCTTTTTGCAGCTTGAGTTAACGATTTGGTACTGATAAAAGAACTAGGTTTGAAGTTAATCAGTTCTCCAAGTAGAAATGCTTCGACTTGGAGAAGTTATTTTTGCATCTAAACATGCAATCATTTCCTATTGTGTACAAGCTGATAAAGTGTCATAAGTGAGATAATTCTGATTAATAAATGACGCGTGCCTGCCCATTTATTCCGACGCCCTTTTATTTCAACAATACATCTCAATATTACAATAGAAATGTGTAATAATATTTGTGCACTTATTTTATTTGAGGAGCATATGTCAAAGTACGTTTGTTTACTCTTACATACGCTTACATATCATTGTCCCGGACTGAAGTTATTTATCAGCTCAAGGGTAGAAACTTTATAGTGGTAACGCCATTGTAGTACATGTATTATAAATAGAACAAATAAGTGTATTAAACCAGGCTATATTCCTGGCATTACTATATATACATATACTTACATGACATCTGTAAGGTGTATTAATCCCATGAAATGTAGCGTGGTAAATGAATGATAGGATTAACGACTGAGTTGAATAGGAAAGTATTAGTATTTATTCAGAAGGCCGAATTGGTAGAGAAGTTGGAGAGAAGAGATAGGGAAGAAGTGTGTAGTGCGGAAGTCGGAGGAAGAGTCCCGAGGTGTGGGCAAGAGAGAGTTACTCTCTGTCCCTGTAAGGTAAGGGTTGGAAGAGCAGGCTTATTCCTGTAGAGATGGGAATGAGCTGCGGTCGGGCAAGACAGAATGTAAGGGCAATTAAACCTGTCAGCACGAACATACATATATACTCAATGGATTGCAATGTAATGTATAGGTAGGTATCCGCACATAATTTAATAATGTGTTTAAAATTGTCAAGTTCGAGTCATGTTTATGTTCAAATCGCTATTTGAACCGAACGCAGCTCTGATGTAGTTCTGTTGTTGCTCATTCGCAGAAACGAATAAAATCAGGTGATGGGTGACTGGATGGACATTACAAAAACGTTTTCAATGCGTCCTAAATAAATCTGTTAGAATAGCAGAAATTCCGAAGCAACATACACCGTTTGATGGGGCTAAAAGACGCGAAATCCTTTAAGACGGCGATCCATTATTGTGAAGACCTATATACTATCGTCGATGACGTCAAGGGAGCAAGCACAAAATTTGAACTGGTAGTTCAATTTTAAGAAACTGGTATTTGGCAACTTGACGGAAAAGAGAAGGAGTCCATGGAACTATTGCATCACAAGCATCAATCCTGAATGATTTTCAAGTCACGGATAATCTCCATCAACTGGCATGGCTAAATTTTTGTCTTGACAAGCTCACTGAAGCTGTCCAAACTTTTAAAGAGACTTTGAATTTAAAATGCATTGTTTACGGAATGGAGGACTACCTCACATTAAATACTTATAAAAGTTTAGGCCAGGTCTTTGAAAAACAAGAAAATACGGAGGATGCCTATTGTATTTATAGGGATGCTCTGAGCATTGAGAAAACAATTGGAAGAGAAAACTTATTGTGACCACTCCGAATTCAATATGGCGCAGATTCATAATTTGGGGAATTTCTGGTATCATATTTTTATCATTTTCTTTTATTGCAATTACGATGATTCAGTAATTGTAAGTGGCTAATATGCACGTATCTAAATAGCAGTAGCAAATCGCAATATGATTATCCTATATTGCGTTGTGGATAAAATAAAGATCAAGTTCATAAATCAAATGGTTGATATTTCACAAATCGTTTCTACTCAACATTTAAATGTATTACAGAAAAGCAATGCACGTGATTTATGACATGCACATATTTATTGTTTTTCAGATTATTCTGTATTTGAATTTGTTTGTGTGTCAAAGCAAATCCTTCGCTTACCCCAAAACGTCGCGGACATCAGAGTTATAAAATTCTCAGTTTGTTGGAATAGCTTTGTGAAGCCGAAATACTTACAATGGAAGCCATTTATTTGATAGTGATCTCAGGCACGTTAAGCCAGCACATGTTCCACATTGTTTCGTCTCGGACGGTTATCCGTTCATACCAAAAGTTTGCAGTTACAAGGGTTTTCAAATACCCTTTTTGCAGCTTGAGTTAACGATTTGGTACTGATAAAAGAACTAGGTTTGAAGTTAATCAGTTCTCCAAGTAGAAATGCTTCGACTTGGAGAAGTTATTTTTGCATCTAAACATGCAATCATTTCCTATTGTGTACAAGCTGATAAAGTGTCATAAGTGAGATAATTCTGATTAATAAATGACGCGTGCCTGCCCATTTATTCCGACGCCCTTTTATTTCAACAATACATCTCAATATTACAATAGAAATGTGTAATAATATTTGTGCACTTATTTTATTTGAGGAGCATATGTCAAAGTACGTTTTTTTACTCTTACATACGCTTACATATCATTGTCCCGGACTGAAGTTATTTATCAGCTCAAGGGTAGAAACTTTATAGTGGTAACGCCATTGTAGTACATGTATTATAAATAGAACAAATAAGTGTATTAAACCAGGCTATATTCCTGGCATTACTATATATACATATACTTACATGACATCTGTAAGGTGTATTAATCCCATGAAATGTAGCGTGGTAAATGAATGATAGGATTAACGACTGAGTTGAATAGGAAAGTATTAGTATTTATTCAGAAGGCCGAATTGGTAGAGAAGTTGGAGAGAAGAGATAGGGAAGAAGTGTGTAGTGCGGAAGTCGGAGGAAGAGTCCCGAGGTGTGGGCAAGAGAGAGTTACTCTCTGTCCCTGTAAGGTAAGGGTTGGAAGAGCAGGCTTATTCCTGTAGAGATGGGAATGAGCTGCGGTCGGGCAAGACAGAATGTAAGGGCAATTAAACCTGTCAGCACGAACATACATATATACTCAATGGATTGCAATGTAATGTATAGGTAGGTATCCGCACATAATTTAATAATGTGTTTAAAATTGTCAAGTTCGAGTCATGTTTATGTTCAAATCGCTATTTGAACCGAACGCAGCTCTGATGTAGTTCTGTTGTTGCTCATTCGCAGAAACGAATAAAATCAGGTGATGGGTGACTGGATGGACATTACAAAAACGTTTTCAATGCGTCCTAAATAAATCTGTTAGAATAGCAGAAATTCCGAAGCAACATACACCGTTTGATGGGGCTAAAAGACGCGAAATCCTTTAAGACGGCGATCCATTATTGTGAAGACCTATATACTATCGTCGATGACGTCAAGGGAGCAAGCACAAAATTTGAACTGGTAGTTCAATTTTAAGAAACTGGTATTTGGCAACTTGACGGAAAAGAGAAGGAGTCCATGGAACTATTGCATCACAAGCATCAATCCTGAATGATTTTCAAGTCACGGATAATCTCCATCAACTGGCATGGCTAAATTTTTGTCTTGACAAGCTCACTGAAGCTGTCCAAACTTTTAAAGAGACTTTGAATTTAAAATGCATTGTTTACGGAATGGAGGACTACCTCACATTAAATACTTATAAAAGTTTAGGCCAGGTCTTTGAAAAACAAGAAAATACGGAGGATGCCTATTGTATTTATAGGGATGCTCTGAGCATTGAGAAAACAATTGGAAGAGAAAACTTATTGTGACCACTCCGAATTCAATATGGCGCAGATTCATAATTTGGGGAATTTCTGGTATCATATTTTTATCATTTTCTTTTATTGCAATTACGATGATTCAGTAATTGTAAGTGGCTAATATGCACGTATCTAAATAGCAGTAGCAAATCGCAATATGATTATCCTATATTGCGTTGTGGATAAAATAAAGATCAAGTTCATAAATCAAATGGTTGATATTTCACAAATCGTTTCTACTCAACATTTAAATATATTACAGAAAAGCAATGCACGTGATTTATGACATGCACATATTTATTGTTTTTCAGATTATTCTGTATTTGAATTTGTTTGTGTGTCAAAGCAAATCCTTCGCTTACCCCAAAACGTCGCGGACATCAGAGTTATAAAATTCTCAGTTTGTTGGAATAGCTTTGTGAAGCCGAAATACTTACAATGGGAGCCATTTATTTGATAGTGATCTCAGGCACGTTAAGCCAGCACATGTTCCACATTGTTTCGTCTCGGACGGTTATCCGTTCATACCAAAAGTTTGCAGTTACAAGGGTTTTCAAATACCCTTTTTGCAGCTTGAGTTAACGATTTGGTACTGATAAAAGAACTAGGTTTGAAGTTAATCAGTTCTCCAAGTAGAAATGCTTCGACTTGGAGAAGTTATTTTTGCATCTAAACATGCAATCATTTCCTATTGTGTACAAGCTGATAAAGTGTCATAAGTGAGATAATTCTGATTAATAAATGACGCGTGCCTGCCCATTTATTCCGACGCCCTTTTATTTCAACAATACATCTCAATATTACAATAGAAATGTGTAATAATATTTGTGCACTTATTTTATTTGAGGAGCATATGTCAAAGTACGTTTTTTTACTCTTACATACGCTTACATATCATTGTCCCGGACTGAAGTTATTTATCAGCTCAAGGGTAGAAACTTTATAGTGGTAACGCCATTGTAGTACATGTATTATAAATAGAACAAATAAGTGTATTAAACCAGGCTATATTCCTGGCATTACTATATATACATATACTTACATGACATCTGTAAGGTGTATTAATCCCATGAAATGTAGCGTGGTAAATGAATGATAGGATTAACGACTGAGTTGAATAGGAAAGTATTAGTATTTATTCAGAAGGCCGAATTGGTAGAGAAGTTGGAGAGAAGAGATAGGGAAGAAGTGTGTAGTGCGGAAGTCGGAGGAAGAGTCCCGAGGTGTGGGCAAGAGAGAGTTACTCTCTGTCCCTGTAAGGTAAGGGTTGGAAGAGCAGGCTTATTCCTGTAGAGATGGGAATGAGCTGCGGTCGGGCAAGACAGAATGTAAGGGCAATTAAACCTGTCAGCACGAACATACATATATACTCAATGGATTGCAATGTAATGTATAGGTAGGTATCCGCACATAATTTAATAATGTGTTTAAAATTGTCAAGTTCGAGTCATGTTTATGTTCAAATCGCTATTTGAACCGAACGCAGCTCTGATGTAGTTCTGTTGTTGCTCATTCGCAGAAACGAATAAAATCAGGTGATGGGTGACTGGATGGACATTACAAAAACGTTTTCAATGCGTCCTAAATAAATCTGTTAGAATAGCAGAAATTCCGAAGCAACATACACCGTTTGATGGGGCTAAAAGACGCGAAATCCTTTAAGACGGCGATCCATTATTGTGAAGACCTATATACTATCGTCGATGACGTCAAGGGAGCAAGCACAAAATTTGAACTGGTAGTTCAATTTTAAGAAACTGGTATTTGGCAACTTGACGGAAAAGAGAAGGAGTCCATGGAACTATTGCATCACAAGCATCAATCCTGAATGATTTTCAAGTCACGGATAATCTCCATCAACTGGCATGGCTAAATTTTTGTCTTGACAAGCTCACTGAAGCTGTCCAAACTTTTAAAGAGACTTTGAATTTAAAATGCATTGTTTACGGAATGGAGGACTACCTCACATTAAATACTTATAAAAGTTTAGGCCAGGTCTTTGAAAAACAAGAAAATACGGAGGATGCCTATTGTATTTATAGGGATGCTCTGAGCATTGAGAAAACAATTGGAAGAGAAAACTTATTGTGACCACTCCGAATTCAATATGGCGCAGATTCATAATTTGGGGAATTTCTGGTATCATATTTTTATCATTTTCTTTTATTGCAATTACGATGATTCAGTAATTGTAAGTGGCTAATATGCACGTATCTAAATAGCAGTAGCAAATCGCAATATGATTATCCTATATTGCGTTGTGGATAAAATAAAGATCAAGTTCATAAATCAAATGGTTGATATTTCACAAATCGTTTCTACTCAACATTTAAATGTATTACAGAAAAGCAATGCACGTGATTTATGACATGCACATATTTATTGTTTTTCAGATTATTCTGTATTTGAATTTGTTTGTGTGTCAAAGCAAATCCTTCGCTTACCCCAAAACGTCGCGGACATCAGAGTTATAAAATTCTCAGTTTGTTGGAATAGCTTTGTGAAGCCGAAATACTTACAATGGAAGCCATTTATTTGATAGTGATCTCAGGCACGTTAAGCCAGCACATGTTCCACATTGTTTCGTCTCGGACGGTTATCCGTTCATACCAAAAGTTTGCAGTTACAAGGGTTTTCAAATACCCTTTTTGCAGCTTGAGTTAACGATTTGGTACTGATAAAAGAACTAGGTTTGAAGTTAATCAGTTCTCCAAGTAGAAATGCTTCGACTTGGAGAAGTTATTTTTGCATCTAAACATGCAATCATTTCCTATTGTGTACAAGCTGATAAAGTGTCATAAGTGAGATAATTCTGATTAATAAATGACGCGTGCCTGCCCATTTATTCCGACGCCCTTTTATTTCAACAATACATCTCAATATTACAATAGAAATGTGTAATAATATTTGTGCACTTATTTTATTTGAGGAGCATATGTCAAAGTACGTTTTTTTACTCTTACATACGCTTACATATCATTGTCCCGGACTGAAGTTATTTATCAGCTCAAGGGTAGAAACTTTATAGTGGTAACGCCATTGTAGTACATGTATTATAAATAGAACAAATAAGTGTATTAAACCAGGCTATATTCCTGGCATTACTATATATACATATACTTACATGACATCTGTAAGGTGTATTAATCCCATGAAATGTAGCGTGGTAAATGAATGATAGGATTAACGACTGAGTTGAATAGGAAAGTATTAGTATTTATTCAGAAGGCCGAATTGGTAGAGAAGTTGGAGAGAAGAGATAGGGAAGAAGTGTGTAGTGCGGAAGTCGGAGGAAGAGTCCCGAGGTGTGGGCAAGAGAGAGTTACTCTCTGTCCCTGTAAGGTAAGGGTTGGAAGAGCAGGCTTATTCCTGTAGAGATGGGAATGAGCTGCGGTCGGGCAAGACAGAATGTAAGGGCAATTAAACCTGTCAGCACGAACATACATATATACTCAATGGATTGCAATGTAATGTATAGGTAGGTATCCGCACATAATTTAATAATGTGTTTAAAATTGTCAAGTTCGAGTCATGTTTATGTTCAAATCGCTATTTGAACCGAACGCAGCTCTGATGTAGTTCTGTTGTTGCTCATTCGCAGAAACGAATAAAATCAGGTGATGGGTGACTGGATGGACATTACAAAAACGTTTTCAATGCGTCCTAAATAAATCTGTTAGAATAGCAGAAATTCCGAAGCAACATACACCGTTTGATGGGGCTAAAAGACGCGAAATCCTTTAAGACGGCGATCCATTATTGTGAAGACCTATATACTATCGTCGATGACGTCAAGGGAGCAAGCACAAAATTTGAACTGGTAGTTCAATTTTAAGAAACTGGTATTTGGCAACTTGACGGAAAAGAGAAGGAGTCCATGGAACTATTGCATCACAAGCATCAATCCTGAATGATTTTCAAGTCACGGATAATCTCCATCAACTGGCATGGCTAAATTTTTGTCTTGACAAGCTCACTGAAGCTGTCCAAACTTTTAAAGAGACTTTGAATTTAAAATGCATTGTTTACGGAATGGAGGACTACCTCACATTAAATACTTATAAAAGTTTAGGCCAGGTCTTTGAAAAACAAGAAAATACGGAGGATGCCTATTGTATTTATAGGGATGCTCTGAGCATTGAGAAAACAATTGGAAGAGAAAACTTATTGTGACCACTCCGAATTCAATATGGCGCAGATTCATAATTTGGGGAATTTCTGGTATCATATTTTTATCATTTTCTTTTATTGCAATTACGATGATTCAGTAATTGTAAGTGGCTAATATGCACGTATCTAAATAGCAGTAGCAAATCGCAATATGATTATCCTATATTGCGTTGTGGATAAAATAAAGATCAAGTTCATAAATCAAATGGTTGATATTTCACAAATCGTTTCTACTCAACATTTAAATGTATTACAGAAAAGCAATGCACGTGATTTATGACATGCACATATTTATTGTTTTTCAGATTATTCTGTATTTGAATTTGTTTGTGTGTCAAAGCAAATCCTTCGCTTACCCCAAAACGTCGCGGACATCAGAGTTATAAAATTCTCAGTTTGTTGGAATAGCTTTGTGAAGCCGAAATACTTACAATGGAAGCCATTTATTTGATAGTGATCTCAGGCACGTTAAGCCAGCACATGTTCCACATTGTTTCGTCTCGGACGGTTATCCGTTCATACCAAAAGTTTGCAGTTACAAGGGTTTTCAAATACCCTTTTTGCAGCTTGAGTTAACGATTTGGTACTGATAAAAGAACTAGGTTTGAAGTTAATCAGTTCTCCAAGTAGAAATGCTTCGACTTGGAGAAGTTATTTTTGCATCTAAACATGCAATCATTTCCTATTGTGTACAAGCTGATAAAGTGTCATAAGTGAGATAATTCTGATTAATAAATGACGCGTGCCTGCCCATTTATTCCGACGCCCTTTTATTTCAACAATACATCTCAATATTACAATAGAAATGTGTAATAATATTTGTGCACTTATTTTATTTGAGGAGCATATGTCAAAGTACGTTTTTTTACTCTTACATACGCTTACATATCATTGTCCCGGACTGAAGTTATTTATCAGCTCAAGGGTAGAAACTTTATAGTGGTAACGCCATTGTAGTACATGTATTATAAATAGAACAAATAAGTGTATTAAACCAGGCTATATTCCTGGCATTACTATATATACATATACTTACATGACATCTGTAAGGTGTATTAATCCCATGAAATGTAGCGTGGTAAATGAATGATAGGATTAACGACTGAGTTGAATAGGAAAGTATTAGTATTTATTCAGAAGGCCGAATTGGTAGAGAAGTTGGAGAGAAGAGATAGGGAAGAAGTGTGTAGTGCGGAAGTCGGAGGAAGAGTCCCGAGGTGTGGGCAAGAGAGAGTTACTCTCTGTCCCTGTAAGGTAAGGGTTGGAAGAGCAGGCTTATTCCTGTAGAGATGGGAATGAGCTGCGGTCGGGCAAGACAGAATGTAAGGGCAATTAAACCTGTCAGCACGAACATACATATATACTCAATGGATTGCAATGTAATGTATAGGTAGGTATCCGCACATAATTTAATAATGTGTTTAAAATTGTCAAGTTCGAGTCATGTTTATGTTCAAATCGCTATTTGAACCGAACGCAGCTCTGATGTAGTTCTGTTGTTGCTCATTCGCAGAAACGAATAAAATCAGGTGATGGGTGACTGGATGGACATTACAAAAACGTTTTCAATGCGTCCTAAATAAATCTGTTAGAATAGCAGAAATTCCGAAGCAACATACACCGTTTGATGGGGCTAAAAGACGCGAAATCCTTTAAGACGGCGATCCATTATTGTGAAGACCTATATACTATCGTCGATGACGTCAAGGGAGCAAGCACAAAATTTGAACTGGTAGTTCAATTTTAAGAAACTGGTATTTGGCAACTTGACGGAAAAGAGAAGGAGTCCATGGAACTATTGCATCACAAGCATCAATCCTGAATGATTTTCAAGTCACGGATAATCTCCATCAACTGGCATGGCTAAATTTTTGTCTTGACAAGCTCACTGAAGCTGTCCAAACTTTTAAAGAGACTTTGAATTTAAAATGCATTGTTTACGGAATGGAGGACTACCTCACATTAAATACTTATAAAAGTTTAGGCCAGGTCTTTGAAAAACAAGAAAATACGGAGGATGCCTATTGTATTTATAGGGATGCTCTGAGCATTGAGAAAACAATTGGAAGAGAAAACTTATTGTGACCACTCCGAATTCAATATGGCGCAGATTCATAATTTGGGGAATTTCTGGTATCATATTTTTATCATTTTCTTTTATTGCAATTACGATGATTCAGTAATTGTAAGTGGCTAATATGCACGTATCTAAATAGCAGTAGCAAATCGCAATATGATTATCCTATATTGCGTTGTGGATAAAATAAAGATCAAGTTCATAAATCAAATGGTTGATATTTCACAAATCGTTTCTACTCAACATTTAAATATATTACAGAAAAGCAATGCACGTGATTTATGACATGCACATATTTATTGTTTTTCAGATTATTCTGTATTTGAATTTGTTTGTGTGTCAAAGCAAATCCTTCGCTTACCCCAAAACGTCGCGGACATCAGAGTTATAAAATTCTCAGTTTGTTGGAATAGCTTTGTGAAGCCGAAATACTTACAATGGGAGCCATTTATTTGATAGTGATCTCAGGCACGTTAAGCCAGCACATGTTCCACATTGTTTCGTCTCGGACGGTTATCCGTTCATACCAAAAGTTTGCAGTTACAAGGGTTTTCAAATACCCTTTTTGCAGCTTGAGTTAACGATTTGGTACTGATAAAAGAACTAGGTTTGAAGTTAATCAGTTCTCCAAGTAGAAATGCTTCGACTTGGAGAAGTTATTTTTGCATCTAAACATGCAATCATTTCCTATTGTGTACAAGCTGATAAAGTGTCATAAGTGAGATAATTCTGATTAATAAATGACGCGTGCCTGCCCATTTATTCCGACGCCCTTTTATTTCAACAATACATCTCAATATTACAATAGAAATGTGTAATAATATTTGTGCACTTATTTTATTTGAGGAGCATATGTCAAAGTACGTTTTTTTACTCTTACATACGCTTACATATCATTGTCCCGGACTGAAGTTATTTATCAGCTCAAGGGTAGAAACTTTATAGTGGTAACGCCATTGTAGTACATGTATTATAAATAGAACAAATAAGTGTATTAAACCAGGCTATATTCCTGGCATTACTATATATACATATACTTACATGACATCTGTAAGGTGTATTAATCCCATGAAATGTAGCGTGGTAAATGAATGATAGGATTAACGACTGAGTTGAATAGGAAAGTATTAGTATTTATTCAGAAGGCCGAATTGGTAGAGAAGTTGGAGAGAAGAGATAGGGAAGAAGTGTGTAGTGCGGAAGTCGGAGGAAGAGTCCCGAGGTGTGGGCAAGAGAGAGTTACTCTCTGTCCCTGTAAGGTAAGGGTTGGAAGAGCAGGCTTATTCCTGTAGAGATGGGAATGAGCTGCGGTCGGGCAAGACAGAATGTAAGGGCAATTAAACCTGTCAGCACGAACATACATATATACTCAATGGATTGCAATGTAATGTATAGGTAGGTATCCGCACATAATTTAATAATGTGTTTAAAATTGTCAAGTTCGAGTCATGTTTATGTTCAAATCGCTATTTGAACCGAACGCAGCTCTGATGTAGTTCTGTTGTTGCTCATTCGCAGAAACGAATAAAATCAGGTGATGGGTGACTGGATGGACATTACAAAAACGTTTTCAATGCGTCCTAAATAAATCTGTTAGAATAGCAGAAATTCCGAAGCAACATACACCGTTTGATGGGGCTAAAAGACGCGAAATCCTTTAAGACGGCGATCCATTATTGTGAAGACCTATATACTATCGTCGATGACGTCAAGGGAGCAAGCACAAAATTTGAACTGGTAGTTCAATTTTAAGAAACTGGTATTTGGCAACTTGACGGAAAAGAGAAGGAGTCCATGGAACTATTGCATCACAAGCATCAATCCTGAATGATTTTCAAGTCACGGATAATCTCTATCAACTGGCATGGCTAAATTTTTGTCTTGACAAGCTCACTGAAGCTGTCCAAACTTTTAAAGAGACTTTGAATTTAAAATGCATTGTTTACGGAATGGAGGACTACCTCACATTAAATACTTATAAAAGTTTAGGCCAGGTCTTTGAAAAACAAGAAAATACGGAGGATGCCTATTGTATTTATAGGGATGCTCTGAGCATTGAGAAAACAATTGGAAGAGAAAACTTATTGTGACCACTCCGAATTCAATATGGCGCAGATTCATAATTTGGGGAATTTCTGGTATCATATTTTTATCATTTTCTTTTATTGCAATTACGATGATTCAGTAATTGTAAGTGGCTAATATGCACGTATCTAAATAGCAGTAGCAAATCGCAATATGATTATCCTATATTGCGTTGTGGATAAAATAAAGACCAAGTTCATAAATCAAATGGTTGATATTTCACAAATCGTTTCTACTCAACATTTAAATGTATTACAGAAAAGCAATGCACGTGATTTATGACACGCACATATTTATTGTTTTTCAGATTATTCTGTATTTGAATTTGTTTGTGTGTCAAAGCAAATCTTTCGCTTACCCCAAAACGTCGCGGACATCAGAGTTATAAAATTCTCAGTTTGTTGGAATAGCTTTGTGAAGCCGAAATACTTACAATGGAAGCCATTTATTTGATAGTGATCTCAGGCACGTTAAGCCAGCACATGTTCCACATTGTTTCGTCTCGGACGGTTATCCGTTCATACCAAAAGTTTGCAGTTACAAGGGTTTTCAAATACCCTTTTTGCAGCTTGAGTTAACGATTTGGTACTGATAAAAGAACTAGGTTTGAAGTTAATCAGTTCTCCAAGTAGAAATGCTTCGACTTGGAGAAGTTATTTTTGCATCTAAACATGCAATCATTTCCTATTGTGTACAAGCTGATAAAGTGTCATAAGTGAGATAATTCTGATTAATAAATGACGCGTGCCTGCCCATTTATTCCGACGCCCTTTTATTTCAACAATACATCTCAATATTACAATAGAAATGTGTAATAATATTTGTGCACTTATTTTATTTGAGGAGCATATGTCAAAGTACGTTGTTTTACTCTTACATACGCTTACATATCATTGTCCCGGACTGAAGTTATTTATCAGCTCAAGGGTAGAAACTTTATAGTGGTAACGCCATTGTAGTACATGTATTATAAATAGAACAAATAAGTGTATTAAACCAGGCTATATTCCTGGCATTACTATATATACATATACTTACATGACATCTGTAAGGTGTATTAATCCCATGAAATGTAGCGTGGTAAATGAATGATAGGATTAACGACTGAGTTGAATAGGAAAGTATTAGTATTTATTCAGAAGGCCGAATTGGTAGAGAAGTTGGAGAGAAGAGATAGGGAAGAAGTGTGTAGTGCGGAAGTCGGAGGAAGAGTCCCGAGGTGTGGGCAAGAGAGAGTTACTCTCTGTCCCTGTAAGGTAAGGGTTGGAAGAGCAGGCTTATTCCTGTAGAGATGGGAATGAGCTGCGGTCGGGCAAGACAGAATGTAAGGGCAATTAAACCTGTCAGCACGAACATACATATATACTCAATGGATTGCAATGTAATGTATAGGTAGGTATCCGCACATAATTTAATAATGTGTTTAAAATTGTCAAGTTCGAGTCATGTTTATGTTCAAATCGCTATTTGAACCGAACGCAGCTCTGATGTAGTTCTGTTGTTGCTCATTCGCAGAAACGAATAAAATCAGGTGATGGGTGACTGGATGGACATTACAAAAACGTTTTCAATGCGTCCTAAATAAATCTGTTAGAATAGCAGAAATTCCGAAGCAACATACACCGTTTGATGGGGCTAAAAGACGCGAAATCCTTTAAGACGGCGATCCATTATTGTGAAGACCTATATACTATCGTCGATGACGTCAAGGGAGCAAGCACAAAATTTGAACTGGTAGTTCAATTTTAAGAAACTGGTATTTGGCAACTTGACGGAAAAGAGAAGGAGTCCATGGAACTATTGCATCACAAGCATCAATCCTGAATGATTTTCAAGTCACGGATAATCTCCATCAACTGGCATGGCTAAATTTTTGTCTTGACAAGCTCACTGAAGCTGTCCAAACTTTTAAAGAGACTTTGAATTTAAAATGCATTGTTTACGGAATGGAGGACTACCTCACATTAAATACTTATAAAAGTTTAGGCCAGGTCTTTGAAAAACAAGAAAATACGGAGGATGCCTATTGTATTTATAGGGATGCTCTGAGCATTGAGAAAACAATTGGAAGAGAAAACTTATTGTGACCACTCCGAATTCAATATGGCGCAGATTCATAATTTGGGGAATTTCTGGTATCATATTTTTATCATTTTCTTTTATTGCAATTACGATGATTCAGTAATTGTAAGTGGCTAATATGCACGTATCTAAATAGCAGTAGCAAATCGCAATATGATTATCCTATATTGCGTTGTGGATAAAATAAAGACCAAGTTCATAAATCAAATGGTTGATATTTCACAAATCGTTTCTACTCAACATTTAAATGTATTACAGAAAAGCAATGCACGTGATTTATGACACGCACATATTTATTGTTTTTCAGATTATTCTGTATTTGAATTTGTTTGTGTGTCAAAGCAAATCCTTTGCGTAACGTTTAGGCCACGTTCTGATAGAATAAGGGAATACGGAGGAGGCGTATTGAATTGACAAAGATACTGAGAGCATTAAGGAAACAATTTTAAGAAAACAATTGACCTTATCGCGAGGCAGAATGGTCACTCAGAAGTTAACAATGGGGAATAATAATCAATCATACTTTTAATAATCAGTCACTGAATTATATATTAATCAATTTTCATGGTTATCGCTCGTTGAATCATGGCCTCGATAATGAAACATATATATAAATATATATATATATATATATATATATATATATATCAGGTCCAGAAATCAAGTGTATTATATCTCGCTTTTGCTCAACATGTTTGTACATTATTAAAACAGTGTATAGGCAAGTACTATACCTTGCTAATTTTGAGATTTCTTCTGCCGTTGCAATTATTTATGTGTCCTCTCAATTCATTTGGTCACCAAAATGTTGTGGAAATCAGAGCAACAAAATGTTAGTTCAAAGGATTCTGAATTCACTATGGAATCGCTTTTTTTAATCATCATATCAGGTACGTAAATCTTATTGATGGTCATTAATATACAGTGTCAAAATTACAACTTTGTAGTGTGCGTTTATACCCAATATTTTGTAGTTAAAAATATTTTAAAATATATAATATATTCTGTTGCATGATATTTTGTGGTAAAATTGACAAAGTTTCTATGATATCAAATCACATTTTGGATCCAACCATTAAATGCTGGTCGGTATTATCTCCCGAGTTTTAATATTGCATAAATGTAAATTGCTGATATCTTGAATATAATATTGAGACACCTGTGCCACCTAAAAACCCAGATTTTTGTTTCAAGGATAGCACAGTTCTTTCAATTAAATATTTATTACATTAAACGAGATTTTGGATAGCAATTCATAAAATTCTCCTGGCCCACAATATGGTTATTATTGGTGTTGTACATAGAAATATGCGGTGTAGATGCATGCATTCTATTTAATGGTATTTATATAGTACGTGCGTTGACATTCCGTCTAAAGCCAAAATCATGAATCGTTGGGATTCTAACCGCACCCACGATTTTTTTGAATAATTACTGCCTTTCTTTCATTGCATGATTTCCAAATTTCTGTTCAAATAGATAAAAAATACAGTTAAATACCGGCACTCAAAACTATATCTGGGGATTTGATTTCGATGCTTAAATTAGAAACTAAAATATTTTGAGTAAAAAGTAAAACATTGAAGTTTGTGAAGTTTAAAGACTTGCACTTTGCGGTGAAACGTTATAATGTTCACTGGAGCTTTGCGTTTGTTTGCGCTTTTTCGTAAGCACCTACATATTAGAGGTTCATAATATCAGGTATCTTGCCCATAGAAAAGGAATTAGCGTGATTTGTATGATCATCTTTGCTTTGTTATTAGCGAATGGATGGTAGAGTATACCGGACATTATTCTTACTCCAATCCTCTAACTTTAAAAACAAAATGGCAATCTGAAACACATAATTTCAAATGGAATTTTCTATTTAGCAATTACAAGTTTCACATTTGTCGTTACATTTATTATATTTTAATTTTCAAATCTCTTTCCATCCAAATGTTATTCAAAAAATGCCGTGCTCTTCGCTACAATAGTTGCCACAATAAAGATATTTACTTAATGATTCAAGATATTTGATCCTCCAGTTTTTTGTGTTGTTTTATATTATCATAATTTTCCTTTGAAAGGATTATATTTATTTGATAGGGTGCTCTCAGGACGCAATTATGCTGTGCCTGGAAGCTCAAAGCTTATTTTGCAGTAACAAAGAACAGAGTTGTTTCAAGCCGTTTTTTGTGTTAGAATCCTTTTTGACATGTTTTTGTATCACATTTTGATCTTTCTGGATGAAAATATAAGCTTAGTATTTATTACCCATGTATATGGTTGTTTTCAAAAACATGTAATATCATGTTTCTTTTGATTACATTTTGGACATTAGAGCTTCCTACTAATAATCCTTATGTATTTAAACAGTGTAGGTTGAAACGGCTAACAATACGCCAAATTGTATATCTACTAATAATGCTTATACGTACCAAAACTGCATCCTAACACAAGTAGTTCTATATTCTAAGTATTCTATCTCATAGCATGCTATAACGGAGGTGAATGTAGATTTTACGCGTGGCCAAAATATTATCAAAAGCTCGATTATATCTAACAATAGGAACACAATAGAAGCGTTTGTCACTAACCAAGCCCAGAGTTTTGCATACGTGCATCAATTCATGGGCAAATTGTGGCTCATCAAGTGGGATTCTGTGTACTTTAATGATCTGTGGCTTACGTGAATCAACAGTTCAAGTGTAATTTGGATTGGTTATGCACATAGATATATTAGTTGTTGTATCTAACTATTTTTGGATACCTGTAATACAAATAGATAAAATTATACAAGTATTTACCTACCTTGTGATTGACACATGTACTTTAAACAAGTGTGTTCATAAAATCTGCATGTTGAACATTGTAATTTGGAGGTGGAATTGACGTTGCCTGAATACCTAACTGTTTTACGTCATGGCATCTTTACTTTTGTCATGCATTTATTATTGTATGCAAATTTTTGTCCTATATCAAATTTGGCCATAGTTGTTGATATATTATTTCGAAGCAATAAAAGTAATCCCATACATATATATAATATATGCTGCATTATTTTCCAATATTTAATATCACCAATTTATTTATTAATTGTTTTTAGTCCTTATGATGCTACTGGTCGTGGAAAGTTTCCTTTGGGTCACAATGCAAAGATTGGCGGCCTTTCTGATATCGGTAAGATAACGCACGGAAAAAACCTCGGCAAGATGCAATGTTATCCAGCAATCGTAAATGCTTTTAAATGTTGTATTTTAAGGAGCACTTAATTAAAAATAATACATAATATTTTCAAACTCTTGGAGTCTTCATTTTGAAGTGTTCCGTGACCTCATTGCATATGGCAGGGGTGAATTTGTTCCACCTCTGTAAGCAGTCACAAAATGGAAATTTTTAAAGAATCCCTAAAATATAAAAGTGGCAACTCCAAAATTACCAACCACAAATTCCAACTGTATATTATGCATTGTGAATCTGCCATGTGTTACTACAGCAGGACCTCTGGTAATATGTGCTTGGTCTAATAACAAGTTTCTGTTCCGTACGAACATCCCCAGTTCGCGCGAACTACAAGTAGTTGCTCCGGTCATTTTCTGAATATAAACAGTACATATAATTACATGCCGCCACTGAAATATTGCAATAAATATGTGTGACGATAACCGAATCTTTTATCGCACCCTGATTGCGATTTTCAACTTTGCAGTCAGTTCAAGATCATTTACAAACCTAAGAATACGCTTATGTCGGACAGGCTATACTTATAGTACTTTAAATGGAATTAACTAAATATTAGTAATTATACGTCATTAAAACATTTAGTATGTTTCGTAAGAAAAAAGTTGTATTGTTTTAAGAAGGAATATTTTCGAATAGATTTCTTTTGTAGACAGTACATCTTCATAAAAGCGTATACTTACAAAGGGTAGGAGCAATGTAGACTAGAGAACGTTGGAGACTATAAAAGGGAACTACTGCTACTAAAGGGAATGCTGTAAGAGGAAATTCGCTGTACATATGTACATGATGAGAGCTTCTTATGTGTGATCGCATACGTAATTTTCTTCTTCAGGGGCCAGATCGGATTGTTGACAGAACTATCAATTCCGCCCTTTCCTTCATAAATAATACATGTATGTATCTACTGGCTCATGGACGTTTACTATATTTCTAGTATTAGGATCCACGGGTAGTTCTCGTGCTTCAATGCATGCATACATTAATTTATTACTTTGCTTTACAAGTTCTGCACTGTTGGTATAACAACAACATCATTGCATTCTGCTCGTTTCACAAACAAGGAATAATAGTAGGATCATCGTCAACGGGATTAAGGACTTTGAGAATGCAGAGAGCATGTTTGTTAGATTAATACCGGCGGGATTATACCGCCTTACTTCATAAAACCCTCCGACTGTACAATATCAGACCGAATAGTTATAGTGGCTTTCCCATACAGTGGTTTCGTCTTAGACAGCATTCTAGTTCGTATGTATATATTGGCATGTTTAAATTTCAAAATAAATAAATAAAAAACCAATACATTTACGTTATATATAATAGTAAAAATGGCATCTCCATATTTGTATTGGCAGGTATTTTGTCATCCCTCTGAAACAACTATATAGGAAATTCAACGTAAAGTTACACCCACCCGTTAAAATACAATAACTACAAGGAGATGGCTTCGTAACTGTTAAAGTTTTTATTTTTGCATAGGTACTGGAGAATCAAATTAGACAACCAACCGGCAGCGTTACTGGCGTTCAAGCTTACAGAGATGTATATGCTGGCATACTGGTCGTTACTATTATTCAGTCAGAAACAGCTAGTAATTTGCATAGCAATTCAAATTTGGCTACTACACCAGCATTCCAGCATACAAGACCGTATCCCTACATTGAGGATGAGCCAACTTTTGTGGGGAGGGTCCAACTTCTAATGGACCTTGAATCCGATACAAAAAATGTCCCTTCCAGACATTTACATAGAAAAGGCTTCGTCTACTGGATAACAGGAATCGAAGGAATTGGGAAATCTAGGTTTGCCCAACAGTTCATTGAACATTTAAAGAGAAGGAAAATACGGAAAGAATTCTTGTGGTTTGACTGCAACCACCCACAGACATTATTCGAGCAATTTACTGAAGCAGCTCAAGCAAACGGCATTCCCTTGGGACCAATAGAACAGGGAGGCATTAAGCAAATGTACAAGGAATTTAGCAATAATTATGAAATGATAATTATCTTTGACAATGTCAAGTATTATGCTGACATTGAAGAATATCTTCCTACAAGTACTTTTGGCAAGTTTACAGTCATCGCCACATGTGGCTACTTAGATCCGGAGTTACGAAAATCCAGAGGGATGTCTCTCACATCCTTGGATAGAGCTGAGAGCAAGGAACTGTTATTGGCTGCAAATTCATCAAATACTGCACCGTTGCAGAGCACGAAATTGAACGAGGCCTGTGAAACGGCTATTCAGATTAGCAGTGGCATCCCACCCGTTTTGAAAGATTTAATTGATTTTGCATGCTCATGTGCAGAACAACAATATCCTCTCGGAAATGATGATTACAACGTGAATGCATTTTTTGACACCTGGGCAAGAGAAAAGCATTTACTAAATTGTAACGATCTCGCTCAGGCAGAGTTAATCAATATTACCGACCGATTTACGGAAATCATGAAAGATCTTTTGACAACCATTGAGCAAAGATCTGTTGTAACATCTGAAGTTCAGCGAGGAATTGTTCAGATATTAATGTTAATGTCATTCCTGCTACCTCTGCCTAATCGTATACCCCAAGTTTTACTATCTAAGTTTCTTGACCTTGATGCGAAGATTTATCCTAAAGCTAAAAACTTGTTGAGCCAGCATTTCTTACTAATAAATGTGTTGGATGAACCTCAGTATATACAAATTTATAGTTCAGTACAAAGTAGCTTGGCTAAGGTCTTGTGGGAAGACAAAAGAAAAGATTTTGTTGATTTTCTGGAATCGTTTTATCCCAGAATGCAATCTTATATAGCCCAAGCTGAAGTCAAAACTAGAATCGGTCAATTAAGCATTAGTAACTGCATTCATGCTCTAAAAGAGCGGAGAGAAAAATTGAATACAGAGCCCGAGATAGATCTGGTTCAATGTTTGGTGGAAAAGGTTCAGATCATATTTCCGGAAAAGAACATTCCACTCGACAGTAGTCTCAATACTTTAGCTGAGCTCTTTGAAACCAGTGCGAGATAATGCAAAGAAATTTTATTGAATTTCTTTGGAATTTGGGTGTTTGATTTTTGGAAGTTATTCTGGTGCCAACTAATAGGTCTTAGAAAATTCATATTGGGAAACAACTTCAAATTGTTGCATGCGTATTCCCTTCCTAGAATTTGTGAAATGCTTTCGTAACAATAAATATTTAAATTTTATGATCACATGTCTTCAGATTATCCAGACAAAAATACATAAACTGGTGCACACTGTTTTATATTAATTTGTTTTCACGAGTATACTCGTGCTGATTTATTTAAAAATACAAAATCATTTACAACTCGTTTTACTTACACGATCAGATATCATATACATATGTACTATGAAGACACATTTTACTTCATAATTATATATTGTATGCATTCTTGCATGCGCCAAAGACACACTTGTTTAAAGCAAAGAAGCGAAATGATTCGCGGGAATCTCTGCTTTAACCGTGTCGCTCAACAACCGTCATTACTTTCTTGTGTGTCCGTCAGGACGGTATTGCTTTGCATTTTCTCTCGACTCAATTTTCCACATCCAATTTTCTTCTTTTCCAATAGTTGTCCTAACTTAAAAACTTATATTTTCAGAATTTATAAAATTCTCAACATTCAAGGTCATCATGGAAACCACAACAACGGATCCTTCCAGGGAAAATAACTCAACCCGTGGAAGGTCAGCCCAACGGTCTCAAATATCGAGATCCCGGTCTAGTTCTGTCATCAGCCGATCGAGAAAACGGAGACGACATAACCTACGGGAATCAAGTGACAGCTCCGATTCTCGGATGAGGAACGACATGAAGTTACTCAAGAATCAGTTGGCAGATGTGATGGAGGAACTTAAGAGGTCCCGTCGCCGTCGTAGCCCTTCATACTCTTCACGATCCGGATCGGTCCGCTCTCGCTCCTCTTACTTATCAATATTTGCGAATGGGTGTGATAACACAAATTTCACGTTGGGCAAAGCCCGCGATGACTCCGGGGAAAAACTTGTTCCGGACGCAATTGATGTATCGAGCGGTGAGGACGATATTGAGATTTTGGGGCTCCAGGAGGCAGCTAAGGTTGAGAAAACCAAGTTTGCTGACCCCATCAATGACGAACTTGCTAAAAATTGGAACGTCATAGCAACCGCCGGGTTGTCTGAGCAACATCGATCTGAGTTGGAAAAATTAATGTTCATTCCGTCCAACACGATCTTGATAGGAGCTCCGGAATTAAACCCAGAGCTAAAGGCCGGAATCAATATTTCCGATTATGTATTTAACCGAGACGTTCAATTTGCTGCTTGGCAAAAGATTATTGGCGGCGCTTTGTCAGAATTGGGTCGGTCAATTACTGGAGCTCTATATATTAAATAGAGGGAAATATATCATCTGGATATCTCTGGATTCATCTCCCAATGCAGTCGGGCGAGTCAGATGCTTCTTCATCTGCAACATTCCGTGTCAGCTACGCGCCGACAACTAATCGTGTCGAATCTTAAACCTGAGGTGAAGAAAGTGGCTGATGAGACTACAATTGACAAATATTTGTTCAGTGCTGAATTTCAGTCGCGAATAAAAGCTCAAGAGGAATTGTCTAAAGTAGGGCGTACGATGCTTCAACAAAAATCTCAATCCTCCTTCAAATCAGGAAAACAGTCTGATAAGAAGAAGTTGGATGCTAAGGACAAATTGCCTTTAAACTTCAAGAGCCCGCTCCGGTCGTCGAAATCAACTCGTCGCCAGGGCGGGCGCCAACGATTCAACACTCGTCGGGACTTCCGTCAGAACGACAGCCGTCGACATTAAACAAGGTAGATCATGGTGGTAGGCTAAAACATTACTATCAACGCTGGCAGTATATCACAAGCGACCCATACGTTTTGGAATGTATCCGAGGAGTCAAACTACCGTTCTCACGTTTACCTGTACAACAGAAGCTTCCGTATGAAAGAAACCTCTTGTCACGAGAATGATCTTTTATGGGACGCTATTGTTGACCTATTATCAAAGGGAGCAATACAGGAATACGAGCATACGGTTGGGGAGTTTATCTCTTCAGGTTTTCTTGTCCCAAAATCTCCGGGCGGAATGAGATTTATAATTAATTTATCGCTACTCAACGAGTTCATTTCGTGCTCACATTTCAAAATGGAGGATTTTCGAACTACTCGTCGTTTAATCACTAAAAACTGCTTCATGGCCACTATAGATCTCAAGGACGCCTATCTTTTAGTCCCAGTGAATAAAGATTATTGGAAATTTTTACGATTCCAATTTAACGGAAAATTGTACGAATTTACCTGCTTATGTTTCGGTCTCAATATAGCACCTAGAATTTTCACTAAGATTCTTCGACCGGTAGTAGGCTACCTTCGATCTTTGGGTCATGAAAGCTGTGTTTACTTAGACGACATATTTCTGCTCGGGCGTAACGAGTACAGTTGCCTTGGTAATGTGGCTCACACAAAGTCGTTCCTTGAGTATCTTGGTTTGGTTATAAACTATGATAAATCAAACCTGATCCCATCAACTAAAATATCCTATTTGGGTTTTGTCTTTGATTCCGTAAAAATGCGTATGTTCATTCCGGAGATAAAAGTCAAGAAAACTCTGGGAATGATTTCGTCGTTCCTTGCCAGCAAATCTCTCACTATTAGGCAGCTGGCAACATTATTGGGAGTGTTTATCTCTCAAATTCCAGCTGTTTCTTACGGTCTCTTGTATACCAAGATACTCGATTTCGAAAAATTTCGTAGCTTAAACCAACATAATGATAATTTTAATAGTAAAATTGTTTTGTCCCATCATGCTCGTCAGGATATATTGTGGTGGCAGCAATCATTACGAATTAACTCTGGACAAAATATTTTTTGTGATGAATTCTCCTTAGAAATATTTTCTGACGCTTCCATGTCAGGATGGGGCGCATACTGTAATTCAGTCTCTTCACACGGATTATGGAATAGCTCTGAAGCTGATTATAGTATTAATTATTTGGAGTTGTTAGCCGCCTTTTATGGTCTGCGCTGCTTTGCCCGCTCCTACCGTAATTGTCGTATTTTATTAAGGATTGACAACACTACTGCCATTGCATATATAAACCGCTATGGGGGAGTTCAGTACCCTAGACTAAACAAACTTGCAAGGAAAATCTGGCAATTTTGTGAATTCAGGTCTTTACATGTTTTTGCTTCCTATATTCCTTCGAAGGAAAACTGCGAGCCTGATGCTGCATCTCGTAACACGGATTGGGAAACGGAGTGGCAATTAAATCCAACTATATTTCAACAAATTTTACGAAAAATGTCTACCTCATGCCACGTAGACCTGTTTGCATCCATGCTAAACGCACAATTTGACTGTTATGTGTCATGGAAACCTGACCCTTTTGCGTGGAAGGTGGATGCATTCACGTTCTCTTGGGAGAGCATAAAGTTTTATGCCTTTCCGCCAATCTCTCTAATACCCCGAGTGCTTCAAAAGATCATAAACGATAAAGCCAAAGTGCTGCTTATCGTACCTAACTGGAGCACTCAATCGTGGTTTCCACTATATAAAAAATTGTTAAAGGGGGATACAATCGTTATCCCACCACAATCTAATTTGTTAATTTTTGGTAACAGAGTACATCCCCTGAACGACAAACTATCGTTACTAGCCGGGATTTCATCCGGTCAGCTCTACTAACCAACAATGTCCCCATCCAAGCCGCAGATACTATACTCCACAGTCTGGCGGATTCAACCTGGAAACAATACGAGATTTCGTTCAAATCCTGGTCAAAGTATTGTGATCTGCACAATTTCAATATTTACGATATCACAATTCACAATACTCTACAGTTTCTTCAACAACTATATAACAATGGTCAAGGATACAGCAGCTTGAATAGTGCAAGATCCTTTCTGTCATTGGTGTCGACCGGTTCAAGTGGTTAAACAGTGGGAAACGACCCGCTTATTTCAAGATTTATGCGCGGTATTGGTAAACAACGCCCTCCGACACCTCGTTATGACTCAACTTGGGACCCCGAAGTGGTGTTGACGTATCTAAGAACACTGGAGCCGTTGGAAGAATTATCGTTACAATTACTCTCATTTAAAACCATTGGCCTCATAGCACTGGCTACAGCTCATCGAGTTTAAACATTTTCTTTAATCTCAACGGATGAAATCTTCATGAAACCTACAGGTATTGAAATAAATATCTCTTCAACGGTCAAAACCAGTAAGCCTGGCGTTTTGCAACCTTCCCTGTTCCTTCCTTTCTTTCCTGAATCGCAAGCAGTGTGCGTTGCCCGTACATTGGGATGGTATCTACAAAGAACAATTCCTCTTCGATCAGCGTCCTCCACTCGTCTATTTCTAAGCGTCAATCCTCCACACAATCCTGTGACCTCTCAGACCTTAAGCAGATGGCTTAAATTAATTCTGAAGCATAGTGGTGTTAATGACTCCGTTTATTCTGCTCACAGTTTTAGACACGCATCTACATCTGCGGCAGCTCGAAGGGGCACAAGCATAGATCCAATTCGTCGTCGAGCTGGATGGTCGGAGTCCTCTTCTACGTTTGCTCGTCACTACAATAGACCTTTGTGTTCTCAAGACCAATTTGCTCGAGCAGTGTTCAATTTATAGTTTATATGGTTCTCTGCTGTTACTTTGTTTCCTAGTTGATAGATTAAAATTGGTTATTTCTTGTTGGAAAATTGATGTAGAATTTTGCCCGTCTTTAAACATCATACAATATATAATTATGAGGGACGAGTCGAATGAAGTAAAATTATACGATTAAACGAACTTACCTGAAGTTCGATCGTAATTTTACGAATGAAGACTCGTCCTGAATAATTACTCCCACCCAATAATTTGTCCCCACCCTAGTGACAAAATTCAGCTTTAAAATAATGACGGTTGTTGAGCGACACGGTTAAAGCAGAGATTCCCGCGAATCATTTCGCTTCTTTGCTTTAAACAAGTGTGTCTTTGGCGCATGCAAGAATGCATACAATATATAATTATTCAGGACGAGTCTTCATTCGTAAAATTACGATCGAACTTCAGGTAAGTTCGTTTAATCGTATAATTATAATACATAACTAAATATCTCCCAATATACCATTTAATATACCGCCGAAGATACCACGCCTATATAACACCCAATAAACTACCCAATATGCCAAACTCTATAAGTATGCCACATCAGCAGGGGCACTGTAACATACATTTTGAGCAGGTCATTGTCACCTCTACATCAAACACTTCCTCAATTTTCTCTTGGAGGAACATCCTCAGCAGTGCTGCGGACAAGTTCAAGTAATACTTGAGTTTTCAAGTCAAGTTCAAGTTCGGGTCAAGTTCAAGTATGCCAATTTGTTTACTTGAATCTTTCGGGTCAGGTTTAAGTACGGACTCGGCTTAACCATGACATTTTAAGACAAGTCAGGTTCAAGTATCAACAAGTAAGGGAAATTTACTTAAACCTAAAGTCAAGTTCAAGGTCAAGTTATGGAAAGAAAAAACTTGACCATAAACTTGAGATTTCGTGGTCAAGTTCAAGTAATTTTAGATTGCGCATGCCATAAAGGACAAAATTCAAAATCAGCCCGTTTTAGGAAGGTCTTGCTTACCACACGTTGCTCATTGTTAGTTGTTAAAGCGGAAATGCTTCTCCATGAAATGAAAGAATTATCTTGATAATTCATATTGTTTCTTTGAATTAATTAGTTTTAAATTGTGGAAATAAATTACAATATGAAATGTGCTTTGATGGCCCTTTACAATAAGCGTTTAGTAAATAAGTAAAAACTAGTTTATTAAATATTAAATTAAGAGTACTGGTAATACTCCAGTACATAGTAGAGCATCTCGGGCGGTTAAAATTTACGGGTAAGCCCGCCAAAAGCCCGGCCCGCACGGCCTTTGAGCGGGTACGGGTAAAAATTATTACATTTGACGGGTTACGGGCGGGTACGGTCTTTTCATCTCGGTTAAAAAAGACCGTGAAAGCCCGTAAAAGCCCGTGAGAATTTCCATTAATTGTGATTGTGAATGCAGGAGCAGCGATTGTGAATGTACATAGACTTGAATGACTTGAACGAATTTCAGAAGTTTGCAATTTTAGCTTTCAAACAAACTAAGGCGTGGTGTACGATAGAGCATCCACCCGTGGGATATTTTAGGCCCGTGCCCATCTGTACGACTGTTACTAAATAACAAAGGCAGGTATGCAAGAAAATTTCTTGTATACCTGCCTTTGTTATTTAGTAAGTTTAATTCGCTCTTCATTACTATGGAAAATTCCGTTTAGTCTTGTTCACCTTTCAGTAAACATTTTATGGAAATGATGGTTACCTCTGTTCCAGTCAAGTAAATGTACTTGACAAGCGGTGCTACTTCTTCAGCACCGCAACCAACAACCAATCTATTGTTTATCTGCTGACCCATTTATTCTAAATAAGCTAATCTAGGAAATTTCCACTGACCTGTACATTTCTTTCATTCACTTTATCTTACCGCCTAAACCATTGTAAATTCTAACCTTTAAGAAAATGCACATACACTTACTGGCGAGCCTTTGACGTGAACACTTCTCTGATTTTAATTCTCGTAGATTTTGTAAATAAATATACGCTCGTAGGTCAGAATCAAAAACCCAAGCCAACCTAAAGCGAAGTCTTATTTTATCCATAAATCCCATGTATCTAATTGTGGTCAAATTGTCATCCTCACAAAGTACGCATCTCATACCAGAGATGTCCAAATGAAATTGCCTTCCTTCAAGCCTTCGAAGGCAATTTTTTGAAGAAATGCATTCCTTCATCCTTCTATTGAAGGAAGCCTTCAAAATATTTTTGCCTTCCTTCAGCCCTATTTTACGTATTAATTTAATGGCTCCAGCCTTCAGCCTTCAAAAAAAATCAGACCTCCTTCCTATTCAGCCTTCATAACATGAAATACCATAGCCATGCATTTAAACAACCCTTTTGCAGGTAAAGCACCTGAAAATCAGGGATAAAATTTATTCAATTGAGTTCGTTTATTAAAATCAGAAACAATGAAGTAAATCTTATCGTGCATTTGTAGTGTTTTTAGTACACTCTCATTGTTGTATTTGTAACTATATATTGTAGCTCATTGCATGCGCGAAGCCTTCTAAGCAGCAGAGGGCTACTTTACATACTTCCTTCCTTCGCCTTCAGTTTTCTGTTAATAATAGGAAGGCTTTCTTCAGCCTTCCCGAATTAATTCAGCCTTCCCGAATTAATTCAGCCTTCCCGAATTAATTCAGCCTTCCCGAATTATTTCAGCCTTCCCGCCTTCCCTTCCCAACTCTCTGAAAATTGATACTCCGCCTTCAATGAAGCCTTCATTGAAGGCTAGCCTTCGAAGGCTGGACATGTCTGTCTCATACTAACACGGCACATCATACAGTCCCTCTAACATCTGGGCTCATCAAGTCTAGAAGATGAATCCAGCTAGTAGTTCAAGTATTTGTAATAAGAATCCAAAAGTTAACATTGTAATAAATTCAAGAACGCCACCAGAAGTGCTTAACAAAACCGAAATAGCAGCATAAGCTTTTGTATTGCCTTCTTAATAAACAAGGTAGCTTAACGACTGCATATAACAGTCAAGAACACCAATATTTTAAAATACAGTTTTTCAGTATTTAAGATGTATGGTATTTGCGGGCGGGCTACGGGCTTTTTTTAATTTTGCAGGCCGGGCCGGGCTTTTTCGATAAACATTAATTTCGGGCCGGGCGGGTACGGGTAAAACGTTGCGAGCCACGGGCGGGCATGGGCCTAAAATATCCCACGGGGTGATGCTCTAGTACATAGGTATGTGCATGTATGAACACTAAATAAGACTTGACACCATATACTTAAAATTCGACAGATATACAGTGAAGTTAGTTATAAGGGCTCAGCTTATAATGAGTGTATCGATATCAGGGATGCATTTGTTTGACCCCAACTTTCATTTACACAATGCTTTAGATGTTTTTGTAAGGGAAATTCCTTTATAAATTGTATAGACAATTATATCGTTCTTTTACTGTATTCAGTATACGCTCAAAGATGTCCTCGAATTGTTTTAAATAAAAAATAGCAGTAAAATTGTTATCTGAATGCGTTTTGGTTTTCCGTCAAAATGAATGAATGATTTGTGGATACATGTTCGAAAAGTTATTTTTATAATTTTTGTGATACTTAACTTGAATTATCACTTTCAAGTCGCGTTCAAGTCATGGTCAAGTCAAGTCAAGTTTGGAACTTTAACTATATACTTAATCAAGTTCGGGTCTTACAAAGTTACTTGATTACTTGAACTTGACAAGTAAAGTAATTACACGAACGCGAGTTATCAAGTTCAGGTTTTGTCTTGAAAATTACTTGAAGTTTCGTGGTCAAGTCAAGTTCATGGTCCAGGTTTCAAATTACTTGACCCGATCGCAGCACTGATCCTAAGCATTTGTCCCAACACTTTAGGTCTAATTATATATGGCCGGGGTTGGATTTTTGCTAATTCCCCTGAAAGATTGCTTTTAAATTTCCCTGTTGAAACTTAAGTAACTGCAAGGAAGTTGTCAGCAATTCCAAATAAATCCCTGCTAAAAAAAGGTCAGCAGTTTTTGTAATCCCTATTGGCAACCAAAATTTCCATCAAAACATCAAATCCCTGTCAAATAAGGTGAACGCCTTTCCAAATCCATCTTTACAAAAAAGATCACGCAAATTATTTTGACAGGCCAAGAAAGTCAACGAATTTGAAAACTCAGTTTACAAAACATAATCCCTTCCTGTTGACATTTTCCTTGGCAGAATAGTTTTTCTCTGGGAAGAATCTTCCCATGAAAATAAGAACCCTGTGACATGGTAAATAATTTCTGATTGGGTTTGGGTAAGTACTCAGCCAATAAATTACATGTGAAAATACATGAAAGTATTTTATATAAGTGCAATTTACTTCAACCATCGAGAAAAGCAATGCCAGAGGTTTCAATGTACAGATAATGCCAAATAACCAATAACCAGGATCAAAATTTTAGTATTTTATTTTGATGTGGGAATAAAAAGAACTTTTAACAGCTAAGTTTATTTAAACGAATATCTACATATACGGCAAAAATGTTTAATTCCCTGTTTATAATACTGCTCTTGTGATATGGCCACAGAACTACCCCAAAAATATTTATATTCGTGTTTAAATAATTCCCGAATTGAATTTGAATTGAATTTACTGTAACCTGATTGCACTATCTATATTTACATTCAAAGGATACGAACATCTCTGACTACCTCCACAGGAAAGTTAGAATTGAACAAATTGCCGGTAAACGTTAGATGTTAATATCACCGCATAAATTAAAAAAAACATTGCAAACTATTATTTAATTATCTGCATATATTGAAATGCTTCGAAATTTAAGGAAATGATTTTTTTTAGAATGGCTTGAACCTAACCCATTAGTCCAGTCTAAGAAAAATATGTTCTAAGTTCCTGATATAAAACTGTTAATTCAATCCCTTGATTGGGCCATTTCTCGTTTAGAATTGTATTAACTTTCATTAAATTCTGTAAGGAAGAAAAGGACATTACTTAAGGTCAGAATTTTAAAATCCACTATGTAAATGGATAAATGGTGAAACAATTAGAAATTCCGGCCAAATGAAGCACTGGAAACATGGCTAAAATACGTTTGCAGATCTTCAACTGGTAATTGTGCCACCAGGTCGGAAATGTCATGACATTTTTCTTCTTCCCACTGGGCATACATCTTATGTAGTTCCATTTTCTCATAAACTCCCTTCACCTCTTCAATGTTCTCCGCCTTACTTGAGCCATAGTTTTCCTTTAAATTATTAACAAAAATTTTAGTCGCACAATTAAATTCTGAGTTGAATCATATGTGTACTAGCAATGAATTAAACGTAAGGCAGGCATACCAGCAAAATTTTGCGATCTTCCCAAGGCGCATACTCCAAAGCCATTGCCAACTGCCAGGTGCACATTCCGTTTACAATGTTCTGCTCAAATTTTTCAGGGTGGTAAGTTGTTCCGACCAAATCTGTTTTTGCACTGTGGACAATACCAACGAGGTTTGTAATCGCCTTCACATTTTGTAGAAGCCTAGGATCCTTGTAACCAGTCTAAAAATAAAAATATCCAATAAATGTTCACACGGGCTGACATTTGTTTTCCATTCAATTACATCTGAAAATTTGAAGTTATTACCATTAGCATACTAGATATCACGGGTTGGTAAAAGAATCCCTGAAGCATCATTGATTTTACGCGTGTGTAAAAATCTAGTTTGTACCTTAAAAACGAAAAAAAGTATTAATTAAATCAAATGTAAATTTCAAAATTCATAATACAAGTGTATTCTTGCCTTAACTGGTTTGAAAACCTTTCATGAGACCAGTTGATTTATGAAGAAAAAAAATATTTAAAGTCATACACATAGTGTACACTTCATAAAATTAATTATTACAGAGAGAGAGAGAGAGATTCAGAGAATGATTACAGATGGAATTGTCTTTCTTTAGTATTTTTCAAAACCAGGCTTTTCCCATAAAGCTGAGAGTGAGTGTTGAAGTTCCGTAATGTAATCATATCACTGTAGTAGCTCTTCGTTTTAAAATATTTCTGAGAAAGCAACGCCGTGGAACTTCGGACTAAAATCCCATCACAGACTGCAGCCACTTCGTGTTTATTTCTGCTGTGCCAGGTGTCCTTCCCATTTCTTACCTTCGTGTCGTCTATTACGTCCTCCAATATTTCATGTCCTCGTAATCCCTACACGAAGTAAATACCCTATACACATTTAAAGACCTTTCTCTTGGATATATCTTCCTTAAAAAAAATTTAACTTATACAAATTATTGGGAACCCGTACCAACTCAATGGCCCAGCCATTTACAATTGCCAAATCAAAATCCGCTTGGTCCTGTGACAAATACTTGTAAGCAAGTATGGTCTGATGTGCTCTAGAATAAATTTCAGATTTGTAAAATATATTTTGAAGAATGCTAAAAATTAGCATATAGAGTGTAATCTACAAATATTTTTTATTCTCACGCAATGAAATCCCCATGTGTCACAATTGCTTGAATTGTTTCATTTAGCCATTCAGTTATGTCTGGCATACTCTCCACTCCAGGGAGGCTCCCAATGTCTTCCAAAATTTGGGGTAGATAAGATTGGAACCTGAAGGATTCAGCATCAGTCAAAAGCTTCACAGGCTGGGTAATATTTTCTAATAGTCCATTGAAATTGTAAACACCAGAAAAATTTAGTCCAGATTGAGACATTTTCGTTAAATGTTAAAATTTTTGCTAGCTTTACAAATCAAGAGGGTCACATATAGTTTATACATTACTAAAGATTTTAAATTTAATATTTATTTATTTTGTTTTAAACTTTTTATTAAAGCTACTGTTCAATGGATCTACACTAGAGAAAGTTCCTTGTATTATAACACAGACCTTGTCTTGAAGCAAAATCGATTTGTTCCATGACTGTTGACGCTGCTCTAGAGTTCCTCAGAATTTTTGACTGTAGTCTCAAAAGGTGCTTAAAACCTTGTAACATTTTTAAACGCAAGTTTCTATCTGCACGCCAACAGCACAACTGATTTTAATTACAAAATGTTTTTTTCGTCACCATAAAAACATTTTATTTTTCCAGAATTTCCCCCAGTTTTCCGAACATTAGAGGGCATTCATTTGTAAAAATAAGAAATGTGACAAAAACAAGGATTAGTGGCACCAGGAAAATTTTCCTTGAGCTTCGGCACTCATGAAAAAAAAGTTAGAATCAGTTTTATTGTGTCATTACTACTGACTGCCTTTTTGTTGTATACTGCCAGCCAACAGTCATCAGGGTGAACCAAAGGTGTACAAATGACTCAGCCTATCCTATAGCCTTCCTATTTATAAAATTTGAACCGAGCCTACATATATGCCTACATTTTAACCGCCGAATATGTCAGCCTATCCTACATCCTTCCTATATGGGGAGCACCATGCCAATATTAGCATACATTTCATTGACAAATTAGATCAACCAATTTTACACTCTTCGTATATTTTATGCTTCTCGTTGCTGACAGACTATTTAAGGGCATTTCACTCTAATTAAAAACAATGTCTCAAATTAATGGAATCGGAATAAAATAGTTCGAGTTTAGTCACCTTGGCCAAAGTCCCTAAGAAACGAACAGTGTCGATCTCGCCTTGGATTGCTCTGGAAACAGTGGCCAAATTTTACAACGTTGATCAAAAGGGTCGTACCTTGTCATACTTAAGATTTTACAAATTAAATACCACAAGAAACATTTCTAAAGTCAGCTGAACAGTAAGACAGTTTTATGACAAGGGAAATCTATTAGCTGACTGACAACACATCTCACAATTAGTAAATCCTGTTTGAAATTTGAATCGTGTTCAAACACAATTTTTCATTTCAGTGGTCGAGTTTATACAGTTTATACTTTACCGATTATTTTGAAGTTTTACTTTTGGTGAGATTTTAGCGCATATCAAGGCGAGATAGCACGAACGTTTCATGCTTGGACCGCAAAATGAAACGTACAATCTGCAAGTACCAGTCGCGGATTATTCTTTAATTTTCATTTTGCCCGTTCCATATACCATTTAATAAAAATGATATGCTTCAATAGCCTGCACATATGCCTATAATTCTACGACGGCTGAGCCTGCCTATTTTGTAGGCTAGGATTTAAGTGTATATTCTTGCACCCTATTTTACCTACAAACCTCTTTAACAAAATCATCGCACCCTATAAATAGCCTACAAATAGGCATTGGGGTGAACATTAATATTTTTTCTCTACGTTCTTGGAATTGTAATTATGATGCTCAATTTTGTACAGAACTTTATTTAACAATTTTGAAAATACGCCTAAAATTAGGGGAATTACAGACGAGGATACACTTCTCTGTTCACATGGAGTGTAAACCCTGCTCAACTAGATCGAACTGTTAGGATAGAACGTTTTGCCATTATCGACCAATGTTGACTTTCTGCGCCTGTTCAATAGAATTCGGGATGTCAGTCTGGAAAAAAAATTCTTTTCATTTCTGAAGAACATCCTAGAAATTCATTGATTCGATCAGACGACGTCACCTTTCTCCATGACCGTCTCGCGTGCATGAAGTCAAAAATGATTCAAAAACATTTTTGCTAGACATAATAAATTAGAATTGCCCTATTTCTAACTGTCCTAACTCTTCTGATTTAAATTTGGGTGAGCTCTTGTGACCAAGCTTGAAATACAACTTCAAGGATCGTCCGATTCAGAAATATCCTAACAACGTCGCCAAAATACGTCGTGACTTGCAAAAAAGCGATAATTCATACGTTGAAAAACACGTAAAATGACATTGATGAATTCGAGATTGAACGAGGTTTGGATTGCTTAAAAAAGCCTCACGTTTGAGTAAATTAGTTTTTCTAATTTTATTTTACCTGGTCATAACATATCTGTAATTTCTTGAGCAATTGCATTTAATTGTTTTCAATGCAGAATAAAATTCCTCTACAACAAAATGCCTTCTAAAAGTGTGTAGATTGAGTGGGTCTTGAATAACCTGGGGACATAGGTTAATGCACATCATATAAGCATTATTGACATATTTTAATAATTACTGCACTTCAACTTTCCAGATGTTGAGCAAAAAGTGACATTGCTGTAAAATCTGTAAAAAAAATTATCATTCATATGTTCAGGTCATATTCTTTTAAACGACTTTCTGGGAAATGATGCCCTAGTCAGTTTTTACTCGATTGGTAAAGATTATGGTCAAATGCATGAAATGCATCTACAGGCGCTACACCCTGCAGCTTTTACTGGGGGGTATAGGACTGTCGCCGAATTTGTAAACAATTATTGCACATGTATTTTTTTAAATAGCTCAAAACCTGTAGGTAACGTAGTTACAAAATATCAACAATGTAATAATTATCTGTATTACAATTTGCCAAGAACTGGAAAACAGTAATCTTTATTAAGAAAATTTCTTTCAAAATTCTCTTTCCGAATATAAGTGAAAATCAGATGAGTGTGAATACACAAAAACTAAAGTAACGTATAAACTTTATACAAAAACAAGTTTAAAA
Source organism: Allacma fusca (assembly GCA_947179485.1). Classification (NCBI taxonomy): domain Eukaryota; kingdom Metazoa; phylum Arthropoda; class Collembola; order Symphypleona; family Sminthuridae; genus Allacma; species Allacma fusca. The sequence goes on from OX359245.1 coordinate 51,880,868, forward strand.
CATTATTCCCCGTTCTGAATCAAATTATTTTTCAGATTTTCAAAAAAATTTAAATTGATGATTGCTACGTTCTTCCTTTGTGAATTTGGCCATGAATGCTAATAATGGAGAGGAAAGTTGAAGAAATTTCTCAGAAGAAGCAATAGAGGTGAGGAAGATGTGAGAAAAGCTAATTATCTGTTTTTAATAGGGGTGACAGGATTGTTTTTGAAAATATGATGGTCCAAGATATTTATTTCCGGGGTTTAAGTCAATGCTCGTCTGAGCAGCTTACAATGTGCCCCATTGTATCACCTGGAGATTTAGCAACTGTGTATCTAATGCCGATGCACGTAGCAACCTTGTGCATGCAATTTCATTCTCGTTATAAAAAACGCGAAACCCAAAAAAATATAGACGTATTACCTCCTAGGAGCCAAACGTTGACCCATGCAATGGTGGGTTACACCTGAGGAGTAGGTATACACTTATAGACTTAAACCCCCCAGAGGAAACTAATTATCAAATATGAGAGAAACTGTGCACACACACTAATAAATGTGGACATTGCAGACAGGTTTTGCCATCGTGTAACTAAGGAAGCAAAACCAGGTTTTTTATTTTGCAAATCTGAAAAACGTCCCACCAGAGTAAATATGAAAATGCATCTGGCGGCAAAATTTTTACTTTGTAAAAAATTTCATTTGAAGTTGCATTCTTGAAAACTTTTTGTTACGGTTGACACGAGTTCCTTCAAAATCAATAGGGTTCTTATTTTTGACTCAATCTACTCCTGCAAAATTTTGAAGTGTTTGGCAGTTATTGTGGCAACAGGAAAGCAGACAATTAGACACCCCGACATTGGCAGTTGAGACTTCCAGCTTTTAAAATCTCGGCCCTTTAAAATTAGGACCATCCAACAACCAAACATGTGAGAAAAACATTATGAAGTTAAGGATATTTGATTTTCGTGTTCAGTATCGTCGGAGGATTCTAGACTTATCTGGGTGTTATGAAGATTTAAATGTCATTCAATCTCTTGGGCTGTCTCTTCAGGGTCCTAATTTAATTTTGTCCATCTGTGAATATGATTACACCGAAACCACCCAAAAGATTTCAACCCCGTTTTACACAGCAAAGCATATTACTACAAGCTTATTTGGGGTTTGCTTTTGGTTGAAATCCTGACCTAAAATTTTTTGAGGAAACAAAATATGAAATCTCTAGTTCCATTCCAAATCTTACATTTTCACTTCCCCGGAAGATATTTCACACAAGAAGAGATGAAAATTTATTGCGTTACAAGGTAAACGCAAGAATTTGCTGGGCTAAAACTAGGATATGATTAAAGTAACATCTTTACACCGGTGCTTTTATTGAAAAATATTATTACAATGATAAGCTTATTAAGTGTTTGATTATTTTTATATGATTATGTAATAATAATTGAAAATTAAAGTAATTTTATAATATTTTGTTACTTTTACGACAGCAAATATTTGTCAAAGTTGTACTGTAAGCACACTTTTTTTGAACGCAAGAGTTCCCCCAGAATAACTTTTTCAAATGTAAGTTTTAATGTTTCAATTAATAATAGTATTAAAGATAAAGTTACAATACAAAAGATAAAATCCTTAACCAAATAATTTGATGATTATAATATATCTTAAGAGAAAAAAAATCATACTGCCATTAAATTTTGTTTCAGATTCTGAATCAGATCGTCGACCAAACATTGCACTGGTAACGTGACGGAAATATTTTTGCAGAGCTTTAACGGGCAGTTGTGCAACTAGTTTGGAAATTTCCTGTGTTTTTTCTTTTTCCCACACGGGATACAGCTTATGTAGCTCCATTTTTTCATAAACTGTCTTCACTTTATCCGTAACTTCGGGTCCTTTTGAGCCATAGTTGGCCTTCAAAAGATATAGGAAAAATTTTTGTTTATACATTTTCATGTAATTACTTAAAATTATGCCGGAAATCAACCAATAATGATTTCTTAAACTCTAAGCGGAATTAATTCCTAATCCGAGCATATTCTATTTCGAAATATTTGGTTAGCGCTGTGTCGTGAAATTTCTTACACCATTGGAATTGTGTTATAGAAATTCAATTTAAGAATTTAAAAAAGAAACATTACCAGCAAAATTTTGCGGTCTTCTCTCGGCGCATGTTCCAATGCCATTGCAAATTGCCAGGTACACATCCCCTTTGCAATGTTCTGCTCAAATTTCTCAGGGTGATAAGTATTCCCAACCAAATCTGTTTTAGCACTGTGAATAACACCTATGAGGTCAGTAATAGCCTCCACATTTTTTAACAGCTTTGGATCCTTGAAACCAGTCTGAAAATTAAACAAACACACACAAAATTAAACATGGACACTTTTTCGTATTAATTTGAAATATCCTTACCATTAACATGCTGGATGTTATGGGCCCATAAAACAATCTTCTGGACTCCATTAATGTTTTTATGCGCGTGTAAAAATCCATGTTATACCTTCAAAATAGAAAAGATAAGTTTCGCCATTAAACCCCATACATTTTTAACACTTTCAAATCCATAACTTTAGCTGAAGCAGTGCCTGTCATGGGAACGGGTCTCACCCAGGTGTTTGGGTGCAGGAACGGGAACGGGTATGATATGGGTGCAAAATGTTTTCACCCAAAAGTGTGGGTACAGGTTTGGGAACCAACCTTTCCCATTATAGTATGTGGGAACAGGAACCCATATGGGAACGGGTGCAATACAGGCTGAATGGGATCTGTACCCAACAGGAACGGGAACGGTATGCTCAAAAACCCGTTTCTGTTCATGCGTACCCGTGTACAGAGCAATCTTGCGAGCGTAACGATATTTACATGATTGATTTGTTTTGGTGTGGTGTGACCGACTATTTTTGTGTCGTTGTAGTTTAGAGGCCAACGCTCTTTGTTTGAATAGATCATCCCACGTCGAATGATGAAATGTGACAATAAAAATTAATTATATGCGTATGTTGTGCTTAGCAGTTGTAAGGTGACTTAAAAATTACAAAATTAATTACCTAAGTAAAATGAAATATAACAAATAGAATGAGTGGAATTGTGTGTATCCATTGTTAGCAAAAATTGAAACAATAAGTATATATGTAATTATAATGTATAACTTTTATCCTTGAATATATGAACTTCCGTTTCGGGTACGGGAACGGGTTCCAGGGTTTTGGGTACGGGTTTGGGTGCACCCAAAATTAATTTTTGGGAACAGGAACGGGAACGGGTTTGGGTGCTATAATTTTAAAAATTTCGAGTCTGGGTGCGGTACTTTTGTTCACAAGATTTCGGGTGCAATTTGGGAATTGGGTTCTGCCTTGTACCCAAACCCGAACTGTGGGAGTGGGAATGGGAACGGGGACGACTTTTCTGTTCCCATGACAGGCACTGAGCTGAAGTGTCTCCCTAAAAGAGTCCGCCTTTCAAGACCGTTTCTTTCTTAATGCAAGAATAATTATTTTAACTCATTAAGGTTTAGCGCCGTGCTCATTTTCTTTTCACATAAAAATATTTCCTAAAAAATCAAAAGTTGGTCCTTCCAGGGGGCGCTTTTGTAGACAATACAATTGAGTATGTAACTTATGAGAGCATTATTCAGAAACTATTTACAGATGGAACTGTCTATCTTTAGCACTTTTCATAGCCAGGCTTTTCCCATAGAGCAAAAAATGAGTGTTGAAGGTCCGTAATGTAATCATATCACTGTAGTAGCTCTTCGTTTTAAAATATTTCTGACAGAGCATGGCGGTGCAACTCATGACTAAAAGGCTGTCACTAACTGCTGCAAGCCCGTGGTTATTGTGACAGTGCCAGGTTTTTTTTCCATTTCTCACTCTCGTGTCATCCATCATATCTTCCATTATCTCGTAGCCACGGATACCCTGAAGTTATCAATACAATTTTAATCCCTTCGAGAATTATTTCACCAAATTTTTCAGAATTTTAAAATGAAAAGGAAATTACCAATTCAAAGATCCATCCGTTAACTAATTATAGCTAAGTCAAAATCCTTTTGATCCTCGGATAAACATTTGTAAGGAAGCAGGGTTTGGTGGGCTCTGTAAAATGTCATTTTTGTTGAATAATTTTCAAGTGTTTAGAAATTAATTTATTGGAGACAATTTTTGTTTTTGTTTATTCTCACGTATTAAAATCCCCCAATGTTACAATTGCCTGAATGGTTTCACTGAGCCATTCAGTGACATGTCTGGCATGCTTTGCATTCCACGAAGGCACCCAATGTCTTGCAAAATTTGTGGGAGAAATGATTGAAACCTGGAGGTCTCAGCATCGCTCAATAGCTTCAGGGTCAAGGCCAGATGTTCTGTAGATATGCTTCATTCATTCAATTAAAATTAAGTACAAAAGAGATTCAAGATAATTTTTCCTTTAAATTTAAAGGAAAACAAGTATTCGAAATTACACAAAAATACATATTTATCACAATATTTTTGCTCCCATAGAAAAACTATACAGTAGAGCAAATGTCTCTCAAAGGAAAAACTATTATTGTGCTTACCCTTTGATGCAGTAAAGACACTTGGATCCCCTAATGTTGACTCTGTTCTATAGCCTTCAGTAAGTTTTGGCAGGAGTCTCAAAATAGGTTTAAAACGGAACATTTTTCAAGGAATATGTTTCTATCCGGACGGTAATGCTACGACTGACTCCAATTTACATAAAACATCCCTTGCGCGTAAATTTCTGGGAAAGATTTCACTCAGTCTAAAGCACACACGAAGTATACTTAAACTTCCTTCCGTGCGACGGAGTTCACAAGATCAACTTTTAAGCCATCGACATGCTCACAATTCCCTGTGTATTGCAATCAAATGTATGCACGTTCGAGTATGAAATCAGAGCAAAAACAAGGGAAGATTGCGTGATGGGAATTTTCAACTCTTGAGCTTAAACAATATTGGTGATGATAAAAAACTAGAACCAGTTTCCCAGTGTCATTACGGCTGATTTATTTTTTTGCGTAACAGATTCAGTCAGTTACATGGTTTGTTGATAGACATTACATGCAATTAAATATACACAACAACTTTCAAGATACTTAGGAAAAAGTGACATTGCTGTAAAATAGTAGTAAAAACAGTTCTCATTGAAATCATCCGCTAGGAACATTTTTAATGGGAAATCGAGCCATTGCCATTTTTATTACATGGGTAATGATTGAAGTCCAAATACTTATTTCTACCTTTCCCTTTATTATAAATGTGCGTATATTGAGTGCATATTCTTGCACTAGGAGCAATCCTAAATACTAAAACAAAATATTAGACCTCAAAAATTCATAACACGCTTGTTTTTTTATTAAACATTATTGTGAAAAAATGTAACATACGATAATTTATTCCTGCCTATTCTGAACATATTTGGAAATCCAATGTTTATTTATACAATTCGCAAAGGGCATGATGCAAGCTATCCTCATGTATTAATTCCCATTTCGCAGGGGGGTTGTCACTCACAATAATGCCAGCTTGACACCATTCTGTATCGGTAATATCACCTGGAGCAGGTGTTTTCCTCCAGTTTGTGTAGTTCATAGGTCTTTCTTGCACGTCTTCGCCCCAAACATAATCTCTAAATGGGCAAACCCCAGTTCTTCCTGCTATCCAAGCCGTTGCGTATTCTATGATAAGAAAATAAATTCAAGTTAGGAAAATCTGTTTCCCAGATACATTCTTATTTAGATTTAGAAACATTGTCAAAATTTTAAACGTCAGCAATCATTACATAGAACATGACGTAGCAGTAGTTTTCAAAACCATTGACCAAGTAAATAAAGCTAGCAGAATTTTTATAATTATTGTAATAATATTTTGAATTGCATTGAAAATAAGGGCCCATACTGCTTACCGGTTCGCAGGAGAAATTCCCGCACCTCCAAGATTTTTTCAGGGGAGTCAATTTCCGCTAATCTGAAGTCTTCCCGACGACTTCCACAAATTGCAAATGCCTCTAACTGCTTGTACTTTTAAATTGAATTACTAGTTGTATTCCATGAGTTGATTTTGTAATTTGCGAATAAATAATTTTATATAAAAATTTACTCTAATAGAAATGATTTACTGTTAGATACTGCTTACCAGCCGATCCGTCATGAAGAATCTTCGCGCAATGTAATTATAAAAGTGAAACCTTGTTTTAAGGCTGCTCTATTGTAGCCAGCCTACACTTATTTATGCAGCATTTTTAATATCAAAAAGCTGAAAAGTTTACCATGTCCACCAGTAATGAAACAGATTGAAGCACACACGAAAATTATATGTTGGATCATATTAAATAATTTAGTTGAAATGAATATAATTACTTTTTGAACCGATTTAAATATAGCATAATAGAATGTTAATTTTCGACTCATGTATTTATACTAACAGATTTGTTTGCATATGCAGAGCTGAAAAAGTAGCATGCATAGCTGTCCGATAGAAAGCATTATCTGTTATGATTTTGGAAGGATTTTCCTAGGAAATTAATGTTTGCAATTCATACGTCAAAAAATACTTTTCTTTGTGGGTGGTATGAAATAAGGGAGATTGGGAATATTTTAAATATTTGTTGTATGAACAAACAATGTGCTAAATAATCCTTAGAAAGTTCTTTCCACCGATTTTCTGATCTTATCTTTTTACGAGCTGCAATACCATACAAATAATTTTATCTCCGTTTGTTTTCTTCGTCGACCCAGATCAAGGAAACAAATCGTGGAAAATAACTGTACTGGTCATAAAGTGTTTTTTTGTAAATTTGATGAATAGTGTACCTTATAAGGGGTTTAATGTATTTGCACACGATGTATTAAATAGTAATATGTATCCTTTGTTGGGTCCAGGGACACTAATGAGAGCAAATTACATGCGCACAAATAATGGGCATAGTTTGTATAAATTATTCCAATTACCCAACTGCACGACAATATGAATTCAGTTGAGTGTTTCAATTGATAATTATATTAAATTGTTTACAAGAATCGAACTACTAATGGTTGGTCCTTCCCCTGACTCTGACTCACATATGTAGAACGGGAGTGTATCTCATAAAATATCTGATTCTGCCTTTTTCTGGAGAACTTATTTTATTGGTGAACTTTTGGATGCATATAACAGTTGCTAGTCTTAGATATTGTTGGTGGGGGAAAAGTAAAGAAGTGTCAAAAAGTTAATCGACTGGTTAAAAAATGTCAGATTTAATAAACAAGTTGATGCTAATTCACTCCGACGATAACAATTTACTTTTGGCAATGAAACAAAGTTAATCTTGCATTCGCGATATAGCTTGAGAATGAGGAATTTCCAATCTTTTCAAAATTACGCCAGAAAGCTTATATCAACATCAAGTAGACAATAAAAACAAATGTGAAATCACTCAAAATAATCCGATCACTGCAATAATTCTTCCAAACATTTTTTAATACATGCAGGAACATATTGTGGATAAAATGTTAAATACCTTTTCTGCTGAAATATTCAAGCACTGGTTTGTTCTTTACATCATTTTGAATGTGTACCAATTGCAAACCAGGTTCACTGCAAGTGTTGAATGCTGTACCATGTACAGGTGTTTTACAAATTGCGAAGTCCAATATGACCTATGCCACCCAAACTAATTTCATCTCATAAACGGTTGAATTAATTTAGATTTGTCAGCATACGTATCCCCAGTTTTTATTACCTTTACGTGGATTAGTGATGAATTTGAAACTTAAACAATAAAATTTACCGTCATATAACTTATCAATATCTTATGTTGCGACATAAATCAAAACCAAAACAAATACCCGGCAAGTCATTTTCGAACGTTTATCCTCCCGAATTGCAGACATTTTCTAATTGACTGCGAATTGTCTACATTGTGCTGTAGATACTCAGATATGAAATGTATATAACAAAAACAATAAAATTTTATTTCAAGAAACGTGTACTACTGTAATACATATGATGTACTACAATGTAGTAGATACATCTAAAAAAAGATTTCAATAAAAATAAGAAAATGAGTGGTGACTGATACAAGTTACACCACGAGTCTTAAAAAGGAGATCTCATTAAGGGCGAAACGATTAGTGCATTAAGGCTGTGTTTCCTAGGTTATTTATACTCAGGAAATAGCAGTGATTCCCTAAACGTAGCCAGTAAATCAGACAGTTACCTAACGGGATCCTAACCCCCATATAAACACAAAGGAATACATTATCCAAATGATTCCTAAAATTAACGCAATAAAAAAGGACCTATTAACTCGCGTAACACATGCGAATACAATCTCGGGACTTCACAATTAATGCATATGTAAGATAAGACAACAAAGGCAAATAAACATTACGCAAAACAATAAGAAAAAGTAAATCAATATCCGCATGGACCGAGTTCTATACGGGCTGGACCGGTCATGCTTATCTTAGTAAGTAAAATACCGTACTGTGTCGTACGTAGATATGCCTGAAAACTACATGACAGACAAGAAGACACCGTAAAAACTCCACTAGGTTCTCTCAGCTTAGCTGCGCTCATATAAATTTACGCATGAGCAGATACTGTTCAGCAACTTATTTATTATTCAAGAAGCGTTCACAAATTATATTTCAAGCAAAGGTGGCGGTAAATAACCATACATTTTAATACGGTCCTATCGGTGTACAGGAGTAGTAAAATGAGAAACCGTAGCTGAACTTGGGCGTAAGTTTCAGGGTGTGTGCGTTGAAGTAGTGCCGGAGCCTTCAGAAGTGGATGTTGTAGTTCGACGTGAGGGTAATATTCTTCTGGTCAAAGTAGTGCCAGAGCCTTCAGTAGTGGATGTTGTAGTTCGACGTGAGGGTCTTGTTCTTCTAGTTGAAGTAGTGCCAGAGCCTTCAGTAGTGGATGTTGTAGTTCGACGTGAGGGTCTTGTTCTTCTAGTTGAAGTAGTGACAGAGCCTTCAGTAGTGGATGTTGTAGTTCGACGTGAGGGTCTTGTTCTTCTAGTTCAAGTAGTGCTAGAGCCTTCAGTAGTGGATGTTGTAGTTCGGGATGAGGGTCGTATTCTGCCAGTTGAAGTAGTGCTAGAGCTTTGAGTAGTGGAAGTTGTAGTTCGGGATGAGGGTCTTGTTCTGCCAGTGGAAGTAGTGCTAGTACCTTCAGTAGTAGGTGTTGTAATTGGGGGTCGGGGTGAAGGAGTGGTGTCATAAGATGGGGTAACATTCTCACAAAGAGCAGGATGTAATGTTTCCCTTTGTTGAAATAGCCATTTTCCAGGATAATTTCTGACAACCACCACTCCGGATTCATACCAATCTGCCGCTTTGGTATTTTTTGCACTAGGTATAGTGTTGCAATGAAATTGGATTATGGGTTCCTCCTTGAAACCCCAAAAGTATTTCTCGTACAACTCAACCCCAGGAATACCAGCTGTCCAAGCGTGATGGAATTCTTTGGGGAAAATTATATATACTGTTAAAGTGTCAACTCAAAATAATTCAATCACAGCAATATTAATCCTTCAAATTTTTTTAAATACCTACCAGAATTTGTTCGGGATGAAATATTAAATACCTTTTCTGCTGAGAAATTCAACCACTTGTTTGTTCTTTGCATGCGTTTGAATGTGTACTAACTGCAAACCACGTTCACCGCAAACGTTGAATGCCTCTGATTGCTTGTACTATTGTGATTACAAGCACATAAGTGTTATCTACTTACTATGGTTTATTCTAACTATTTTCACACAATACTTGTTTAGCAACTGGCCAATGTTTTGTCTCTTTTAGCGACCCTTTTAGAATTTAGAATCGAAAATAATTGTTAACAGGCAAAAATATTCTATCAACTGTCCTCGCTTTTATATTTCTAAATGCTAATTGTAGTAGAGTGCCATTAGAAGCGTTAAAGTTGGACTCGTTGTATAGATAGTGCTTACTGATCACAGTAGGATCTCTCTATACAAGAGACTTTTATTAAAGGCTTCCTGAGGGAAAGTACTCAACTTTCACGTGGTAATCCCCATTTAATATTAAACGTTATAGATATGTTTATTTAAACGGGGGCATCATTTTAAGATTTAACCCCTTGTGATTGCTCGCTCAAAAGGGATTCTATGTATCTAATTACATACGTACACTAATTATTTATTTATAAGTAAATTACTTACTTCACGATTGGTCATATAAAATAGGACAGTACTGGAACCACTTTCATCTTAAAACAATTAAAATTAACACATATTAAAAGTTGTGAACAAATACGGACGGAATTTAGGTGTAAATTATGCGAGATATGTAGATAATTATACAACGCTCCAAAACAAACGAGATTCAAGTTCTAAAGAACCCAATGTTGAATGGGACTTTGACGCTAACGTTTTTATTTTTAACAAACATACCGCTATCCTTAAGGTACGGACTAGCTCCGGTAGCCCCAAACAGAAAAAGAAGCAAACTTAATTGTTGGATCATTTTATACTGCGCCAAATACGATGATTTAAAAGAAACTACCCAGCAAGAACCAGATATCACGAAGATTTCGCATTAACTTCTTATGATTCTTGAATTCGATAACGCACAAACGAAAGGATGAAGTCATCTTAACTATATCGTACGAACGAGAACTGCGATCAGTTTCTTAAACTTCTCTCAAGTAAGTCTAATTTACGAAATGATAGCTTTCCTTCGGCGGAATTTCCAAAAACGTGACTTGGGATTGCAGCGCTTACGCGTATGCCAATGTAGTTAGTGACTTGCATGCGGTTATGCCGACCACATCTTTTAGATCGGTTCTCAGAAGATCAAGAAAGGTAAGATTTCATTAAATTCAAGTTGATTTAACACTGTATCCAAACTTTAAATCTTATTCTGAAAGACACACACGAAGAAAAAAGAGCCTGGAGGTACGAAATCAATTAGTCGCTTTAAATCAAGAAACCAATGTTAACATTGGTATTAATGTGAGATCAAAGTGCTTGCAACAACCTGTGCTACACCCAGCGTCAACAAGCAACCAAAGTGTAGGAAATATTGTTACAAATTCCAGCGAAAATAATTCAAATTTTGCTTCCTCATTAATACCACCAGAATTACTTCCGCTAGAATATAATTGCGAGTCATCCAGCGATGAAGATTTTTACAACGCCGAGTATTTTAAGGAATTTTTAAGCAGTTGGGTTCTTCGACATAAAATACCAATGGTAGCCGTCTCGGAAATTTTGAAGCACCTAAGGCTTTACCCTGGATTTGAAAATTTGCCAAACGACTGTCAAACCGTAATGAAAACCCCGAGGTCTACAGACATTCAAATTATAACTCCTGGTCAATATTGTAACTTCGGGTTAAAACCTCAGCTATTGCAGCTTTTGCAGTCAAGTTCTCTGGAGGAAAAAAATGTTCTTCGGAAAGGCATCCAACTCCAGTTTAATAGTGATGGAATTCCTTTATTTAAAAGTTCATCACAACAGTTTTGGCCTATTCTGGGCTACGTCAAAGCTTTTACTTACCCGGTTTTTGTTATCGGTTTGTATTCCGGAAAAGCAAAACCAGAAGATATACGACAGTATTTAGAACCCTTTGTAATGGAGCTGAAGGATCTCATGGAAAGTGGATTAATATTTCAAGACTTTCAATTCAAGATTTTAATTAATTGTTTTACATGTGATGCCCCAGCGAGAGCATACATTTTGTCCACCAAGGGACATGCGGGTTACAAGTGTTGCACTAAATGCGAGATACCTGGTGAGTACAAAGACCATAGAGTTGTTCTTTGCGGCACTGGATACACCCCGAGAACCGATGCAAGCTTCCGAAGCAGAGCTGACGAAGACCATCACACGGGAATTACACCACTAGTTGATTGAAAGTTTGATTAAATGTTTCCCATTCGAGTTTATGTAGGAGTAACTCGCAAACGTTTAAATTTATGGACACGTAGCAGGCCGTCAAAATTTAAAATAAGCCATCAACAGCAAGAGTTTCTTTCTTTACAACTGACAAAACTTTCTGCCTTTACACCAAAGGAATTTTCCAGGAAGCCTCGGGGAATCAATGAGTTGGATCGTTGGAAAGCAAGTGAATTTAGATTTTTTGTTCTCTACGCTGGTCCTATGGTACTGGAAAATGTCTTGGAAGAAAGCGTTTATAAACATTTTCTATGTATGCATGTTGCAATACGAATACTTTGTTGTAAGCGTTTGCACAAACAATTGAACGCTTATGCGAAACCTTTATTGGAATATTTTGTTAACGAATTTAAAGAAATATATGGAAGCAGCAACATGTCATACAATGTCCATGGCCTGGAGCATTTAGCAGAGGATTCCAATCATTTAGGCCCGCTGGATGATTTTAGTGGTTTCAGGTTCGAGAATTACTTGGGTTATCTGAAGTCGCTTCTAAAGAATCCGAATTATCCAATCCAACAGGTTCACAGAAGATTAACAGAAACTCAAGGAAGACAGCCCGCAAAACCAGTAAATCACAAGAGACGACGTAGCTTTCATCCGCTTCCGAGAGGCATAACAAACCCTCAGTTTTCAAATTATTATTTAACAAATTTTGAACTAAATTCATCTGTTGGAAATAATGTTTGCATATTGCAAAATGAGACAATAATCGCCATAAAGTGTTTCGCTACGTTGCAAAAGAGGGAAGTAGTTGTTGGACGTAAATACATTGATTGTGAACCTTTTTATAGCCACCCGTGTGATTCCACCAAAATTAGCGTATTTAAAGCATGTAATCTCGGCCCAGAATATTTTTGGAATTGTGACGATATTTTAACTAAATGTATTTCTTTGCCATTTAAAGATTAATTTGTTATTTTTCCAGCGTTTTTATGGAATTAGCTATGTCCAGTTTGTCTGTCCCGTTGGTCGTTGTACATTTCTTGGATACGAATGAGGTCGAAGTTATGCCGATGAATTGGGCGTATACAGAAAATGATATTCTTGGATACTACTGGCCGAATATAAAGAAAGTTGAAAAAATTCTCTTGGCAGTTAAGATGCAGCAGCAGCCGGTGAAATCATTGTGGTCTAACTACCCAATTCGAGTTTTCTATGAGTATGGTTAGTGGCGTTTATTATTTAAATTACAATTATATTAACTCTCCCCATTACGACATGACCCATGATTCCATGATCTTTACGTGATGTTTGAAGGCTCTTAAAGAATCCTTCCGCTATTTTATTTTAAACTTAATCCTGCCATTTAATTGTGGAATTTTGAATCACATTTTCTACTGTTAATCTCTAAATAATCCGAATTAATTGTTTTTATGAAACTATTTGTTTTGCTTGCTTTAGATATAATCTTGATATTCTTGAATAATATGTTTATAGCTCATTTTATTAGGTCAAAATTTCATTATTGGATAATAATTGGTAGTCTATGGGTTACTATGTCCAGTTTAAATAATGGACATAGTAAATACTTTTCAAATGGAGAGTTTAGTTTACACAAAAAGCATGAAGGGTCATTGGAATATGATATGTGTTGTAGAACTTTTTATCGTCAGGTTTAGTTGTAATTTTATATTTAACCCGCAGGCACATTTGAAGAAGTAACATCACACGTGGAATATTTTGAAAATCATTCCGATTTCAGTGAGGCCGAAAAAAATCAAGACATTTTACCGACATTTAAGTCTCGTTCAGGACGAGCAATTAAAAGAACTCGTATTGATTTCAACATTGCGTCGACTGTACAAGCCAAAACATTCGCAAAATCAACTAATTCGGTTCCAGCCTTTCCAGACGTTGCCAGCACCTCCAACCTGGTACACCCTGAGAGTCCCGACATTTTATTTCCAAACACATCCGACAGTGGATCTAATATTGGATCTGTCAAAAATTCTTGCGTTGATCCTTCTGATGATCAGTCATCAACGTCTGTAATTTTTACAAATGGATGTTCACAAAAATGGGAGGAATTTTGGACCAAATTCTCAGGTAAAAACTTAGGCAAACAGGCAAATTGTAATAATGATATTCTGAATTCTTTCAGAATCTAGATTAACGTTTCCTAAAAAGTAGTTTTTTAAATTTCTTGGAAGAACATAAAGCATAAAGCCTTCCAAACTATACCATGTTTTGCTCAGTATTTAGAATTTACGAAACCTCCATTAATTCCGTGGTCCAATTAATTTTTTATGTAACAAGCTGTTACTGCATTTTGCTCCACAACGATACGAGGAAGCCCAAATTGACTTAAATACGGAGTTTCGTTATTGTGAGTCTTTATACATTTATATTTTTAAATGTTTATTTTTAGGTTTTGAGGCTATGTGCATTCGGAATTTTGCAACAATTCAAGCTAACCAAAATGCTTTGGTCCGTATGATGGAATAGTTGGTACATAATGCAGCTGCCAATACAATTTTCCCAGGAGCTCTTCAGCCAACTCCAAATTTTGGGTTTCCTTTTAATACCAGAGATAAACTTTTGGAATTTAACTCCAAACTTGTGACTGATGGTTCTTTTAAAGCAGCTTGTGTATGTGTTTTAATTCATTCAAATATGTTCTATTTCACAATGTTTTAAAGAAATTTATCACAATAAGACAAGTGTTATGTTTTGGGGTTTAGATTGTCTATTTAGGAAGTATAGGAGGTTGCGATCTAACAACTACGGTGTACGAAGTCCTCAAGAAAGTTTTGACATATGAACTGGCCTACACTTACAATTTTTCTGGAACAAATGGCAAGAGTTGCTTTGCGTCCTTGAATTTGGTCGATTTGATATTTGGTAATTTCAAATAGCTCGTTGGTGAAGGGATAATAGGCCCAGTTGTATTTTAGATAAAAATCAAAATGATCCAGATGCATGCACAATTACAATCGCATTTGGGACATTTTTATCTTAATGAGAATAGTATGCGGATCGTTTTGCTTTCAATATAAAATGCATTTGAACCGCTTTGCCTCTTTACCAACGAAATATTTAAATGGTATGAGCATGCTTCCATACATGCAATACAATTATTACTGGCTTTATCTTAACTAAGCAATAATTTATTCATTAACTATTAGATGTTGTAAAAATAAATCCAAGAACAGCCACGGAGACCATGACAGCAGTAAGGAAGAAAATTCAAAACTGGGTTCAGCATGCTGGTGACCATTTGCCCAAGTCATTGAAAAATGGAGGAAGAGCACCAGCTCTGAATTTGGTAAGTTTAAAACTGCAAATCATTTTAATTTTAATTACTTTATTTGTTTTAAAATTTTTATTTTTATTTTTTAAATTAATACTATACCGCAGTAAAAAACTGCTATCAACCATTTCACTCCAGAAATATTTTGGATCACAAAAATGTCCCGTTAGTTAGACTATGTTTTATTTTAATTTATTTAAACTTTTTTTGTTTTTGCAGTCCGATGACGGTGCCGGCAATTTGTCAGCAGAAATTTGAATTAATATGAAATCACTGGCCCTTCAATTGAATTAATATTTTTACAATTAAAATGAGATTGTCATTACACCCTTGGTTTAATTTTGGGCCACTCGTTGAATTGAAATGTGTGACCTTATTAACTCCATGTATGTATCATTTGTATTCATTTTATTTACTTCATTGATAATTTTCGGTGATCTTTAATAATTGAAGTTGATAATATTTTGTGAATGTCAAATTTTGCAACTTTTTATTCACATTTAAAGGACTATGTTATTATAACTGTACTAATGTCTTGAATGATTTATTAAATCGGCTTTGCCTTGAATAAATTGCTGGTGGTTGAAGAAAAACTTATTTATTATGATGTGTTTATTGAAAATAACATGAGCGCATATGTACACGTATATTAAAAATATGCGATGCGCAGTCTCGGCGTCCTTCTTATAACTGTCGTCTGCGCATCGTGAAACTCTCGCGGTAGGAATCACTGGAGATTCGTCGAAGAAGGGTTCGTGCGGCCATTCAGAAGTCTTAGCAGTATCGTAAAGACTTCGTCGCTAATCTTTCATGTAATCTTTAAGATATCGGATGTTCGAGCTAAAGAATTCTGAAATTTGTCTTTAAGATATCTTTGTGCTAGCTGGGTATTAAGGATTCAACGAATAGTTTATATTTTAGAAATAAATTTATTCTCTGTAATGGACTGAATTTCAAAAAAAATTAAGACTTTGTTGTGGAAAAAAACGTAAGTTTACATTGCCAAAATTTAGAGGAATATTTATATAAGGGATGAAAATTGTGTCAATGTAATTGATTGTGAGATTAAATCGAATCCTGGATACATCAAGGTGAAATAAGAAAGCAAATAGAGATTTTTATTGTTTCGAATGTTAATTGTCCCTTTTGCTGATTAGAAAGTGGATTTCGTTGGAAAAATATGCACGCATGACATTGCAGTAGAGTTCATTTATCAAATAAGCTCATGCAGCGCTTATTGTATTAAAAAACGTAGATACTACGTTATTGAAGCTGGGAACATGAATTCTACATAGTACTAATTGTCTTCGTCTTCAAGCATGTGAAAAAATGGAAGCTTTGATAAAAGAACATTTTATTTTTAGGCTTGTACTTTAAAAATGCAAATGTTTCAAAATTACAAACACTGATTCAGATGGCTTAACCTAACCCGGTTACATAATTATCAATTTGACACAAAACATTTATAGCTGAATTTGCTTACAACAAATAGCAAACAAAACACATACTGCCAACAACATTATTGACACATAATGTTTTAGGTACTAGAGATTTATGTACCTCAACAAATGTTTCCACATGCTTGTGCCCGTAGATAGAATTTTAACAATAAGAACTCGTCCCAAATATCGAATATATTCTGCATATCGCCTTATGTTTGAGAATAATCCTAATCGCAATCACCATTTAAAGTTATTTAATGTAGAAATTTAGGCTAATCAAAACCATGTTTACGTCTTGACAATTGAAAGCTCAGGGTGACCATTCGTACTTTATTTCAAAGGACAATAATTTATTTTTCATGTTTATACTTAAAAAAATGATTTGGAAGAAAGTGCAGGACAAGTACATTCTTTCAAGTCCGTCCTGCCGATATACTGCTGAATTGAAAGAATCTACTATTTAAAAATTGTTCCAAAAATAAGACGCATGTCTGAAATTTGAATTAGTCATCATATCAGCAGTACGAAGACCAAAACGAATGCAAAGACCTCCCAGTCATTCAAATTAGGAAAGTTTTTTTGAACAAATTTTATGATTTCGAAAACTCAATAAGACGTAGAGTAGCATTGGATTGTGAGTGTCAAAAGGCAGGCCTTTAAATCCAAACATTGTTGACCAAACATGTACGCAAGACTTAGGCTAATATTGAGCTGTCCCAAACCCCGCGTTAGTGGTTCCGTTGGTTTTGTGTATATATATAGTACGTCTCGAGTGTCCTTAAATCCTAAGCGGGGTAAAGAGAAACAGCCCGACCTGCACGAGCATGAGCCCAATCTCTATACTTTTAGATTCTACTACGCATGCACGCTTACATGAATAATATTTAGTATTGAGGTGTCGTTGTTGACTGAATGATAAAATGAAACTTGGTGTATGGAAAACCTCCACATATGGTTTCTCTTGTTAAGAATCACTCAGGGGATAAAATAACCCACGAATTAGCTTATAGCAAGTTCACATACAGTAGCTGTATGGGCAAAGTAGAGTAATGCTATCTAGGAGAACAAAGTATTGATAAAGAAAGTTTGAATTTAAAACTTTATTTTAGATAAGCCACAAAACAAGATTGAGGAAAATTGTAACGCATAATTGACAGTAACGTCTTCATATAAAAAATTTGAGCAGTAATTTCTTAGTTGGGCAATTCACAAAGAACATGATGCAGGGTGCCCTGACGTACCAGATCCCATTTCGCAGGAGGACTGTCTCTCACAATAACACCAAGGTCACACCATTCTGACTCATTAATATCGCTTGGAGCTGGTGTTTTCCTCCAATTTGTGTAGTTCATGGGCCTCCCGCCATCCTTCCCCCAAACGTAATCCCTAAATGGACAAGCCCCAGGTCTTCCTGCTATCCAAGCAGTTCCATATTCTTTTAAAGAATAATAATAATTTGTGGCCAAGAAAAAGTTTTCCGTGATAAAATAAAATTATTAAATCCCCTCAACATTCATTTGGACTACTGTCCAATCAGTAATAATGAGCACTATTAAACTGAGGAACCCAATATTGCGTACCATTTCGGAAAAGAAATTCTCTCACCTGCCGGCTTTTTCCAGCGGAGTCGATTTCTGCCAATCTGAATGCTTTCCGCCAATTGCAGCAAATTTCAAATCCCTCAGTCTGTTTGTACTACAAAAAAAATGAATCTGAAATTACTGGTCACTTATTACAATTAGACTTCACTTTGAGTTGCCATAAGTGGACATAATTTTAATTTGTATGTGCAGTCCGCTCCCTTTACAGGAAAACCTCTGGAAATACCAAAGAAATATTATAATGCATTAGCATGCTTTCATAATCAATGAGATATACTAGGATTGTTATAAACGTCGATGTCTTTGCTTCCACTTGGAGACCAGTTTCCCTAATTTATTATAGCGAATTTTTCGAAATGTAATCGGTTACCAGTCTATCAGTCATGTAGAATCTTTGGTTCGTCCTCCAGGTGTTAGTTCCTGAAACAACATTTAGCTTCTTATAAAAAAATGTTTTTACAAGTGTGCACACACGCTATCAAATTTCCCAAATGTTTTGCTGGACAGGAAAAATATCATTTTTTGCATCTTCATGCGCCCTTGTATGTACATATAAACTATAGCAAAATTGATCTTTCATCATTAAAATTAATACTGTACATACTAGTTACTTGTATACAACACAATTAAAGGCATTTAATAATTATTATTGGAGCAGAATTTAATTTTGTTAAAAGAATGCAAAATATTCGGAACTTATACACTATTAAGTCAATGCTGTTGAATCAAAAATGTGATTAGAAAAGTCAAATCTTGTGCCTTTATAGCAAGACGTTTTGGCTACTCTTGACCGTAAAAATTCTAAAACCCTTACCATACGCTGTACTCTTAAACCCTGTGAAAATTAAAACTAAAATGATTTGCTGAATCATGGTAAACAATCAAATTGGAACTATGAGTTGACTATTTGTTAAGAGTGTGCATAAAGTCACATAATGAGCCAACTTATGGATTCTTATTTTTATACCCAAATATTTGGGTCGTGTACAAAGTCTTTGTTTAAGTCAAAAAAAGGGAAATATTATCAGGTCAAGTGTTGTTGGATTGTGAAGTGGTTTTCATGCGAAACATATTACTTATGCACATTAAGTAAGAATTCCCCCTGTTTTGAGATACGTGAGGTAAACGGAATTTTGCAAATATTTGCACTGTCAAAAACACGCTGAATAAGCATGAAAATGCCGATTTAATCAACATTTATTCAATCTTATGTTTTTATTAGCTATACATACGTAAGAGCAAAGAGAAATATCTCCGCTTCTTTTCTTCAACTGACACATTTTAATGGAAGTAAAGTTAACGTATATTTACTGGTCGACCAAATGTCTGGCCATTGATATCAATTTGCTATAGCTAGATCTGTACCTCCTATTTTGGAAATAAACTATTGTGTCTACTATTTTATCCTGGAACCCGTTTAATAGAAATCATAATATTTTTTATCTTGACCGTTAAGTTTCCTTTGCTTCAATAACTAATGTATGTGTCTCAATTTGAGTTAAACAGTTTAATCCACCAACGAGTGCACTACTGTAAATAAAATGAAAGTGCATTGGCTTTTGTTTTCTGCGTAGAAAGCAATTTTTTAAAATACTGTTTTTCTAAGGGTACAAAAAATGGAATCATCAGTTATTAAATTTAGGGGTACAGTTTTCTTGAAAAAATTCATTGATAAGTGGAATGGCATTGAGATTAAAGAATAAATACAATGTATGCTTTGAATATCTATTGTAAGGTATGAATACATAGTCGTAAGAAATTAACATGTAAAAATAATTTTAAGAAGTGTTTTATTGTAAGTAATATAATTGTAATTAGTGTTAAAGGTCAACTCTCTAGCTGCGTCTAGAGAGGAGAAGAATCCCTGACGAGGGACTTCTCATGCTCCACTTATGGAAGCGTCTGTATCATGTATTTATGAAATGAGTCACGTACTCTTGCCCAAGTGTGTGCAAAACTGATTGTAAGTTTCTCAGTCTAAAACTGAGAGTCATTCCCTTTCCTTCTCTTACGAATCTTT
Organism: Allacma fusca; assembly: GCA_947179485.1. Lineage (NCBI taxonomy): Eukaryota > Metazoa > Arthropoda > Collembola > Symphypleona > Sminthuridae > Allacma > Allacma fusca. The sequence goes on from OX359245.1 coordinate 51,901,075, forward strand.
TGAGATTCTTTTATTGTATTCAATTTTAGTTTCAGAGTTTAATTGTTGATAAACTTATCATTTCCGTTTCCGTTTTCAAGCGAATAAATAACTAGCCTTCGGGTTATTTAATTCCATTTGTGATTGTGTAACAAGTTCATTTTATTGATTGCATAAGTCTAATTAATCATTCATACAGCACGATAAATAATTAATAAAGTCAGGTAAAGTGTTCACCAGTGAGTGACCTGACCTTAACCCTTACAATATGCATGGTCTCCGTACAGTAAGTTACAAGAGTGCAAACTAGCAATAAACAAGATCCAATACCCAGTTCTCGACTTACCAGGAAAATAAATTAATTGGATATTACCTTTGCGATGCTTTTTTAATTTCAGAACTCTTACCATTTATTTCAATCAGAAAGGCAATTCGTACAGCAAGTACACAAGAACAATAAATTATGCAAATATATATACTGTCTGTATTGTGTTTATCTTAGTTTCTCCCTCGAGTTATAATGTAATTAATTTTGTATTCATTTATAATATATAGATTTATATTTTGTACATTCCTAATAAATACCAAGATTGAAACATAGGCTCATATTAATTAGATCCAGTGTGCTGTCACTATGGGAAGCCCTTTTACAAGGGCACCTCTACCAAGCATTACAATACAAACTGATTATCCGAAATTTGAGCTCACAATGTCGGTTTTTAAGCTCACAATTACCAACTCACAAGGGAGGTTCTTGGAATGTAAGATATAGGACCGTTTCGAAATTATTTCTACATTTTATACAATTCACAAAGAACGGGATGCAGGGCTTGCCGGTGTACCAAATCCCATTTTCCAAGGGGACTATCCCTTACAATTATGCCAGATTCATACCATTCGGTCTCGCTAATATCCCCTGGAGCAGGTGTTTTCTTCCAATTTGTGTAGTTTATTGGCCTCTCGTCGTCTTTACCCCAAACGTAATCTCTGAATGGACAAGCACCAGTTCGTCCTGCAGTCCAAGCAGTTGTGTATTCTGTTCAAGAGCAATTGAGCCACAAGATAAAAATAAGCTGATATAAGTATAAAGCATAGTAGCACTAATTTTACCACAGTATGCATTTACATAGCATATAACACTCCATCCAATAATTTTAAGGACTTTGAAATGAGCAACGTAAAATCTACTTACCGTGTCGTAAGAGATATTCTTTTACATGTTCGCTCTTTTTAGCGGAATCGATTTCCGCCAATCGGAAATCATCGCGTCGATTGCGGCAAATTTCAAATCCCTCAAGCTGCTTGTACTGAATTAATTTTAAAGGATCAGTTAGACACAGAGTAGGGCTTCATCAGTTGAGGTACATTAATATACGAGTTTATTAAAAATTCATGTTTTAATCCATATACATAGGTAAAAGTTAATTTTTGTGACTTATTGCAGTCCTCCGATGCATTGACAATCAGAGCAGTGTACATATAATTATGAAAAATGTAACTTACTGCCCGATTGGTTAGGTAAAACACGCTGTCAGTATTCCTCCCTGTTTCATCTGAAAGTGCGTATTATGTACATAGTTTTAAATCCGTGTCTCTCATGAGTCTGACTGTTACAACTATTTTAAACATACCTCGTTCCATAGGACCCGGTAAAGCTGCTACAATAATAACCTTCATTAGAATATGTATCAAAAATAATTTATGGCTCATTTTGCTTCACTGTAAAATTTCCAAACGAATTTAAATAATTTAAATAAAGAGCTAAGAATTAAAAAATGATGAATTTTTTGGCGTTTTTGCAAAGTCGGATAAACATGTGGTTTATCGGGCCGGGTAATAATATAAAGTATGCATTGGGACGAGTATTTATACACACGAAAATTTGATTAACATATATAAAATCAAATTCAGGGTTCTTAAAATTGACATGGAGTTGTAAATATGAGTCAACAGGTAGTGTACTGTAAAGATTTACGTATACGTACACTACCTATGCTACACTATAGTGAGCATTAATACTGATTAGATCTTGTAAATGTACAGCTGATGTACTAAATCCTGGGGTAAATAATTATTAACCTAAATAAACATCTGTATTGTTCAATTAAATTGTTTACCGAATGTTGAATGAAATATGACAATATACATACAAATACCCACATAGGCACGTAATATGTACGACAGACATTCAAATTGAGTGTGCTCATTATAAGTTGTCATCCAACTTGGACTGAATTGGATTAGTAATTGTTTTATTGACATAATCCAAGAGAATATCATGTGCAAAAAAAAGCGATCTAGCTATTCAATTTATGCTATCAATTAAAACTTGAAAATTGTTCGGAATCATGTTCTTTTTCAAATCATGTTTCACTGGAAAATTATGCATTCCTGGAATTACTATATTTAATTTAGCTTTTCTTGATTCAGGTTCAGCCAGTGAAAGAAACTGCTGTGGGACTTGATTAATTTGAATAGAAGAAAACTATGACAAGTTCAGAACAGGATGATGCCACGTTTTGAGCGCTGGGCAGGCTACTTGGCAAAAATTATGGATTACAGATTACGAATTAAATTATTTACATGCCTTCAAGAATATCAATTTTGTATATATGCTCTGAAGGATTGCGGATTAGGGATTAATTCTTTTCCTTGGACCCTGTGTGATTTGAATTATTACAGATTGCATTTTCAAAAAACCTGCTTTTAGGGATTCATGATTATAGATTTCTTGAATTAATTCTTTTCATGGGGATTACTGTACTGAAGTACACTTTTACTACATGAAGTTTCGACATTGGATAATCCATGCTTATGTAATCCGGAACATTTTCCAACTCACCATGGAATCATGCATGTAATAATAAAAGATTATATTCAGGTAAATGTGATCTTACTTAAACTTCTTTATTATTTCTGGGATAATTTCATGGAAAATAAACTTTAGGGGCTAATCATCAGTCTCACATACTTTCTCACAAAAAGCAGGATGTAAGTTCTCTTGAAATTTTGGAAGCCATTTTCCTACAGTGTCTTTTAAAATTATGATACCGGATTCATACCAGTCTGTCTCTCTCCAATGGCTCCGATCAGGTGTTATTTCCCAATTTGTAAAATTCAGGACATCATCACTGGACTCCCAAACGTACTCTTCAAATGGAATCGATCCCGATTTACCTCCCGTCCATGCGGTGGGGACATCTGGTGAGATAAAACAATGAAGTGTAATAACTACACAATTAATAGCATGCGATCGTTATTTACACACATATACATATGTATGTATGTATGGATTTTTTAGTTTAAATATTTATTCTCAATAAGTAGAACTTTTGAACCTTCATCAAGAAGAAATTGCCCCACACTAATACTCTTTTCTAAATCCTGGATTTCCACCAACTGCAAATCGTCTTCGTCATTATTGCAAATGTGCCATGCCTCCGAACGTTTGTACTGAAATTAATTACAAAATTGTTTGATATTTGAGAACTCCTATTTTCAACAAATGAATACAATTTTACTTACCATCCTTTTGGAAATGAAGTATCGTCCGTCCGTTCTCCATGCTTTGTCAACTATACGCACACGTACAGATATACATATATTTAAAACCCCATAAATTTGTAAGTCACATTTGTAGATGTGTATTTAAACCCATATCAGATCAAAAATTAATTATTTTCGAATATACAACTTTTTACAAAATTGGATGTTTTTTGTGTTTTTAAGGGGCAGTGCCAGAGGCTGTACGGTCTTAATGTCTTAATGTGTACAATATAGCTCGAAAAAATAATTCGCTTTAGGGAAAGTCTCTCTCGCAGGAACCCAGAGGATTTAGGGGTCAATGAGTAAAACCGTTTCCAGGAGATCTGGGATAAATGGTTTAATCAGATCCCTGACGATGCCTCTTAGTGCTAGCAAGCGCTTTATGGGTATCATGAATTTTTACGAAGCGACGAATTTTTAGCTTACCATCAGTTTCCGGAGAAGTAGCTCCGAATCCGATAATTACAAAAAGTCCCACAAAAAGGGATAAAGAAATGATATGCGCGTTCATTCTTTCGATCTACAGTAAGGCACAAAGTTGAAGGATAATTTTGAAATGTTTTGATGTACAAGAATGGCTACTCAAAAAACTAGTGACAAATACAAACTCGTACACGGTAGTGTTTCTGTCGGTGCAAGTTTTGGGAATAACCGAACTTGCAATTACAATTATAATTGATAATGCAAGTACTGGTAATGCCGTTACTGGTACTTGATAAAATGCGGCATTTAAATCATGCAAATAACCGAAGTTGAACTTGCAATTAGTTCATAAGTTACTTGCAATTGGTAAGGCAATTGCAAAAACATTTGGCAGTAATTGCACCGATAAGTACAATTGCAAGTGCAATTGCAATTTGTAATTGCAAGTTAACTGATACACAGTATAAACCATCAGCGAAGAGGCAAAATGATCTGTGCATTTTTGATTCGTGGCAAGATGATATTCATGTTTCACATGATTAATGAAACAAAGGTGCACAAATGAACTAGCCTTTCTTTAAGCCTTCCAAGGCTAAAATATTGTAAAATTTCATCCTTCAACATATATTTACAAGAAACACTTAAAATATTAGTATATCTATAATGTATACATATTTATATAATCCATAATATATATAGTCAAAAATTCACGTAGATAAATTTGCCTCCTCACCAACGGAATTGCACACTCATTGTCAGTACAGTAATTATTGCGCTCATCAGGGACGGGAATTCGAATTCGAATCGGAATTCGAATCGGAATTATATTCAAAAAGTTCGGGTATCCGAATCGATATTGGAATCGGAAAAATAGTCTCAGAGGTATTTGTATTCAAAATCGGATTCGAATAAAAACAAGGGTATTCGAATCGGTATTCGAATATTTTTTATGAATTCCGATTCCAATAAAGTATCGATTTCATTCGGTTTTATATTGCCACGTGCGAGAAAAACTTCATAGGAAGCGCTTTTTGAAAGCGAAGTTCCGAACGGTTGGTAAACGAAAAGTGTATGCATGTTAATGGACAGTGAGTTGAAGCCCGTTTTTGTAAAAATTCCTGCAAACAGGATGAGATAGCTGCATAGTTTCGGTCTTACAGGACTGTTAACCACTATTAACAATAAGTTAATCAAGTTTCTCACTTCTTAAATCTTGCTCTCAAGTACATTCTAATTACGATGTGTTATCAAACAAATCGATTTACAAATACTGTTAGAAGGAACTTATCCGAAAAGTAGTTATAATAAAATGGATTCCACTGAAACCAATTTAAATGTGAAAAAAAAAAATTACTCCAATTTTTTAGAATTGTTATGGGATCACTCCTTGCTTTTCGAGTTACTCAAATTTCAGCTGAGTGTGTGTTTTCTGTGCTCAAGTTTATTAAAAATGATTTGCGTGGTAATTTTGCCTTGAAAAAACTTAATGTGTTATGTATTGCTTATATTTTTGCGATTAAATTATTCTTTTGAATAAATTCCCATTTTTTGTAAGAATATCCGAAAAGTATTTGAATCGGAATCCAAATTCAGGAAGTATTCAAATATATTGGAATCCGTATCGGAATTCAAATTTGTAAGTATTTAAAAAAATAATTGAAATTAAAATCGAAATTAGAAAGTATTCGAATCCACATTTAAATCAGTATTTTTCCGATATCCCGTCCCTGGCGCTCATTGAGACATTACTCTGAATTGTTATTATGTACATTTTTTATCATAGCGGAATGACTTATTGAGGCATTTTGTGGAATTTCGCGCTCAAATTCGAAACGGTTGCAAGTTGCAATTAAATTGTTAAGTATTTTTTAAATTGCAACTTTTTGCAGTGCAAGCACTTGCAATTGAAATTGAATTTCCATCAATTTCAGTTGGGCATAACCGGTAATTGCAAGTATTTAATGCTTGCGTAATTGCAATTTAAGTACACAGAAATTGTACTTGCATCGGCAATTGCAATTCCCTGATGTAAAATTACCGTAATTGAACCGAACTTGCAAGTGCAATTAGTAATTGCGGTTAACTTGCAATTGACAAGAAACACTAGTACACGGTGATTTAAAGAATAATATATATAATTATACTTTCGAAGTTTAGGTGACTAGGTCAACTGTATTAGTATATAGATATAATCCAAAATTTGATTAGGATACGACCAAGTTAAATATTTATTTAATGTTTCATTATCCGGGACGGTTAAAAATACCCGTCGTAAAAAAGGCACTCAAACCATTTATTTACATTTAGTTGCACATCAAATTTCCTAAAAAATGATTCACATAATTTCACGCAATCCTCAAAACCAGAATAAGTATTTCTGGAATGTGTAATTGGAATGGTGACTGGAGCATTTCAGTTCAACGGCCATGACAATAATAATAATTGTATGGTGTACATAAATGCAATTGAGGATTAAAAAATCGTCTGTGATCAGAACTACGTGCAAAGTCACCTATTTTTAGGGGCGACGTGCCGCTATGTGATGCCAGGTTAACTTAGATATTTGAACTTATGTTCAGTATTCGCAGAACAATGATTTTTGCCAAAGTCGAAGAAAATTTAATTTTGAATCATGGGATACAACAATCACGTCGTTGTTACTGAACCCTTCAAAACTATCATTAAATTAACTTTTTAAGAAGTAAAAAGTTATAATTACTTATTTTACTGCAATGGCATACCTTCATTGTAATTTTATATGCGGGTTATAGTAATAGAGTACGGGTTAGCCCTCAGTATTTAAAAGTA